>BOPP01000030.1:4303730-4332108 GCA_017312745.1 Gryllus bimaculatus
CCTCCCCGGCTCGGTCCAGCGCTGCCGCCGCGACGCTCGTCAAACACGGCGAGCCGCGTGGGTGGGAGGCGAGGACAAGGCGACTGGCTTGGGGGACCACTGGCATCGTCAAATGGAAGTCATACATAATGAGAATTTATAATTCAATGGGACGGTGGGAGAGGGTCATGAGTCATATTTTTTTTGGTTTTTGAAGATCACCGCACCAGTGCACTGTCTGAGCAATCCTCTTCGCATTCGTTTTTGTAGTTTTCTATTTTCCAGACTGTGGCAGGAAAACATCTGACAATTTTTCTTGGGTCTACATTCACATGTAAGTGTTCACGGAACATTAAACGAGCTGTATCCCAATCCTTCTGGAGTGTGGCTTATGATTATCACTCACAACATCCTTCAATTTAAAAAAATGATTCTCGGTTTCCGAGATAAGGAGAACGAGAATGCTCGTGCCTTAATACTCTTTCCTTTACTGTGCAAACCACATGAAAACAAGTAGTTTTCCATTGACAACCACTAGATTGATTGATATTTCCGATCAGGTCAACTGCGTTGGTCGTTATTCCCATTCGAGATTCGGAACGACCTTCACGTCGGTTTGCGGGGATTTTCCCCATCAGGTATCTCTCCCAAAGAGACGCCAAACACGCTCTAAGCTCCCAAAAGATGTGGTAATGTGGTGTGGGATTATGTAAATTATGCATATTATTTTTAAATTGTGACTATTATCCCAACCACCCCCAATAAAGGTTGTTTCTCTGACAATATTGCCTAACATTATTACTCATACTTTTATCGACTACTCTTTCTAGAAGTAACTAAACGGTAGGTTATCGTCCAGATAACACACTCAATAGGTAAACCTACGCTCATATTATTCCTTCCAACACTTTTCAAATCAATTCTTTATATCTAAGCATTCTTAGACTTGGGATGATTGAACATTTATAAAAATACATTAAATGATAATATTTTGTTAAAAGTGCATTCAAGATAACCAATATTCCTAAATTATTGTATGAAGGTTGTGGAAAAGAGTTCTTGAGTTCTGTAAGGTTGGTAAAGAAATACAATTACGATTTAATCTACTTTTTAATTCGATAGTTAAGAGGTACGAAGGATAGCTGTACTTAATAAGTTGAAATGACTTGGCGTTATCATTGGAAACAATGTTACGGAGCTGTAATGTAAACTGTAAATGATGCATAGCTGGCAAAACCGAAACATATAATATGGCAAGGTGGCTGTGACCTAGAGTTAAGAAAGTGGTTTTCTCTTCGTAAGAGTGAAAATCATCGATTAGAAATATCGAAGCGAGGAGACATGTAGCAAATTGTAGAAATCACACTAATATACTAATATGATTACAATTGAAATTGAGTAAACACCTTTAAAACTCAGAAAATTGGAAACAATTGCATCACCTTCGAGGATTAAGTGGCAGTACCTGAAACTATACATTTTTAACATTAATCATTTCGAAATTCATAGTTCTTGAGATTTACGACATTAACTCAACTTATCCCAAAAGACTGATGCTATATTTTTTATCGGAAACGCAATCTCACAAAAACTTCCCTACTTAAAGCGTCTGCCATTAGCACGGAGGTCGTAACCAGAGTTTTGATTAAAGTAACGTATACCTTAAGGTAGCATCAAATTTGACGAAAATGATTTGTGGGACACCACGAAATAAACGAGATAAAGTCGGAAGAACATTTAATTAAGGCCTATTGAAACATAAAGGTTAAAAAATGTGATGAAAGCAATAAAATACTGTTAGTAAAAGCAAGTCATAGATGATAGAGTGAAATTCACTTGAAATATATATTTCTGTTTTGAAATTTTAGAATAATTCGCCTTTTTATACTTATGTCACATGTATCAGTCGAAATGGTAAATACTAGTTATACTAATCAATTTTACCAATGCCGAGTTAGGATACTTATTCTAAACTGTCGTGTGCCCTAAGCAATATTTCATTTTTATTTCATTTTTATATCTTCCTGATCGGCATACATGCTTCTCAGTATTAAAACAAACTTTATTGAACATTAGGAAGAACTGCACTTAGAAATATTGGCTTTTTTTAATTTTTAAACAGTTTTTGTATTTTTACAGAATTAACTAAATTTAAGTATTCCATAGTAGAAATATTTTAAATTTATTTCTAGCAAATTTGCTTGTGAAGTCGTATTTCTTGGTTTTATTCCCGTAGTTTACTACTGACGAACATTTTTTACCGAAAACATCAAAAGGAGAAAATTGTATCTGTTATTAAAGTCTTCATCGTTCTGTTGGTTACTATCTTAAAAGCTCATTGTAACGAAAAAATAGGTAAGGCAAACAATAAATCTGTGTCTTGATTTGTCCTAACTCTTTTAGATGGCTAGGATCACCTGAGAAAGCAGATGTATCATTTATCAGGTGCTGTTTTTATTATGACGATGAACTGTTTGTAATATTTGCTGAAAGTGAAGTTGATGCGATTTTTGAAGTTGATGTTGCGGGTGTTCGGCTCTTGTTGCTGCAGTAGCTGAAGGTGTTGAGCTTGGGTTAGATACCACAGAGAACCGAACTGTTGAGGTGAATAGATGAATTGGAATTATGTATTTTGCTGTAGTAGATGTTGCATATGCAATTCTGTCAATTTGGTAACTGTGTTTATTGTGCTTTCTTCTTTCATGCGTTTACCAGAACTTTCATCATTATATTATAAAACACGTTTAAGTTTTATTTCAATATTTTGCCCGAGGTGGGTCAATTGTTTGTTAAAATGGACCGACCGTTGCTTTGTGTGTACTTGACTGACTTTTTTATTCATCCTTTAATTGTCAATAACGAACTCCACAAAGATTCAAACTATTTATGCCCGGCACAAGATCGTTGATGCATTGCCAATACAACTTTTATTTTTATTAGATATATTCTGTTCCGAACGTTTAATTCATTATTTTGATGTACTTCGTTTTAATAAGCAAAAGTAATAACTCCTTCAAAACTAATTTCGTCTGTCACTTAATTATCCATCTATGACGACGATTTAAAAGAAATTTGTATTGTTTAATGCTATAAAACCCAATATTAATACTATAACACTAATAATAACGAATACATTTAATATTCAATATTAAAAACAGTCTTTATCGCTTCAATATTAGAAACAGTCTTAAAAATAAATTCACATGAAATCAGTTTTTTCAAAATTATACACTGAACACAGCCTGTGATATTCAGGACAATTAGCGTGAGAACGTATGTCAAAGTATTATTTTGTAAAATGTTAACACCCCTGAAAGGCGGCAATGCCGAAATAAAAAAAAGTCTGTATCGCAATGACTTGATGAATATTGGGATTGAAGGCTTTGAGATTCCTTGCAATTTCTGCGCATCGATCGGCTTATCTCGCCGTAAGGGAAGGTCTCGACGGGCGAGCTCAGGTGCGCGTGTGCATACTTTATTCATAGCCCGGGACTCCTCGTGCGCATATATCTCGTGTTTACCCTCATTTGCGTCTGCCCCTGCGCAAACAGTCGGAAATTCCCTCCAGGGGCAAGATGTTCTCTGAGCCATCGACGGCTGATAGGCGTCACCGAGGGATCAAGTGCGTCGCAGCTTGTCTGTAGCCATAGTAAATAGGGGGTTGCTTGCTGTCACGCGCACATGCACGCGGTTCTCATTGAGAAGGCCCCTTTGTGCGCGAGTGCTCTGTCTACGCCTAATCTCACGTGCGCACACGGACGCTAATGTTTGTACACGCGGTGTTGAATCTGAAAATTATCTTTTGCTGCCTTCCATTGATTTTCCGTACTGGTGGTAAACATATTGAGTTCAGAATAAGAATGGGTACGTACATACAATTTATAATTTTATTTCCCAAAAGTTCGAATTAATTTTCGCTATAAGAGCCGAAATGTCGGCACATACTGTTGTCGTTATACGAACAAAACATTTACATCCCTGTTGAGCACCACTCAGATTTATATTCCCTGACATATTTTGAATACTGTAACAAGAACAATTGACATTCGGGACATGTAATTTCTAACATAAACGCGTGAACCTGAAAAAATGCCATTTAGAAAATAGATGAAAGAGTATTATTTTATTACATTTTCCACACGGGGGAATCTGTGTGCATTTTACAACAAACCCTCCAACCTTTATTTTCGAATTATGATTTTTTTACTCTAAACATCCTCTGAGATTCATTACGTCGGGGTGCAGGCTGCACGACCCTCATCATCGAGCGTGTCTTGTCTCTGCTGCGCGTTTTCACCGCGCGGTTCATGGCCCCGCGCCATGCTATCCCTTTTGCGTCTCACTGCCGGTGCCCCATTACGTTCCAGCCCGTGATCCGCAAACCCGCACGCCTCTCCTTCCTCCCCTCTCCCCTCTCCATTCGGATTCCAACTCGCCCGCTCTCTCTTGCGATGTCAGCGCGCACCCGGCCGCCTCTAGCGGCGCAGCCCTTAAAGAAGAAGCAGCGAATGCGCGAAGCCTTGTCGCAACCCTCGCTTTCCTTCCATTGCCCCTCAACGCACGCTCCGAAATCGGAGAGGAAATTCGAAGGTCTGGTACTCGTAGTTTACTAGTGCGTGTCCCAACGCGGTATGATATTGCTTGTGAATTCCACCATCTAGGACTCGTTTTCTTCCCGTGGTTTTCGCGCAGAATAAAACGCAGAGGCCCGAGGAATAATATGCCGTTTATTATACTGTAATTCCAGTGTAATTGGTTTTTCATTAGCTCTATGCAGTCATCGAGTGCTGGAGTATTGGACATGTTTTATTCAATTAGGTTGCATTTTCCGTTGGAGAATGCAACACGAGTCTCGTACAAAATATATCCGTTGTAATATATACTCAAAGCCACATCGAAGAGAAGCTAAAATATATTTTAATCCTTGATGCTGACTTGCTACTTAATGAATTTATGAGGTTTTGTAACATAGTCAATGAATTCATTATTTTGACATACAATAGTATTTCGTGAAATATAAACATCTGTGATTAATTATATTAGTTTCATATCTAAAATGCCACATCTTCTAAGTATCCTGCTAACTACTGTATTGTATTTGAGTGCATGCTTATGCCATTTAGTGGCGTACTAATTTCTCTATAAGGCAAATGAAAGAAGTTGCCTGCATAAAAAATCTGTATCAATACATTGAATGAGTATTATTGAAGATAAATCTTGAAAATTTTGAACCCAGAAAGCTCTGTTACTTTGCAAACTACACATCATTCCGTTTTAATTTAATTTTCCCCAAACAAGTATTTCTTTACATCCACACACAAAAACCTCTGGTTCATGAAGTACAATCTCTCCTACAAATTACGTCCAGTGAATTCTTGTGAAAATTACGATCCCTTCTCCCCCCCCCAGATGTTCCAGGCCACGAGTACATGGAGACCGCGCGCAGCATAAGCGCTCTCTGGAATGCACCGCGATATTCATCTCGTACGCACAGCGACAACACGGCACGGCGTGGCGCAGCCTGCTTTCCTCGAAAACATGACACAGGCGGGGAAGGGGCGGAAAACAGAAATGAAACTATGCTGCATATAAATTTTCAAAAGGCACGAGCTGAATTTTAAAAAGGAGAAAGGAAACTGGATGCCTAATTCCCAGTGGCGCATCCAAAGGAGGTTAGAGGTGCTTCAGCCTCACCCTATGGAAGCCAATGACACGTGCTTTAGGTTTTTACTAACTTTCTGTATCAACGACAGTCATTCTATGAGTCAGTTGTTACCTTTTAATTAGTAACTATAAGTAAACAAATAAAAATACTTTTGATTCATTTAGAATAAATTAAAAATTTTATAAGGCATTAAGGCGGCTGGACACTATCTGTAACTCATCTCTACACGCCGCTCACACGTGTATACTCGTACACACACAGAAAATCTGGGTGCTCCACTGCTAATTCCACGTGATATTTTTATCGTAAGCGTTTTTCTTCAGAGAAAAGGCGTGTTGTAATAGATAGCGTATCTCTGTCCAAAAATTCCAAACTGCTATTTTATGTTGAATCTGCTTACTTGAAAACTTTAATCGTGTTTATTCACCTTGGTCCAAAATTAGAAAATTCCAGACCTACACATAAAAAAAAGTTGGTGCTGAGTCGCTCGTTTGTAAAGGGATGTGGGTGGGTATAATTTATAGTAATTCTGAGATGTTATAAAGAGAAATTTGATTATCTTGGGCCTACGTTGTTTTTCTCATTGTTGGGACAAGGTCCACGACCTCTTGTTCGTGTATCACCCTCAAAACACATGACGTGGTTGAATGACACGTACAGAATATAAAAAAAGTGTTTTCGATATCGATTAATAGACGTAAATTTACGAAAAATGCCTGAACGGGAATTTATGAACTATTCGAACTACCCAGAACTCCCTCCATATTAGCAGTAAATGTCAAGAGTTTAGTAACCAAAATAACCTACACGCCTTGTATTGCCTTCACTTGAAGCATGACTTAACTCAAGCCCTTCCTTCAAGAAGTTCTACAATTCCTTTTGCATTAGTGGAGCTGATTTGGGTAACATATTTCGGGAAGACCACGACCAAGCCAGCACGGCGTAGAACGCATTAGCCTTCACGGCATCTCTTGCCTTCACTGTATGCATCACTTAACAGAAGTCATTTCCTTGAAAAGTCATACACTTTTATATCATTAGTACAGCTGAGTTGAGTAAAAGAATTTTCGGGTCCACCTCGATCCGGCAAAGATTGTAAAGAACAAATTCGCATCTTTTGCCTTCACTTGACACATCACTTAACTCTAATCCGTAGAGCAGTCATACGTTTCCTGTATTTGTGCAGGTGAGTTGGGTAACATGACCTTCGAAACCACTACAATCGGGTGAGCACTACATTGCACGCATTCGCATCTTTTGCCTTCACAGCACCTCCTCCGTCACTTAAACACGTCACTTAACACTACTCGAGTATTTCGCCGTGGATCGTGCCTTTCTTATTGCATTAGTGCAGCCGAGTTGGGTAAAGGATCTTCGGACGCAGTACATGGGCGAGCACTGCGTAGAACGCATTCACATCTTTGCCCGTCCCACTGCTCTTTCTCCCTCCCGTTTTCCCTCGAAGCTCGCGTTCGCTTTCGCTTTTCATCGCGCGTAAAGCCCCAACGCGACGCGGGTTTCCTTTCCGTTCCTGCACCCCCCGCGCCGCGCGCACTGCGAGCGGGCGAGAAAAAAAAGTCTTCCTCATAAATGTTGCCAGGCGTTGCCAGTAAAGGATTCTTTGCGAATTGTCTGTGGGGCGGATATAAATTTCCATGTTGGAATTATGTGATGGTGACGCGACTTTTTCAGTGTAGAAAATTATTTGGGGTAATTCGAGAGAACGGGAGAATAGTGGAATGAAACAGAAAATGGTTTATAGATGTTGCTTTCTCGTTTCTATTCTGCAATTCCAGAACGGATTTTTGAGAATGATTTTCTTACGAGAAGAGATCGAGATGCGGGTTTCTCAATGATGTGGGTTTTCTCTGTTCGTGTTCCAGGCTTAATGACATCCTATACATTCACATTACATAATCACAGAAATATCAATTATCAGAAATATAAAGCACTGTAATGCCTGAATGTATTGTCAGTGCGAAAGTTATCTGAGTGAATTTGCAACAGCGTGAATTATAAAGGTTATAACATTTAAATTATTTTTGTATGTTTGTGTATTAATGATTAATATGAAATATCTTTGAATTTGTCTAACGTATTCCCAAGAACATTGCTCCATTATGGGTCCAAAAAAAGCGCGTCCAGCTATTCCATTCAACTATCCAGAATCAGGAGCGCGGTGAACCACTTGTCTGACCGCCACTGCCTCCTCTGCCCGCAGGTGAACCGCACGGTGTGCTGTACGTGACGGTGACGGACGGGAAGCTGAGTGAACGGAGGTGTTCGGCAGATCGTCAACGCGACGGGCGGCGCGTGCGGCCGCGCCGGGCGGGGGCGGCGGGGGCGGAGGCGGCGGGGCGGGCCCCGGGCGCCTGCCCGGCGCGCCCGCTGCCCGGGGCTCTCTCGCGCCCCTGCTGCGGGCCTCGCTCGGCCCCCGCGCCGCCCACGGCCAGCGCCGCAGCCGCCCTTCCCGCACTTCAACCACCGGTGTTCAAGCCCCGGCCTCGCGCGCCCGCCGCGCCGCGCCCCACGCGCACCGGGGGGCAACCCACCACCAAGCTCGTCACCGTGCCCTACCGCTCCAACTAAGTAGGTGCCAGCAGTACGCGTATAAACCTTGGCTATCTCTCCTGGGGAGAGATACTGAAAGAGAGATCTTCTGTTTGTCTTATTTTAGTATGTTAAAAAATACATAATATAAATATAAATAATAATAATAATAATAATAATAATAATAATAATAATAATAATAAAAGAAGAAGAAGAACGAAAACAATTATAGTCTCTGCTTGCAGTTCACGTATTTCAATACAATGTTTCACGTTATTTTAATTTTAAAAATGAGTAGTCTATCGTAGATCACATATAATGCACAATTTTGAATTTTGTTGTAAAAATCAAGTCTTTTAGCAACATTGTGAATCGCAATTTTGCTATGTTTGATTCTTGATCACTCAAATATTCGTTCCAAATTTGGAAGCAATCATTCCAGTTGTATTAATGTTCTTTTCTAGCGATGCTGTTGTAAGGAGTTTCATTTAGTTTCATGTAGTTAATAAACCAATTGGGAATAATTATTGAAATACTTTTCTATTCTCTAACTGCCTTTAGGTTTTGCAACTGGCCCAGGCAGCCCAGAATATAAGCCGCTTTTGCGAAGGAATCCGCTCTATCGCATGAAGTTACACGACACTAGTGTACAACTAAAATTGAATTTTTCCTTAGCCTTGTTAAATCCGTTAAGTATAAATTATTAGTTTCATGGAATATATTTGAGCGTTAATATATATCTTTATTACGGAAAGAAAAAAATAGATTACCGTACTGATTTTAAAATTTTTCATTCGGGTTACAGAGGAACCGTTTAAAAATACGTCTAAGTTACAACTCATAGCGACCTTTTTGTAATTATGTTATAAAAAAATGTTTGTGATAATGAACAAGGTAATAGCACATGTATCTAAGAAAATCGATAATAGTTTTAAAAAGTAACCAAAAATATCATTATTTTAACAAATAGTACATAACTTCAATGAATGCAATTAAAGTTAAAACTTTTGTGACCTATTCTTTGTCAATTTTTTAACAGGTCGTAACAATCTATTTTTACTAATCACACGTGTTTGGAGAGAATAAATAATTACATAACATACTTATGTTATTTACAGTCCTAATAAATTTATTAAGGAATGTCGTGTTTCGAAACATACGGGAACTTTTGTGTATTAAATATTTGATTAACGATTATTCAATACATACAATTCAGCGTAGTGCACAGAAAACGCAATGCTACTACTTTACATACGTATAGATTTTGAAGGATGGACCTCTTTTGGTGAGGTATAAAATGCGTGATTAGATCGCTTGAGTACTCATTTAGATTGATAAGTGTCGCTTGAATGAATTTTGCTGAATACTGTTTATTATGAATAATAAAATCAATTCATAAATTTGCGTTGCAAAATACATAGACTTTCATAATCAATTTACATATATTTAAATGGCTATTCATTCTTTAAATACATATTTTATTTGGAATGAAATGCACGTTTTTATCATTACCGCACCTAAAGCCAGCCATTAGATTCAATGTATGCACATATAAAATGCTATGTATATCTGGTTGAAATGACGGAAAAATGCGTCGCTATCTTTTGTAAGAAGAAAAATATTACTGAACGATAAAATTACATAAAAATGATTGTGAAATCTATTATTATTATTATTATTATTATTATTATTATTGTTATTATTATTATTGTTATTATTATTATTGTTATTTTAATCGGGCTCCAGTCGGAATGCCAACATGAATGCGAATTAAAACTAGCACGTCAATATACGCAATGAAAAAACAATTTAAGATTTGTTGAACTAATAATTGTATAACAACAAAATAAGTTGAAATCTGCGTTATGTGCATACACTTTCGGTCTGAAATTTGGAAGCTCCTTAACGGGGATAATATTCACTCAATCAGCTCACTGAGCAAGCCCTTGAATCAGTTTAGATGGTAATATATAATGATGATTTACATTAACAAAATCAATAATAATAATAATAATAATAATAATAGTAATAATAATAGTAATAATAATAAATAGCGACGAAACATGATTTGATCTAAACTAATCCGACACAAATCAATTAAAAACCCGGCGAATGTAGAGAAAAATGATTTATATCAATAATTCATACAAATAATTAAGTTGAAAAAGGATTAACCCGAGTTCCATCTCATCTCCCCATTCACGAGGCGGTTTCGGCTTCTCCTCGTCGTCCCCACGGCATCGACGCCCACGCTCGCCGCCTCGGCCGCTTCGTCCGCCCCGCCGCCCGCACCCGGCGCTCGCCGCCGCGTCGCCGCCGCTCGCCCGCACCGCCCGCGCCGCCCCTCCACCGCCCGCCGGCCCCGTGCTGCGGCAACGCACGCGGCCCGCGGGGCCGACGTCACCGCCACCGTCCGCCCATCGCCGCCGTCCTCGCCGCTTCTCGTGGCCGGCGGCGCGTCTTCCTCTTCCGGCGCCGCCTCGGCGCCAAGACCAGCAAGGACGACATGGTAAGGCCACCATCATTTTTTTCATTATTTTTCGTAAAAAAGTTGCAGACCAGTCTGGATGTAATTTGTTTGAAAAAATGACGCATGTTCAATTCTTCGGTACAGTGTGAGTTCCCCGCTCCTGGCGGCACTTTACGGGTTTTTCTCTGTTTTTTTATGCGGAGCGATTTGTTGAAAGTTCATTTTGTAGTGTCGAGAGCGTTCTGATGTGTTGGATTATAAATTGAAGTGATTATGTAGTGCAAAATGAAGCATGTACTGTGTTCTAATGTCATCGCATTCAGTGTTCAACTCTAATGTAACATAATTTAATTTGTTACCAAAGATGCGATGTACAAATGTTTCAACTTCAGTGCTTTTTGCGGCGTCCGGAGAAAGTATTTTCATCACGATTACGTTCAAAGACAGAAATGACCGTGTAAAACGCTGGAATCACTCTCGTCCAGTTTCAGCACCGAAACATACTGCTTAGAAATGAACGTCCTTTTTCCATCCACTTTATGTACAGAAAAATGACGAAAAAAGGATGAAAAATTACCGTGTAAGGTAGGCTTATAAGCGCGGGTGTAGTTATAGGTAGAGGCTGCTGTAAGAACGGCACGAGGAGAGAGGTCAGAAGAAAGGGTCAGGTTCAAAGTGGGAAACAAGGAAGGGTTAATCTCGTTGGTGTAGTGGTAAGAACAGAAAGCAGCAGCAAGAACGACGTAGAGAGACAGCGTGAAGGAAGGAGAGGAGTGTAATCGAAGGCGTAGTTTTAAGAATAGACTTCTGTCACGAGAGAGCAAAAGAAAGGTTGAGAAGAAAGGAGCAGAATCAAGGAGCAAAACAAGGAAGTGTAATTTTGTTAGCATAGTTGTAAAAAGATAAAGGAGTAGTAAGGATGACACGGCGAGATCGAGGGGAAAATACAGGAAGAAAAACAGGAAAAGCGGACGTAGGAAACGACTGATATTCTTGTTGGCATAGATGAAAGTGTAGTCTACTAGAAAGATAGCATGATGAGAAAGGGGAAAAAAAAGGTTATCAAAAAGGATCAGACTAATGGAAGAAAAGAAGGGGGTTATACTCGTTGGCGTAATCGTAATAATGAGTATGTCATTATGACTTGCACCCGGGTCACCCTCTGATCATGATCTCTAGAAGATGTCTCCTTTGAGAGGGATTTTGTTGGCAGATTTTATTAAATAAGTTCAGATTTTAGTTGAGTTTTTATAACACAGGTAGGTTTGTCCATTTTAAAATACCACGTTCACAGGCATAATCAGGTACTTTTCCAGATTGTGTCGAGAGAATACACACAAGATATACGCATTTTACAAGAACCCTGAAAAATCTAACAACGCTCGTCGTTTAATCACTAGAGATTACACGGAATAAAACACAAATATGGGACAGAGAAAAGAAGTGATAAAAAACAAAAAAAACTAAAACACAAGAAACAATGCTGACAACAATATAATTGTTACCTACTCTTCTACTCAGGGAAGGCAACGGGAAACTACCCTGAATAATTTATCCCAAGAAAACCCGATATGGGTCACCTAACTTCCGTATATGGAAAATAGGACCAAAGTAGAAGACTCATCTACTGTAGACACATTCACTTACTTTCCAGTATTCTTAAATAGCTTTCAATTACACAATCAGGTGTCAACAGTGCTGCCCCAATGATTTTATAGAATTAATGAGTTGGCTTCCTTATACCCTCACAAATATAAATGAACGATCATAAACGAAGAAGAAACGTTATATATGAAAATGCAATGAAATTCATTTTGTGAATCAAGTAAATCTATGTCCATTACTTTTTCATCTCCGTTGAGTGAAACTTTTTGTTCGAGTGGAGTATAGATTTTAATGTTTTAGGTAAAATTATCCTTCAGTTTTGATTGGAGCGTTTTTATTTCACCATATGACGGTGTAATTTGTGTATGCGCGAGCGGGATAATTTTTTTCAATCATCACGATAAAATCGTAATCTGTATTTGCTCTGAAGATTAAAAATCATAAGATTCAAAGGAATATACATTTATGGATTTGGAATTCATAGATTCCAAATTTCATTTGAACTCAAGAATTTTGAGCTTGATCACGTCGACTAAGATATAACGATGCCTTGTCTCTACAATGTCGATTGTTTTCACCAGGAAGTAATGTGTGTTGGTATATACTATTTGAGATATTGCGACAACCGGCGAAAAATTTTTATTATGATAGTGAAATATACATTAATTAGCTACTTTTAACTGTGTTAAGTTGGTGACATTTTCTATGATTTGTATGATATCGTAAAACGGAA
Source organism: Gryllus bimaculatus (assembly GCA_017312745.1). NCBI lineage: Eukaryota > Metazoa > Arthropoda > Insecta > Orthoptera > Gryllidae > Gryllus > Gryllus bimaculatus. The sequence continues at coordinate 4,316,733 of BOPP01000030.1, forward strand.
GGAAAACGAACACCAATAGTGCAAATTAACTTTCCAATCGAATGATTACATTTGTTCCGGGAAAACATTTAATCACACCATTGGTTACGAGCATTATCGTCTACATTTCATTGAATTATATCCACTAGTATAATTTGTAAACTTTCAAATAAATTATGAACTTTCTAGTGGGAATTTAAAGAGTTTTTAGGGAAATAAATGTATTATCATCTCCTTACAAAAATAGTAAAATTTTCTTGCAGAAAAATTGTAGACATTTTTAATTATGATTCATAATATATTATTGACATTAGTTGCTATCACACAATAATTATTACACATTCATCACTCGCATTCTTCCTCAAATGGCCGTTCTCTTTAAAAGCATTCGCGGAATTTCGGAACGCGCTCGACATATGGCAAGCTTTCAATTCGTTCCTGTATCGTCAAAGCCCGAACACCAAGGTCCTCACCGCAAAATGAAATTCGCTGCATGGCGATCATATATGCGATGCCCACAGCGGGTGGGGATAGGTAGGAAACGCCGTCGCGGCGTTCCTCGCAGTGGCTCTTGCTGGCTGCCCGTGAAACACGACCGTGTGGCGGGATGCAGCATGTGCAGGCGCGCAAACTGGGTGAGGACGGCGCGTCACCTGGTTGCTTCAACAAACAACCACTCCCGCTGCTCCCATTTCACCAACTCGTAACTCTATCCGCTTTCCATGTGCTTGGAATTAGCACTCGGAAGATTTAATTATCCGTGGAATAAGGTCGCCAGATTGACGAAATAACTACGCAGTAGGCACCATCATAATGATTACGCAATTTGCAAATGTACCAAGAAATGTATGCCATAATTTGAATTAAATAATGACTTTTTATAATATAATGAACATATTATAAATCTATCAAATAAATAAAATTTGTTGAATTAGATTCATTAAAAAATATTTTCTTAATATAATAGGTGTGAATTAATAATGAATTTCCTAATTGCTCTTTGATGTTTTTCAAAACACCGTCTAAATCACACCATTAAAAAGTTCTTTCCACGTTATACGTACATCTGTGTCTAAGAGAAGTCAATACTATATCACTATAAATACCAATATCTACTCTAATTATTTACTCCGGTAAAGTGAAAACACGGATTAGTGATGACTTAAATTATTCAGCCCTATTGATTGCGTTGGGACCTGATTCTACACTGAGGTTTGGAGTGGTTTCTCTTTCAATTTATCTTCCGCGACGACAACATACAAGGTTGCCTGCGATAACGAAACGGTAATTCGTTTTTAAATAGACTCACTTCCTCATAAAAATATTAATTTTTACTAGTTTTAGTAGTTGCATCACTTTGAGGCAGGGCAGTGAGAAGTAAAGAATAGGCAAACTGAAAACTATAGTATTTGTATTTAATCAAATAACTTGAAGAAATAAATATTTCAACTTTATTTTAAACGTTTGAAAATATTTTAAAGATATTATCTTATAATTATGGATTTAAAGAGAAGTTAAATTTGACTTTTAAATAATCAAAGCATAAGCAGCCGACAACATATTAGTGTAAAGAAGTAAATTTTGGTGAAATAAAGGCTGAGCTGGTTTTGACAGCAAACACCTCACTTCTAAAACCTACATGTAATGAGTACTGAATGTTCACACGGCTATACAGTGAACCATCGCTTACCCAGCCACCACATGTTTCAGCGAAATAGGCAGGTAATGCTGAGTCACATTCAAGGTTACATAATGAGGGTGAAAGGGAATGAGGAAGAAGCTACATAAAATCTAATTGTATTTACTTTTTTGAACATACACTTAAAAGATGGAACATTTCATCCACTTAAAAGATGAAATACGTTCACGTGTATTATGAAACAAAGTCAATTTCATATACCACTTTGGCATAATTAACTCTTCAATAGTATTATTAATACTTTGCTGTTTCTATAAAATATCAGGAGACATTAAACATGCAAACAAAAATAATAACATTAATTGACCGAGCAGATGGTTGATACCGCTAAGGCAGTAGTGCCGTTACAGTTTTGGACCAGAAGTTCTGGGGTTCGAGCCCCGCCTCGGGCATAGCTGTGTTTGTGTACATCTGTGTGTGTGTGTGTTGTCTTTTAAACCCTCACTATCATTTTATTTTCCATACCTCCAGGGGTAAAAACCCCGGAGGAAAAAAATAGGATCTAGCTAAATGCTGATCCTATGATAAATTGCATGTAGCGGCCACCGAGGTAATGGTACTTAGCCCCGATAAATGCAGGGTGCATGCACCCGTGGTCCAAGTTGGCCTATTCACATAAAAATGATTAATTTTACATTAATTAAATATGAAGTCGTTTAAGAAAACATACTGAATGTTTTGTGTTCTTGAGAGCAAGTTCATCAAATATTAAAATCGGAAGACGCATGTACGATTGTAAAAATGTGATTAAGAGAGGTTCCACAACGAGAATCATAAATGGATTGGGCTTGGGATAAATAATTCTTCTGCATCATGTATGGTTCCTGGGTGAGCGAACGTGTAAATAAACTGACCATTTCCGAGTGCCATGTTGTGAAGTGCGTGCTTTGAGAGCAGTACAGGTAATGTGTGTGCGTGTGTGCAGCGGAAGGAGCCGTCCGGGGGCCTGGTGCTGGAGGAGCCCACAGCGCTGCGCCACTGGCGGGGCCCGCGCGCGCACAGCAACCGCTACGAAGGATGGGAGCGCGACTCCAACGCTCAGCAGGTGAGCCACGCCCACCCCGCGCCGCCTAAGCATGCTTACCCGCTCTCTGCATCCTCCACTCCCGCTCTCCCAGGCCCGCACTCGTGCTCTCTCCGGCCTGCTCTCACGCTCTCCCCATCCTGCGCTCGCGCTCTCCCCATCCTGCACGCGCGCTCTCCGCGTCCTGCACTTGCACCTCCCTCAGACAAACTACACACTCTCCGCGGCCTGCACTCGCTCTCTCCCCATCCTGCTCTCGCTCTCCCCCCATCCTGCACTTGCGCCCCCTCAGACAAACTACGCAGTCTCTGCGCGCTGCACTCGCGTTTCCCCATCCTGCACTTGCGATCTCCTCAACCAGCACTCAACAGCCCCGCAGAGCAGGTGAGCCACGCCCACACACCGCTTGCCATGCCTGCTTGCCCGCTCTCCACACCCGACACCCACGCTCTCTCTTCAGCTGGCACTCTCGCTCTTGCCGATCTGTTATCGTGTACTTCCCCGGCCTGCACTCGCGCTCTCCTCACCCAACACTCAACAACCCCGACGAGTAGTGGAGCGACGCCCACACACCGTCGTCTATGACTTCTCGTACGCTCTTCCCATCCCGCACTCACGCTCTCCCCAGCTCGCGCTCTTGCCCTCCCCGGTCCCCGCTCAATAGCCCCGCCCACTTGATGAGCCATGCCCACCCAGAGTCACCCAAGGCTGCTTGCTCGCTCTCCCCATCCTGCACTCACGCTCTCTTCATCCCACACTCTAGCTCTCCCCGGCCTGCCCTACGCTCTCCGCGGCCCGCACTCGCGCTCTGCCCAGCAAGCATTCAATCAGCACCGCCCAGCAGGTGAGCCACACCCACACACCGACGCCTATGCTCGTAATCACTCTCTCTCTCTCTCCACTTCACACTCTCCCGTCCCACTCAGCAGATGAGTTACCACTCACCCACGCTCATCCCTGCCCACCCACGAACGCAAACACGCGATTCACAGTTCGCCCTTACGCACTCGCAAGTCGGCACCAACCAACCCCGGTCAGAAGAGAAGTCACCAACGCCCGCACTCGCTCTCCCCAGCAGGCCCGTGGCGCCTCCCTTAACGATCCGCCACTTTCCCTGGATTTTCCTGGAGTCTTTTTTAACTTAAGAAGAAGGAATATATAATGCTTACAAGAGAAAAAAGAGACAGGGATGATACAAACTTTCATTTTTGAAGAGAACCTACTTGCTACTCCTCTAGCACAACTCTCTTCTTTGCTTTTTTAAATTGTAAGGGTTTATTTCCCATACATTTATTTCACTCCTGAATATATTTATACTTCAGAGGTGTTTGTGAGTATTCTAATAGAAAATTTTTATTAGTATGTTTTAAACCAAATTGTACTTTGTTATTGCTTATAATCACCGCGTATTTTAATATTTTATTACATTAACCTTTTCTGGACTTCCATTGTTTTTTAAACATCTCATTTGCTCGTTCAGTTTTCGTTTGCAAATAATGTATTCTACTTTAATCTCGCCATTTTTTCTTCACTGACCGCGGTATAACGTGGTGTATGTCTTTTTCGAGAGAGAATGTATAGTAGTTTTAACTTTAAATGAGAATGCACGTTCAAATGTGTCAAAAACCTCATACCTGTACATATGTAGGCAGGCAAGAATGTAGATAGATAATGGTAGGACATTCATACACTTTGCGCTCTTCTATTCAGCACTTCAGGGTGGAACATATTTCATCTCAGGAGACTGTATTCAGCTTGCAATCATCTAAATGGACTTTCAAGAAACTGCTTTCAGTACATTACCATTTTCTATCTTCCAAGAAATAGTAATGTTCTATACTACTGAAAACTTATGACAAGTTCTATAAATAATTTTTTTTCAAACAAACTTTATTGGAATGAAGAAAAATAGAAAAAATTTTTATACATTTTTTTTCAGAGTAGATGTGATCAAGAAACATGTATCCCTTTTAGTTTTTAAATTCAAATATCGTTATCGTTCTACAATTATTTTGAAATACGTCGGCCGCACTTTTTAAAAGCATATATTTAAATAATATTTTAAGTATTGAGTACTAATAGTTATTTTTAAACAAATTTGAAAGCAGATAATTTTACAGCAAGTTATCATTCCATAAATATGGAATATTTGGAAAACTTATACCTCTTCCAAGAAATAGTAATGTCACACGTTTTCAGTACCATGGAACAAGTTCTATAAGTAAATTTCCGAATACCTTCTGGCAAAGTATAATTTTTAAACAAAAAAATGTGAGTTTATGACAACTTTAGATTTTTTCTGAATTCAATCCCAGCTTCAAATTAATATAATTACTGTATTGATTCCAGATATTTGGATGTAATGTGTGGATTGTATAAATATGAGAATGCAAGTAGAGGTTGTATTTGTTTTCGGGCCAGTATAATTCTCTTTTCAGTTCATTCAAATTGAAGCCTAAGTTTTCAGAGAATTTCACATTCGCTTTAATATTTCAACTGCATATTTTATGCCATGAGTATTTTCTATTACAGTGAGATAAAAGTATTTTACTTGCACGCTAACGCTTTTAGTATTTCTGGATTACGATTATCTACAAAATTCAGCTTTTTCAGAAAAATTCATTATAGTTCTATAAACACTGTACACAAAATTGCTAAAAAACACGAGTTAGTATAGTTCTTGTTTGAGAAATAGTTTCTATTACATTAGAAACACTCTATTAAATGAGAACAAGAAATGTTCTATCGCTTTATGAATTTCGAACGAATCCTAAAGAAATAATATATTTCGCTGACGAGTTAGATAATGATTCGCCTTCCTTTCTTACTGGCTGAATTGAACCATCGTGAGGTCACAGACAAGTACAATGACTTGCTAAACGTAAACTAAAACACTGTGAGGAAAGAAGAACCTGAGTTTATTTCCTGAATGATGCAAATTTCTTGTGAGAACGGGTCTTCAAATGATTCGTTTCGGTCGAGAGGATCCCGGGTGCCGCGACCGTTTTTTCTTGCAGTGAAGAGGCAGTGAGAGTCCCAGGTAGTGTTCTGGACCTACAAAATCCCCATCTGTACTATCAGGTGCTGTCAACTACGATCTCTCACTCTCTTTCTCCACTTCTTCTTCACGAAGCAAAGTTCGAAAACGTTCAATTTCACTTCCGGTGAATGGATTAGTCGTATTCTCGCCCTGTCAATGTACACGATGCCAATAGAAACTAGGTGTGATTAGCATAAATGATAACATTCTTGAAAATATGATTGAGTCAAATAAAGAAATTTGTTTGATTAACAATCGTTAAAATTAGTATTAGTAATAATAATAATAATAATAATAATAATAATAATAATAATATAAGTAATAATAATCTCTTCCCTTGTCTCCTATTTCTCTTACTGCTACTCTATTTTTCAATCATCTATTAATTAATATTGTTCCCATATTTCTTATTTATGTTACACCCCTGTTTTCCAACATTCACGCTTGCTTTTCGTCACATGAATACGAATACTAGATTCGTCTCACTCGTACTGCAGTAACAATTATATATTGTAGTGTATTGTAGTAACAAATAGTTCTTTTTTTGTTTTCCGTATTGGAAAGTGACCATTTTTTACAAACTTCTTAATCAATTAATATTGTCTTAAATCTATTTCAAAATAAATCATTTCATGTTCATTTCTTGATTCTTATGATTATGCAAATGTTTGGTTTCAATAAATGCAAAAGAATTAAGACACTGCGTGTCAATAACCGTTTGTTTCAACTGCTCTCGCTTCCCCGCCCTCTGCTAGCAATTGTTTGCGACTGAAGCGCTGTGTGCGGCTGTTGCAGGCGTCCGTGGCGGGGGACGCCGTGGGCTCGGCTTCCACTGCTTGCTCCGTGGACGGCAAGCCCTCCGACCGCTGGGAGTTCCCGCGCCACCGCCTCAAAGTGTTCAACATCTTGGGAGAGGGCTGCTTCGGGCAGGTGTGGCGCTGCGAGGCCCTCGGTATTGACGGTGAGCACCGTGCGCGCGCCAACTCGCTCAAGACACGGTTGTTCCGATTACGGTAGAATTGCAGGGAGCGATAATGAAATTACTGCGCTTTTTATTTCACACTTTTAAATTATTAATGGAATTAATGGATAGATATTATCAAATCATCCACTGGTACATGATATTATAAGCTCATTATTATGATAAAACGTATTTTATATTTTTAGATGTTTTATTATAAAACGATCTGCAAATTGTGTGAACGAAATAAAAGCTTTAAAATAAGCGTCATTACCAGACTACTTTAGATTTTTCATTGATAGTCATTACATTTTCATTATTAATGGTCTTTGTCTTGTTTGTTGGGACATTTCTCAAAGTATCAAGCAGCAAGAATGCGCGCCGAAAATAAGATGTATGGAATCTGCCAGTAGGAAAATTAGAACAGTACCACTTATTTCCTCTACGAAATATTAAAAACCTTTAAAACATTGTTTTTTGTCTTTACGTGTTAAGTCTCGAAGACAAATTAAACAAGAAAGATATACACTTTCTGAGACAATACAATAAGTATTCACTATGCTCCTAAAGTTCAACATTCTTCTGAAAATGTGGTGGAAATGTTTTATGTTTACATAAAAAATGTAATGCATCACATATTATTATAATCACTGATTTTTTTGGTGAAAGGAAATACACTCAGAAATCTTCGTATTCAAAAACACTTTTCAAGATAATAAAAATCGATTCGTTAACTTCTCAAACAAAAATAACAAAATTTTATACTCACATGGAAAAGTTGTCAAATCGTATCTACAGATCGATTACAACTCACACAATGAAATACTAAAGAGATGACGGCAGATGAGAGTTCATTTTATTAATTTTATAATTTTATGAAAATTTAGAGTTTATACTACAAAACCGGGGAAAATTAAAAATATATTAATCATCTGTAGCCCGGTACCTTTCCATGAAAGCATTATTTACGAAATTTGGTTGAAGAGACAGCTCCAATTTCCTTCTAAACAAACACCCATAGTGTTTTAAATACAGAGGTGTTTGCAGTTTTTTTCTAAATGTAAGAGGTTTGAATAAAAATCCGAACTATACCGTTTTTATACATTCACTTTCTTCTACATTACCAAAAAATGCAAGAAGAAGATTTCAGCCGTGCTGAAACTGTCTTAGGGACTTCCTCTGAAGAACCCCTAAAAGCCAAAATAATTTGATGATCTCCAAACCGGAATAATAGAAATTACATATTTACTAAGTTTCAGACCCAAATCTTCTAATTTAATTCAGTTAGGCGTGACGCATCCATTCATTCATACATACATACATACATACATACATACATACATACATACATATACATAAATACCGGTACATAAACCAATTTAGTACGAAATTTGAATGTAATTTCTCTCCACCTGCACCAATCTTAATCGCCTTCGGAAGAGCACTAATACACCGTAATTCTGACGTGCGCGCGAAATTACAACCAAAAAGAACATTAACGGAGTTTATGACAGATATTCGAGTTCATATTGGTGAGGATATTCGATTACTTTCCACCCTGTACTAAAGAGAAGAAAAGTAAAAAATTAAATGAGAAAGATGAAAAAAAGGAGAAAGTATTGTCCTGAAAAATTATGTCACTCTCTAGTGATAAATTCCAGACGTTATTTGATTACGTTGTAAAATGCAATTAAAAATTAATTACATGTATGTATATTGGTTTCTAAGCAAATCACTAATGAAATTGCTGAGCATTCACAAGTTGTATGTGTTATTGGTAATCGAGTTAACCCTAGCAATAAGCAGGTATAGAATAACCCGTTCATTACCAGTGGAGAAGGGGGCTCTTTATGTCTCAATAGCCGGAGCCTCACAGTTACTTTCTCATCGTCTTCCCGCCGATTATTTCTTCTTTAAAAAATAATGGAATTTCTCGACAGCAAAATAAATAACAATTTAATTTTAAGACTTCTGTCTACAGTTCGCATCTTACCAGTTCTTAAACACAAGAAGTTGTTAGTACAAATGCATAATATGCGTACATTTGCATAAACCCATATTCCCGTGAAACTGAGAAGCTTTCAAAATTGTCTCACGACCACGCAAAGCATTCTGCTTGTTTATTTAGGGTCCTCTATCATAATACCACGTTGCTAGGGAAATACAACTGACAATTATAACTCGCGGTCTTTTAGTACTATACTCTATTGTTATAAGAAGACAGCTGACAACGGTAACCTGCTGCATTGCACTCCAAAGTCCAACACTTACAGTTTGATTATTTTCATTTGACTGGTGTACTTGATGACGTTGATAAATTCTGGATTCAACTAATAATGTAGAATTCGTGCCTTTTTTATCAAAGTTAATCAATTTAGGTCTATGAGAAAGAATATCTCCAACGTTTCTTCAATAGCATTGAAATGTATTCAACTTTATATTAAGTCTAAATGACAACAAATATGTATTATGAACATTCAGTTTTCTAATGAATAATCCTGATTTTTTATCCAAAGCTAAATACGCAAAAATTCAAATTACAACGAATATCTGTAGTAAACTGAAATACATTTCGATCGAAGAGCTCTTCATAAATAATATTCATGACTTTCAGCTTCCTAAAAAAATATGCCAATTGAATATACCAAACTGTTAACAAACGCAGAAGAACACTTTGGGAGTGTTAGTAAAAAGTATAATTAAAAACATTCAGAAAACACAGAAACGTTAGATACATTTCAACAAGTGCCTCTTGACATTTATATACAGGGACAGCAGCTAAAGATTTAAAAAAATCCCTGATAATGGGTATTAAGCCATCATACATTCCGGTGCCCTTCACGATCGCCGAGTTAATTTCTCCAGAACTCTCCCATTTCTGCTGCAGCTGTTCCATCCCGTCCGTTTCATTTCCAGCGACATGCATAATGCAGCGCGTTAAAATGCATATCCGCGACTTGAACTGATGGAGATGCATGTGCCTCTATCCCAGATCTGCAAGGCAGAATGTGGTCGTTGCACCTCCGTCGGCGGCGCCACTGGCGTGCGTCCCTCCCCCTCCCCCTCCTCTTATAGTCCTGTAGCGTAGCTGTGACGTCTCTCCTCCCCACCCCCACCCCAACCTTGGAGGAGAGTGCAGCTGTCATTTCGCAGCGGTCGCGCCGGGCGGCAGTGCGCCTGTGCAACCGGAGTGCGCATTGGTCGGACGGGCAGCGCGCTCTTTGCGAGAACGTGACAGACATCCCGGACGACGCGATGGGCACCTCTCGCGGCAAAAGGACAGTCGCGACGAGCGGTTGACGCCTAGGTTGTTCGGAAACCGTTTCTGGTGGAAGAAAAGGAGCCTGCCTCGGTGTGCGGGCGACGCGGCAAGCAGTGACGATTCTTTTCATTAAACTGTTTTTGAAACTGGATGAGATTTTGAGGTCAGTTTTCAACTAAATAGCGAAACTGCAAATTAACTCTCAATTAGTTTACTTTTTGTAAAACGTTTAAATTGTGTTTACTGTGTGTTTCACCCATAAACGTGGGCGAGAATTTTAATGCATGCTTTGATGCATTAAAAATGGTTTTATGTACTAAATAAAATATTCAGTCAATTCTGAATAGACGAGATTTTAGGAAATTGAAGTAATTTTTCCCTACAGGTGTGGCGTCTTATATATTGTTGTCTTCTGTATGACGGCTATTCATTTTTTGATTAACAGTTCTAATAGTTCCTAGTTTTTAACGAGTTAAATTTGTTTCAAATGAATAAAATGTATTAATTATAATCTATTTGAAATTTGCCAACTTTAGGAACTCTGTGAACCACATTTTTACTCTCAAAATATTGAAAGACTATGATTTTTTTCATTCTTGAGCCGTGTGGGAAACTATAATTTTTCCTCTTATTTGGCTACTTAATTGTAAAGTAGAAAAAAAAGCATTATTCTTCATAATATTTGTAGACAAAGTTACTCAACTCTCTTAACAGCAATAATATATTTTATGAAAAAAATGAATTTTCTTTACATGCACACTTTATTAATTTTAAAATACTCTTTATTCGCAACTTTTCAACATATGCAAATGTAAATAAAGTGTTCGTTCTAATATTGGACAGATCTTAAAAGAATCGTATTTAAAAATTTTTTCCTATGTTTCATCTCAAACAGAAAAAAATAAAATAAAATCGTTGAGCGCAATTTGATGTTTCACCCCCTCACGCCGCTGAGACGAGTGATGTTCCCAAATACTTTGTGCTCTAATGTCTCTAACAGTTTCTAATGGAGCATTCTGCTTCGGGAGGTTTCAAGAACACGGGGCAGGGTTAGGCGGCGCGGCCGGGGCGGGCGAAGTTGCGGGCTGGCAGAGTTCGCCTTTAAACTTGCAGCCGGTGGTAACGCGGGGCACTTTAGGGAGAGCAGCGCCCTCCGGGAGCGGATGCCCGTGGAGGTGACGGGCGCTGCCCGTGACTTCGAAAGAGCGCAAGTCAGGCGCGAAGAGCCGGCGCGCGCCGGATCAGAGCCGAAGGATGCCTGTGGCCACACGACGAAACGAACTATAGACATTTACGGTACCGTCTCCCAGAGGGATGCAAGAGGTGTGAATGAAGGGATAGATGAGACAGTCTCTTGAGAAATTGGGCGATAAACTGGATTCAAAAAGCGACGCGATTGGTGCGATCAGATGTGCTTTTGATTGAGACGATGAAATTGTTTACTATTCTTCTTCACTTCTCGCACAAAATCTATGTTAATTGCGGAATTAGTTTGCCATTTTAAGATTCAGGTACAAGCTACTGGTTCTTTTGAAAATAATACTTCTTTAGTTGCGTAAATTCTATGTGAGAAAAAATGTGAATCCTGCTCCAAAACAATTCTTCCTTTATTGTTCCATGTACCTTAGTAGTTCTGTAGTGCTATAGATAGATAGATTTATTATTTCTGCAGATAGGTATAGAACCTGGTGGCAGAACACAAGTGCTATCTGAGCACTATAAACGCTGTGTATATGAAATCAGAAACGAGGGTTATTAATTTATTGTAAATACTTCTACACCATTGCGCATATATTTTATTTCTAAAAATAACATATTTATGCTATTCGAATGAGTGGAAACCAGAACGGTATAAGTGACATTTTATAAATTGTGCGAAAAACATGTGTATTTCCGGGTATATTTCAGTGACAATGTATTTTTGTGGTATATTTTAAATCCCTCGATTTTAATGATGAAACAAAGTACCACGATTTTACAGTGATATTGACTTAATTACAAATATTTATCAGAATTTATAAAATGTCACTTAAATCGCTCTGTTTCCACCCATTTATTTATAATGCTTCAATTCACAACATGTTTACATTTCATTCAGAAAATATATTTTATCGTCTCTTATTTGAGAAACATTATCAAAGTACATAAGTGGTAACTTACTTTATATATTGGCAAACTCCCAATTTATATTAATCTATGTCATACGCAGTCATTAACGACGGGCTTACATACCGCTTACTTTCTAAACAGCTGAGTTACCATAGTTAATACTATATCACACGTGATCTAGAGTTAATCCAGAATTCTCGAGTACAGATAGGTATGATATCAAATTGACGAGAAGTTTGAATTCGTCCATGCAAATCATTTTATTCATTCAGGTAACGTACCTATTTAAAGAGATAGAGCAATCCATATAACTTGGCGAACGAAAGTCGTTTATCTCTCTCCCATGTGTACCTCTCTTTTTAACCTTTCCACCTTCTCTCTACTTCACACATTTTTTTATGTCAGAGTGAGCCGGACGGCATAAATTATGCATGACAGTTACCTCACGAGAATTCTGGGTTGAGGGCGCTTGTGAACCAGAAATAAAACGACGGCAACGGGATCAGAGGCCAGGGGTCACACGCACGAGTTTCCTGTGTACACCCTCGGGAACTCACGTAAACTCTAGACCACCTAGGGGCTGCAGGTGCAACTGTCGGGTTCATCTCGAGATCTGAGGCTGAGCGGCAGGTACACAAAAGGTGGACAGTCAAATATTGTAAGCAGTACGCGAGGGAGAACGAAGGAAAATTATAAAAATGAATAAAAAAGAAAATTGGAAGAGTAAGAAGAGAAAAGGAGAGAAGAAAGAAGATGAAAAAGAGAAGTAAATTAAAAAAGACGATGAAGAGAAGGAATAGATAAAGGGGAGGGAGAACAGGTGTGTAGGAAATAGAGATGAAAGGAATACATGATACCAAAATGAAAACAGATGAATAGAGACGGTAGCACTCTTCAAGGGGAAACGTAAACAGAACTCAACTTCTGGCGTTGAGATGATAATGATATATGATGAAGACGCGTGGTATGTAAATTTCTAAGTATAAATATGTGCGGCAGTGTACACAGGTTTAGTGAAGAATTCTACTCAATGTGACCAGAAGGAGAGCCTGGACGCAGAAGAGAAGAGCATTCAACCAAGTGAAATGTAGTGACGAAACACAAAAGCATTAAATCAAAAGAAAGTCAGTGCTAAAAATATATGAATGAATGGAAAACGCGTGACAATGTATTAGATAACAGTTACAAAGATAATGAAAACAGCACTTCAAGTGAAGCCTGTGTGAGCAGTAAAGGCTTCCAAAACAGTACAGTACTGTGCTCAAAGCGGCAATGGAAAAATATGCTGTGGAATTATGTCAGAGCACATTGAAAAACCAGTATAAAAAACGAAGAAAAGGCGTAGTACAAAGCCATACTAACATCTGTCAGCTGGTCATTGAATGTGCAGAACACAATGTAAGTAGTTGACAAGAGACGATAACCAGAGAGCAATTCAGATTCTGGATGGTCAGTCAAAATAATGGAGGGACATCAGGATTGTGAGGGGGCAACGGTATGACAGAGAGAAAGGATTGTGAGAGCAACATGGTTACCTGTGTCTAGTGAGGTAATAGTACCCAACAGGTCTGAAAATGATAGTTTTTAAGGTATTTTTATGGTAATGTTAGTATATACGAAACGAGGAACTGCCAGTTTATTAGGAATAGTTAGAAAACTAGTATTTTAAGGATAAAGAGTAAGGAATCACGGGCAGTTTGTGAAGGTCCTGCGGCGGTGAAGCTCATGGAAACTAGCGGTGGTGGCGATAACCGCCAGGACTTCGTACTCGCCGAACTCTGACGAAGTTTCTAGAAACGTCGTAACCCTCGGAAGTAGAGCGTCTGTTCGGGGGCGATGGGACGTTCGGATGCGGAGGTTGCAGAAGTGGCAGGACGGGAAGACACACCGCGCAAACATCCGAATTACCCGGCGGGTGAATGGAACCGCTAATAACAGTTGTCGTAGTTTTAAAAAACGCCAGGAAATACATGAAAGAGGGGCCTCTGGAATGCTTCGTGGGAAGTCTACTATCTTTCTGCGATGATTCTGCGATCCAGAACAGGCGTCAGCGGCATCGTTCGATACGCAGGATTTCGGACAATGCAATAGGTTCAATTTTTACTGAAAAAGCAAATGTTTCTTTAAATGATTCCGCCCATACACTGCACGTTTCGTCTGAATTCTAATATTCAGTGCGACACTGCGTACGACATATATGATGTCGTGTGACAGCAAGGCTCCAAAGAAGAGGCCGTCCGCCATTAAATATTTGCAATTCACCTGTTGCTTTATGTAACAGTAACTTTTTTGATATTCTTGGTATATAAAGAACTGCTGTGTGCGTGTACTAAACTACGTTATTGGAGAATACATTAAGACGGTTTCTGTTAAATTATTTAATTTATTTTCGTTTCAAACGAGAGTATTTTATTTTTTGTCCCTACGCAGTGTGCGCGCGCTACATTGTGGACAACCGTTTGCTGTGTTTTTTACAGCATAATTTTTACTACTGCAAGCAACTATTTTATTGGAAATTCTGTTGTGAACGTACATATTACTAAACAGACGACACTTCAACCATCTCCGGCCGAGATACGACACATATTCAGTCGAGCGTCGCGTTTTGCACAGCCATCTGGGCTGTGGACAGCGCGCATCCGCGGCGCCGCGACGGCCCTCCGGCGCGCGCCGCCCACGGGAGTCGATCTCGCGGCGCCGGGGCCGTGGGGCTTGTTCGGAGCAGCCGGCGGCTTCTCCACGCGTGTAATTACGCCCGCCCGCGCACACCCGATCACCGCTCCGCGCCGCCGCCGCCTCGTGAATATTCTACAGGCCTTAACCGGAACACGTGTTGCGATACCGTGACAGCGCGCGCAAATTTGCGCCCCGCGGCAAGACCGCCGTCCCGCCGACCTGTTAAACGTGTGTGACGGGTCGAGGCTCATTTCGCAACGCAGCCGAGGGACTGAGTGGGGGATATTTTTGTTGGCCAATTCTCTTTGGTAATATGGTATTGATCCTTGGAATGTGCTACGTTATTAGTTCACGTCGCGCTTCTTGAAAAGATTGGTTTTTATTTTGGCGTAAAGCAATGATGAGGGACAACTACGTTTGCAGTTTGATTAGAAGCAAATACCTATATTTTTCTGTCGAATTGTACGATATTTGCAATCCTATATTTCCGCTTCCTTTTCTGTTTACTGAGATGGAGGATCTCACGACATGTCCCTTTATAATTGCTGAGTCTTTCCCCGCCCACCCTCTTTCTCTCTTTGCCCCCCTCACTCTCTCTCTTTGCCCCCCTCACTCTCTCTCTTTGC
>BOPP01000030.1:4333574-4345924 GCA_017312745.1 Gryllus bimaculatus
TATCTTCCCCTCTCGCTCTCATCCCCCCTCACTCCCTCTTTCCCCACCCACTCGCTCTCTTTCCCCGTACACTCTCTCTTTCTCCACCGACTTCCTCTCTCTTTTCCTACTCTCTCTTCCCACTCTCATGTCTCAATACAGGGTCAAATTTAGGCTTCTGCAGTCGTGTTGTTTAAGTTCGGGATTTTAAATTCACGCAGCGGTTTTGAAACGGGCTTGAATGCATGTTGACTGCCTGAACTGCCAACTTTATTTTATTTAAAGTTTGTGGGGTTTCCGCTTTGTTGAGAGAGGCAAAAAATATTTTTTCTGCTGCCAACGACGTCCGTACATTCATCCAGACCGGAAGAGGGTACAAAATAGAAACGAGAGGAAACGAGGATCGCGGGCGCGACGCGTTGGCAGAGATGAGTTTGTGCGTGGTTAAGTATCACTTAAACAAGTTCAGAGATGAACGCAAACATGAATGAATCTATACATTTTATCATTGAAACTAAATATTTTTTCGTATTACAATATATTCCTGATTATTACTCTTAGGACTTGAAATAGCATCATGTACTTTTTTCATAATCTAAGTAGGTTTAGCGTAATTTTGAAACAAATCGCTACAATGTTCTACAAAGACGTGAATATGTTTTTATTCCAAATTTTTGCTTAAACCGTTTTGTCAAGATAAAATAAAATAAACTAAACTCTGTTGTTGTGTAATTTACTTTTAAATTATTGAATTTTCAAATATTAAAATTTGGTGTGCTCTTTGTTAGGTAAAGATATTTTTCAAGAGATGACTGAACAGTAAAATACGAATTGTAATATTATAATAGTATAAAAAACCTTACAATTAAATCCGAGAAAGTTCATTGTGTTGTATCATTACTTTTTCTATTATTTGTATTTTGATTTACATTAGTTATTTCACTTGACTACTTCATTTTACTTTATATCAACTGCATTTTATTTTAAATCAAGTTAATTGCTCAATGTTTATTATTTTTGTTAGATTTAATTTAATTACACATTTGGTTATAATTTTGCCTAATTTATACTAAATGTCAGTGCTTTAATTATATTTTCTGCTTGCGGTCGTGGCATCCCCTTACACCAAATATAACCCTTACCCCCATCCACCCACCACCGCTGTGTAAGCCGCTTATAGAATGGAACGCTAGGAAGAGTGAACCTAAAGAGCTTAACAAAAAAGGTAGAATTGCGCATTAAGATTTAAAATGATTAACATTTTTAAAAATACACTAGTAAAAAACAAAACGTGGTAGATACTGTGCGTCGTTAGCTTCAGTAATTATCTTTGTCTTAATTCTGTGGATTCCCAAGAGCTGAGGACAAAACTATCATAACGTATGCTTATCATAACGTATCTTTCCCGAATATTTCATTCTGTACATTATTTTCAAGCACTATTATATGTGAATGAAAAAAGGGCCGAACCTTTCCGAAAGTCTACGGCCAAAGTTCATTCTAACCTATTTATTGCTTGGCTTTGCTGCGAGGATATAGGACACGGCGTGAGGCTGAACAAATACAAAACTTCGTATAGCTGAGTATTGTGAAATTATGTGTGTTTAAATTTGAATATACTTTAAATATGTTGGCGTAAGATTTAATTAAAAATTATGGTTATCGAAGGGACATCTTGCTTTAAAACCAATACACTTCCCTTAAAATACAAAATAAATATTTCTCGATTACATGTCAACATTATTGGAAGATTCTGTCTATACCTATACTGTATGTTCAAGTATAAATATCAAAGATTTATAGATTGGACGAAAAAGAACATTGAAAAAAAGTTTCAACAAAATTGAAAATCTTGAAAAATTACAATTTTATAGCGAAGTAAAAGCAAGTATTAAAATATGAGGCGAAAACCTGTTTACACATTTAGAAACCCCAGAGCCCGCGCATCTATCCGATTGCACGTGAAAAGATCCACTGAAGCACAGTTGCGATGGTTTAAGTATGGACGCCTTGACCAACTGAACTGAGAACTGGAAAATGAAATAACATAAGTCTAAGGAAGTGTGGTTGTTTCATTTGAATGTTTTGAGTGCAGATATATGCATTTATAGCATTCGACTAATCGACATGATCACCATATTAAAAATGTACATTAGATCAAAAACAAAAACTTTTTTTGCTTAACGGCCATAACGACTTTTGGTCAGTATGATCTAAGGAACAACAAACTAAATTTCATACTATTTGACCAATATCTCAGTTCCAGAAGATTTGTGCGGGGTTTTTTGTTGACGTTGATATTAAACAAGAAAATTGCGGGTATCATATTGAATACAAATTTTAATCTAGTGAAAATGCGTGCCATGTGGAACTTTTCCTCCTGTTAATGTAATATTTTTTTTAAAAGGTTGATCTATTTTAAAGATATACAATTGGACGAAGTTAAGGAGAGATCATCCAAGTCACAAGAATAAAATGATTAAAAAAGGATTGGATGGTTGGCACTTACAATAATCTAATTTTAATAATGAAATTCTTGCACATAAATAAATTTACTTTGTATCCAAAATATTTACATTTTAAGCCGTAATTATGCTTCTAAAACATACGACTCATTCGCTAATCAGCTGAAACCCACTAATTCCTGATTTTTTGTAAAACTGGTTTATGTTGTGCAACAATATTGCTTTTGAGACTGTGGTTCTAGTGACTTACACATTTGCTAAGCACAATTTTAGATGAAGATTCTTGTTACAAAATAAAAATAGAACTTGATACGAGTGTATCAACTCGTAAGGGAGCGAACATTTCAGTAATGTAATGGGTTTATAAGGAGGCAGATATGTTTTGGGAGACGATTGATGATTAAGTCGGGATATTCAAAGTGAAATACTTGTTTAAAATACCCAATAGGACGTGTCAAGTGATTACAAGATTGGCGAATCCTTGGGGGAATATATTAGATATAATTTATCGGCGGTTCAAGAATACAGAACACGATATTTGCGAACGCGGAATAGATAACAGTTTGCCGTTGATTAGCCATCCAGAACTTTCGAATAATATAATTTCTTTTGTTGAAACTTGAAGTGTTTTATTTCACAATCCTCAGGAGTGAGTAGAACGGACAGTAGTGTTGGGTAAATGGAAAGCAGCGGCAGCTAAAATTATATTGGAAATACGCACGATCGCGGCTCCTAAGGGAGAATGAACTTTTCCGAGCCATACGTCACTAGATACGTAACAATTCGAACCGACGCCCGACATGAGTACACCCTTTCCGATACGGCAGGTAAAAAAATCGTGGGCGAGTCTGGAGGTCGATTCGAAGCGGCGAGGGAAGGGGGAACGTGCCAATGCGAGAGAGTGAGCCGTGCCACGGCGACGGGCATGCGTGGGATGTGAGGGGGGGCGTGGCCGCCCTCGCTCGCACAGATGGAGTCGCTTTGTATGCAGTATTGACGGGGCGGTGGCGGGCCCGAAACAGCCAGGGAGATGGCGTCAACGCAAAGACAAATCACTCAGCTGTAAACCGCTGCCTTCGCCGTTCTTCCCTCCTTCCCGACGTTCATTGCCTTTACCGCCTCGCACGCTTCATCACAAACGCCTTCCCAGCCCCCGCTGCGGGCGCCGCCTCGTGATCGGGTGCGGAACCTCCCGGCGGGCGGCGTTACGCCCAGCACTAGTGTCTCTATTCCTTCCCGAGTCGCACGCACTCTGCATGCAAATAGCAAGCATTTTGGATGGCTGATCTTACACGAAGGGGAGGACTTGGTCGGTTGGCAATTCGGCTGGATAGCCTAACTAGACGCAATTCTTACCTACACATTTTAAAATGATCGACAGAACTCGTGTAGTTATATTTAAAAAAGATACAAGTACACTTGTGAGAAAGAATAATTGCCTAAATTATGAGACCGTAGATAAGGAATGTGATTACTTTTTATCACACCTCTCCAAAAAATGTCATTTTTAAACTAAAAAACATATTTCATTCCCACAAAAAAATAAACGTTATAAATAAAAGATACTTCAATTTTGATTTTTCACAGGATATGTCGTGTTTTAAAATATAAAAATTATATAAACCCTAGCGATACCCTAATTAAAGAATAACATTACATCATAGTAGAGAAAATTGTACTTTTACAAACGAAGATTTATTTTATCGTCTCTTTTAACAGTTATAAATGTCTTTGATACCCTAATTAAAGACTAATATTACATCACAGTAGAGAATATATGAATTTCTGTTCATGGCTTACAGCGAAAGTGAAAAGGGACGCCTGGAATAGAATATTCAAATATAAACTCTGAGAACTTGTAGATGCTCAGGATCTTTGATATGTCATTTCGAAGAAAGAGGGAGACCTAAAGTGGCTCCTCGAGCACGACTTCCAGGAAAAATTAATTTCTCTGCTCTCATTCCGCGAACCTGCAAATTCGACGCAAGGAGTGCCGTGACGAATTTCGCTGGGGGAAGGTCTAATTAATGAAGGCACAATTTCAATCAACTTTTAGATTACTATACGAAAATACCTACGTACTATCCATTTGGATAATTAATTAGATCGCTGGTGAGGTAGATACTTTTTTATTATGACAAATAAATAAAGATGTTGTCTGGTATCAATACTTTTTATTCAGCTTATGAACGTTTCGATTGCACAGCGATCATCCTCAGAGCTTGCAGCTTCTGGGCCGAAAACAAAGTTCTGCCCAAAACTTTGTTTTCTCGAACCCTCGAACTTTGTTTTTGGACCAGAAGCTGCAAGCTCTGAGGATGATCGCTATGCAATCGAAACGATCATAAACTGAATAAAAAGTATTGATACCCGACAACATCTTTATTTCTTTGCCATTGGGTTAAAGTACATACGACAGTTATCATATCTCTCAGAATTTCATTACAGCCGTATTTAAAACTTACGTAATACTCTCTATATAATTTGTTCTCACGCGATCGTATCTAGATGTATTGGAGCTTGAATCAGTCTCATGTTTTGGCTTCCAATAATTTCGCATTTTCGTTAAAAAGGTATGCAAATTATAAAGAACAGACTCAATTAAGTTATAACATGTACTTAATCGCTACGGAGTAGAGAGAAAGTTATGTAATGCTGCTCGAGAAATCAGCGAACCTTTGGCAGAGAAACACTTATTACAGGGCCATGCTACGAAAAAAGAGAATAAATACAGTTGTTAAATTTAGAAAAGATCTTCTAACACATGGTTTAGCCAGAATCCTTGTTTTGTCGGTCCTTGATGCCTAAAAATCGAATGCCGGCACAATATTCGTCTGTCGATATGTGAACAACGCTAGTGGCTAAACCGTTTAGTCGCTTTTCCCCCAAAATTATTCTCGAATCGACCTAGCTAGTGTCGCGGCTCATAGAATTTGAACGCGATATTTTAATTTTAAGGGGTACTTTTACATGAAGCCAGTGTAACATTTTCAAAATTTTCAAAACAATCTTGTCTTTGACTGAATTTTGTTGTTAGTGTGAAGAACGTTCAAGAGAACGGTGCAGGTTTCATGTTCGTTGAAAACTGATTTTTAGAAAATTGCAAAAGTTCAAGTTATTTAGACGTCTTCCTACAACTAAAATATTGAAGGCAGAAATTTTTCCGCTAATGAAATATGTTTCTTAAATATTGATTATGAAATAAGGTCATGTACAATGTTTTTGAACATTTGAATACTTTTCGCCTAATTTAGCGTGAAAATACGGTCGAAAAAGCACGTGATGTTTAGCGCACCAGTAGTTTTATTGGAGTCGCGAGTATCGCTGACGGATAATTTCACCACTTCTCGTGAAGAGTTTGTAAACTCTTTTGTTTGTTTGTCCGCAGGCCAAGAGGGGCCGACGGTGGTGGCGGTGAAGACCCTGAAGGAGAACGCGACGGAGAAGGAGCGCGCGGATCTGCAGCAGGAGCTACAGGTCATGAAGATGCTCGACCCGCACCCCAACGTGGTGCGCTTGCTGGGCTGCTGTACAGAGAAAGGTAAGCACACGCTCCAACGTTGCGTGCGGAAAGTGGGATCGTATCGAGGTGCTTGAAACGACATATAGCGCAATTATATACTACACTCACTTTATAAATTTATGTGAAGAACTTCATGTCTCTTGGCATACACGCCCGTCATATAGTTGTTGGTACTTAACTTCACACTGACGAATTATTTGGTGAAATAGTTAATGGCCGATAGTAAGGAAGCTGCCATCAGCCCTAATTGATTTTCTTACAGAACAGCTCATTTTGTGGACTCGCACGGTTTCAATATTTATAGCACAACTTGGTGCTAAATTAAGAGCCTAGTACTTAGCTACGCTCATAATTTATTCTTAATAAAGACACAAACCAACAAAGTGTTTGTTCCCAACGAATATCAGTGACGAGCCGTTTAAGAGGTCTAACCCATCCAAATATTTAACAAATTATGCCATCATTAAAAAAAGTGAATAATTCAAGATTGTAATTTTTCTATTTCAGAAGTAATAATTATTATTCATTCAAAATCATTTGTACTCGCATTGTGGCCTATCTAGTTCTGCAATTAAGTTCAAAGAAGCTTCCTCCGTGCGTACTCTGTAGGTGAAGGGGTAAGAGATTCTACAGGAGGTGAAATCACCATACAACCCTTCAATACAATCATTCAGTGCTTTAGAGTGGCTAACCCTGGTTACCCATGACCATTGCGGTGCGCCGGACCCCACTTTTTGAGGTTTTGGAAGGAATGATCTTCCAAAACATCTTTCAAATACATTTTATATTACAGATACTTGGATAAAAAAGCTCACACTTCGAGAAATGTTATTACTGACATTCTTCGCTAATGTCATTTTATATTTTTTGCTAATTTTATATTTATTTTCATTGTCCTTTGTAGAAAAGTCTTAAGTTGAAATCGTTGTCGTTGTCGTTTCAAGTTGAAATACTCGTGTAGAAATTAAAAAGTGCTTAGTGAAGAAATGTTTATCTACGATACACTTATTATTTATTTCTTATTATCAGAACACAAAAAGTAAATTTCCTCAAAACGAATCATTCTCTCAAAATTTCATCAGTCAAAAATGAAGTCATTTGGATGAATCAGTGACTAAATGGAACTTTTTATTTAGTGGTAATTTCAATGACAATCTTTGCATCAACTATAAGATTTACATAATTGCGTGTACTTTAAATTTCAATATTCAGCATGGATAACATACGAGTTTTTCTACTCTTATGTTTTCATTCAATTTTCTTTTACTCGGTAAGATATGCAAATTGTTTTAAAGAGCTCTCCAAGCCTAATATTGAAATTTAAAGTATACGCTGTATTGCAAGTCCTATAGTTAACGTTTGATGCAAAGATAATCACTGAAATTACCGCAAAATAAAAAGTCATTTCTTGTTGAAGATAGATTACAAGAAGAAAGTTGAAGCGTGATATAGTGGTTTCGAACGTGGGAAAATCTTCTTTAGCTCCTTCAATTTCTGTGCATTAATTTCTGAACTGTTATGTGTTTGGCACACAACAACAGCGAGTACCTTTCTTGTGAATCAGTAAGTTACTGCATTAGTATTATGCAATTCAGTAGCTTACGCATGTAAACAATCAAAAACCCAAAATATTAATAATAATAATAATAATAAAATAATAATAATAATAATTAAAGAAATTATTTTAAAAATCACAGGGATTCGAGTCGAGTAAGAAATATTCATTTTGGAAAAATGTTTTTTCGAATAATTCAGGTGCTACTGTAGCTCACAAATGAACAGACCAAAAAAGTTAAAAAAACACTTTTTTCTATATAAAGGTCTCCCAAAATGTTTATTTCCGCTGAAATGTTGAAATTGATTTTCCGGAGCGTTACATGATATTCTTTATACTACATACACTATTACTCGGTGTATATACGAGATGAGAACGTAAGAATGTGAACATTATGAACTGAAAGAACACTATGAAAAATAAATCACGTATGAATGAAAATTGTGAGACAATATCATCATATTAATTTCAAATTATTTTTTCTTAGTATTTTTTAAATTTCCGAGATGCTAGAGGTAATTTAGAAACGAGAATGGTATTTTTGTAATTGGAACTGCTTCACTATTTGTCCGCTCGGACGATTCAATTAGCTACCGACTAAATCAATACTCTTTTTATTCCTCGTGATTTTATTATCTGGGTCCCCTTTGGTGTGTTGGATAACATTAAATTGCACATTCGCTACGAGTGCTATACGTAAAAATGAGGTATTTTCACAGAGTTAAATATCAATGAGATTTGCAACGACAGGAGTTACGTCAATAACTCATGGAGAGTAGTGACTCCGCGATGATGTTTTTCATGGCCTATTTTCTACTCCATAGCCGAGTAAATGGCCCAAATGATGACAAGAACGTAATAAAATTTCTAAATTTCGAACATTACTCAATAAGTAATCAAATAAAAAACATCTTTGAAAGCTCTTAAGATTTGTCGAAGTATTTTAGCCTCATCAGTCTGATCGTCTAGAGTATTTTCGTATTCTATTATTAAACTAATTTGTTCTCTAAGGAAGCTGATATTTCAGAACAAATAATATTAAATGTGCAGACATAATATCATTCCCAAAAATTGGAATAACAAAAATATTTAAATACAGTGATGCTGAATTCCCGTTTTTTCTACTGTTTAAACATTTAAAGAAAGAAAAGAACACATTTTATTGTTTTTAATCGTTTGTTGCAGAAATGTGTTTAATTTTATTAAAATATTTTTCAATACATCACTTCGACTTAATGACATACGAGATAGAAACGGCAGCGTTACTACTGAAAAGTCACGTGACCTTAATTCTGATCACACATCTTAATTAAAAATTAATAGGCTAGGCTGCGAATGTAAGATTTAAGACAATAATAATTATCCAAAGGAATCATTAATAACTGTGCATTCACGAAGTTTGATAGCATTTTACATCTCACACGGAATGATATGAGACATGCATCATTCACAATATGCTTGGGAGGACGTGAGCCTGTCGCTTTCCCAGCGCGAATATAGGGTACCTCGATCGGCCGGGTGCGCGGCCGCCTGGAAGGGTGCACGGGCGCTCGCCGCGCTCATCATTCATCTCGGGAGATCGGCGCCTCGCGTGTGTCTGCCGCGAGAGCGCGCGGGCGGACGGGTCGTCAGGTGGGGGTGCTGTGGGCGGGGGTTTGTGTTTCCGCCGCTGGCAGCCGCGGGGGCGTTGCAGTCTGCTGCGTCCGTCACGGCGTGTGAGGCGCTTGGCGTGCGCCGCGCGAAGCCTCGGCTGAGCTACTTGAGCGCCACTTCGCGTCTTGTGGTTGTCGCACGCGAGGAGATGGCATTAGAATGGAATGGTTTGAATGATAGAAGGGTTTCCGTATCCGAAGACTTGAAATAAAAAGGCATGGAAATGTTATTTTCACATTTTCCAGAAAATTATATTATATATTCGTGTAAATTAAAATATAAAATAAATTATAACAAAATTAAATAATAGTAAATTAAAACGCACTCCAACCTGGGTGCCTTCGTTGCTTACAATATGGTTCTGTTAACACAATGTTACATATCAATAATCCATTTTTTAAAAATATGTTTATATTTAGAATAATGTATATTATACACACACTCGTTAAACGTATTAGCACATCCAACTCCTGCCATTTATAATCACCCCCTAACTATCAACAAATGCGTCTAGTCTTGGTTCTTATTTACGTTAGAGGGCCTGATTCATTAATAATTATTCTCTAAAAAACTTAAATTTAACACAAATAGCACTTACATTCTGTTTTATTTAACCTTCAAGTGTTTTCCGTGTGAATTAGTTTCCGTAATTGCAAGTCACAACGTATATTATTCATTATATCAACGGGAAGAATTGATGCGGGAGGTACTAAAAATAAATCACGAGTGTTCTATCAATTAATGGATGCGTTCTAATTGAAAATGTATAGAAGTATTTATTTATCAACCCAAAAAAGTACATTATGCCTCAAGCGGCGGCAAACCGCAGAGTCAACACAGGTTCATGAGCGTTTGCTCATGCACCCTGGGTGCAACCTGGGTGCCTTCGTCGCTTACAATACGCTTTAGTTCATTGAACAAAATTTGTTGCATATTAATAATATATATTTTAAAATATGTTTAAATTCGGAAATTGCAAACTTAAACAAAACCCGTTGATCTTCGCTGCATATCTCCTTTTACCTTTAATGCAAACCAACCACTATTTTTTTAGATCGGCATCTCCTACTGACTTATCAGAGGAATATAGAAGCCAAGTAATGTTTTAGAAGATTCGAATCATCATAATTCCATAATACCCTGACCAGTATCGTACAATGTTTACTGATTTCAGCTACAATAAATTAACATTTAATTGTCAGAAATTTAATAACCATTAGGTATTAATCATGAACCTAAAGGCTGTCTGTTAAAGGTCACAAAATTATACAATAAGTTCCATATGTTGCTTATACAACGTCAAAGTTTATTGTATCAACATCGTTCTTGTAATTACATCACAAAACATTCATTATTGACGACGTTTAGGAGGTCAATTATCTCAACCATTAGTCTAAAGACATGTATTTACACTGAAACAAAATGATTACGTAGTTACAAAATGCATAAGGTGATCTGTGTGCGATTCCATTAATAATCCAAATTAATCTAAATTATTGTTATCACATTAATACATTTTTAAAAACTTCAGTATCAAACCATTAAGTCTGCATTTACTGACAAAATGTAGGTGGGTTTGTAGTCTCTTGTACTGAGCACTATACTTGTACTTCATATATGTCTTTATAGCACAACACGACTAAGACATTAAACTTCTGGTCATTTTTCCTTTAGTGCAGCTACATTTTCTTATCAACGATATCTACTTATTGTCAACTATGACTCTTCAAGTTGATTACAAAGTACCATTGGATTTTTTATATTCATGTTAGGTTGTATTAGAAAAGCGATACAGCTCAGATGTACGTACATACGTGATAAACACGAAGAAACTTACCTAATACCGGTGTTCCACTTTTTAGAACTTTACTTTCAGTGAAAATGTATTATTCTCATGACAATTCCAATAATAATATATTATAATGAAAGTAACAAGTTCGAATAAATGTGGAAAAGACAATAATATAATTTTTAACGCTCGAGAATTTCATTCTTTATGTATCTGGCAGTTTTGTAGACTGTTTACTTCTGGCAGTATGAACAATTGCTTTTAATACTATCTGCAACATTTCACTCCTTTTGCTGAAAAAGCTCAACTACTTTTACGGTTTTCGAAGAAATTAATTTAATTAAAGCCATCGCCTTTCCTGGTTCTACATATTCCCTGTTATTTTCGGTTTCATCTTGAACCGAACGTCTATTTCTGATCTCCCGCCCTTCTCCCTCGCCTGTCAGGAACAAAACTGAAGCAGATGAATTGCTCCAAACCACAATTTCCATCCTCGAGCACACCTCACCACCCGGACCTATCAAAACGGGTGGTTTCGTGAAATTAAAGGGGATGTACTATATTTCAACGACTTATTCTGGATAATGCCTGGGCATATGAATGAGTGAACCAAAAGGCAATTTAGACTTTTTCTCTCTCCCTCCGCCTCTCTCCGTCTCTCTCCGTCTCTCCTTCCAGCGATAAATACATCAAATGATACACGTTTTCTTGAAAGAAATACGTGGGAAATACGTGTAAGGATATTTAATATAGAAAAACGTGAGTCGACAAATGGTTCAACAAACATCACAATTACAAATGCGTACAACATATCTTATATTTGTAATCAGTTCGAAAACTCCGAAGATAGCGTAGCTCGTACATTTTAAATAGTATTTTCATCTTCTCTTGAATTAGGTAAATATCTTGTGGCCAAATTGCATCCTGAATATTAAGTAATATTTTTCTGGCACCGGAAGAAGTAAGACATCCAAATAATATGCAGTTTTATAGTGCGTTGAATAATTACAGATCTTCAGTGAATGGTCAGAATTATCATAATAAAATATTTGTGATAACAAAATAATTAATAGTTATTCGTAAAATATAACTTAAAAGTTCATTCGTTAAATATTAACTAAAAGCGAATTTACGGAGCTTTTCATTTAACAAGTTTATTTATATGAAAATATAACTTATCATGACTATGATTTCTATCAAAAACTACGAGCAAAAAGGATTTTAATTGAAATTTTATTTTTTAACAGTTGGCCCAACAACGAAAGTAGTTTATAATTAGTAAATTAAAGTAGATATCCTTCGCATGTTTCATTAAAATTTGTTTTTGTACCTTCACTTTCACACACACATCAACAAATCAACAAATTATATATATACATATATATA
>BOPP01000030.1:4354866-4399209 GCA_017312745.1 Gryllus bimaculatus
AAAGAGGTAGATACTTAGTCATTACACAAAAATATTCCCGCTGCATCATTATTATTATTATTATTATTTATTATTATTATCATTACTATTATTATTATTATTATTATTATTATTATATATCATTATTATTATCATTATTATTATCATTATCATTATCATTTATATTACTAGCAGTAGTAAGCTTAGTAGAAAGCTGCAGCAACTTGCTGAATGACAGTGCACAAGACCAGATTATAAATCCTGAAGACATGGGACTCTCCATTTGCGACGCGACGGGACAAGAATACTCCTCTCTTAGAACACCCAAATCTTTCCAGGGTCTTTGCGGTTCTGGGTCTCTTGAATTATGTACGTCCCCTGCCATTTCATCTGTCAACGTCATTTACACCAGGACCACCAGTGGTTCCTGAGCAGCTATTCTTTCATCTAATTAAGGGAGACGTTGCGAACTACAAATACTTGATCTCGCCGATCCGAATGGTCGAGATCGTTAAGGCACTAGTAGCTATTCCGAATCGAAGGATCGCGGGTACGAGTCCCGCCTCGGGCTTGTTCCTCCTTGCCACCTCTTTGTTCTTGTCTTCGTCCTTTCATCCCCTATCATGACCATATGATATCATCTTCAGAGTTATCATACCATTAGTGCAATAATAATGCAATGGCCTAGATGTTGATGCGTTCTTAAATAACAAAACAGAAAATTTATCCTCGCCACTTAACCGAATTAGTTAACAGAATACCTTGTGCGTCTTGTCAATAGCCAAGAGAAGAGCCATGAAATTAAAAACGTGCCATGATAAAAACTCGTGAATACTTTACTCGTCAATATTATTCAGGGTTGCCACGCCTGTATTAATGTTAACTAGTATACATATATAAACATATTTTATATTGCTTTTGGAAGTATATGGTTAATTTTTATTAATACATTATTACATAAATTATTTTTATGAACTTGTCTATAGATTTTGTCTGATGGGATTTTTATATTCATAAAAACTACGTATCTAACTCGCGTAACAATAATTTTCTCCCTCACTCCTACAATCACAGAAGAAGTTGCCGAAATGTATCTAAGAAATTAGTACTTTTATATTAAACAATAGAATGAAATGTTCAAGAAATCAGAATCAGGCGAACAATGACTCATGATCAAAATTGAAAAACAATAATGACTGAAGGATGCTGAAATGATAAAATGGTGGTACCAGAGAAAATTGTTAATGAACCCTAGAAGATAATGAACAGAATCCGCTGCTTGTACAGTCAAAGAAAGAAAACCAGAAGAGGAGAAATATAGATTTCAAAAAGAAAAAAAAATGTCCGAAAAAGTAACGGTTTCATGAAGAGGTCCCAAAGATCAGAAATGAAATAATGTGAACAAAGAGAGTAAGCGGTATTAAAATTGTTCAGCGCTGTTCTCGGAATATCTCGAATGCGCAAGGAAGCACAGTGACTAAACGGACAAAAGAACGACTGAGGTCGAAATCTCAATAGGTCTATTTCCCGATCTTTGATCTTTTAAAAGTGCTCCCAGTCCTACTCACTTTCATGTTCACTGAGCCTTGGAACAGAACAGTACACTGTCAGGAATGTCATTAAATGTAACGTAGATTTCTGTATTGTGCAGAAACTGAAATTACAAAGATATATTTGTATTATTTTAATATATCAATCTTATCTCTTAATATATCTTAATATAATCTTATCCCTTAATATATTTATACATTAAATGTAATGCTTCAATTAAAACCAGAGTAGATTTAATGTAGAGGTTGAGAGACCCTTTTACTCTGCCTCTTATCATTCATGTAATAAATTCATAATCACCAGCCCACCAAAATCATTCATTCATTCATTCAAATCATTCATTCATTCATTCCAGATTTGACTATAAAGCTTTGACTATTGAATCCTAATGAACATGTCTTCATTAAATTTAATGTGTTCATTTTAATTAATGCATATTTCATTAAAGTAATGCAGAAATTTCTGACAGCGTCGAACATTTATGAACCTACCATTGGCGTGAAATCGTACGCGAAACCTCAAAATTTAATACAACCGTTTAAATCTCCCTACTGTGTCAGTTTTAGTCCCACGAATACGCAAACCTTGTGTGTTTTTACAAACATTAGCTTCGACATACTTTACGAGAACCGTAACCTCATTTTTTCCCATCGTGGAAACATTTTTTCCATGTTTCATCTGATATTTCTATCTATCGACTTTTATTTAATAATTTTTCATTTGTGCAGGGCAGATAATTGTAATTATCGACACCCCGAAAAATGTTCGTTATGTGACGGCTGCGTGAATAAAAATCGTGAAAACCTGGGACTATCGTACTGTAGAATTTATATTTTTGTAATAAACTTTGTTGAACAGTTTCAAAATAGAATCATTTTATTCGAGAGTTATGTTATGTAAATTTACTAAGCAATTTTTTTCAAAAATTACAAAATGTATACTATGTAGGTACACGTTCATATTCCTATATACAGTACATACTATTTCTCCATACTTGAATCTAATATTCATGAAAAAATCTCCAGTACCTATTGTGTTACTTTTTTCATATTTTAACGTTCTATTCACAATTAACACAGATTGCATTCCATTTGTTGTTTTAGGAGAATGTCCTTCCGAAATAATTTATTCAGTGGAATTAAATTTAAAAATTTTATTTCATTTTGACAGACATTTTCTGTGAAATGGATTTTTAATATTAATAAATTAGTTCAAAAATATAACCAAATTGTCATTCGTTTTCATTGATTAATCACTAATCATTGTACTGTAGAATCTGCATTCATAATTCAAACACTCTTGAACCATATGAAATATTGATTATTTTATGAATAATGGAAAATTACATAGCTGTCAAATATGACATGAACCTATTATTGGCATTTATTGAAACGTAGAAAATTCAGCATCCATGGCATCTTGTTCAATGAGGGTATGAGAGATTATTTGGACGTCACATGCGTGTGCCCTTTGTCATAACAAAGGGCACTCCGCCAAGTGAATATTTCCTTCCTGGATGAAAGAGCTTTGGCTTTATTTTATGTATGTGCATTATTGTTGGTTTCCCATTATTACAAAGGTACTCATGTAATAGTACATTGTTAACATTTTACAGCATGCTGTCAAATATTCACATCTATTTCTTCTCATTTCAAAATTCCGCGAGGCTATAGAAAAAGCAACCTTAAGCCGCTAGTCCTCTGATTACACCAGAGGCTACGAAGTAGAGTTGGATTCAAAGGCAAACAGTGAACTATGTTTTTCGTCCTAAGAAAATGTAAGCTATAAACCTACACAGAGTAGTAATACTCTGAGCGGTCAATCCTGAGGGAATGTATTCTCACTGGATCTACGAAGGGCTCTTCAAATCTCCTGTGCTGTTCCTTAAAAACTTCAGAGGACGTAAGCTCTTCTTTCCTGAACCCGTCGCCCCTTTGGCTGTCCATTGCAGACACTGCAACACGGACGTCGTAGTTTTGGCTAATGCAGGAAAACTTCTCCCAATCTATGGAGCCCGCAAACAGCGACGCCGGCAGCTTTTACCTACTACCTTCACGTTTTCATGTCGTTGCAGACCGCACTAGCCTTTTTAGGAGCACCGTGATATCCGATTTCTCAACGCTTGGTGTCCTTTTGCCACCGGTCTGTTAGTGATGACTTCCCCTATCAGGCTGCTCAAATGTCGCATCAATAGCTGCTCGCTGTGGCGTGGAGACATCAGCAAATAAACAGATAGAGTCAATGAATTGATTGCTAGAACGGTAGATTTAATCATAAAGATAAGATAAAAATCAGCCGACATCTTCCGATTTCGCGGTAAAGCAATATAAGAGGAAGCTTAGATATAGAAGGCGAACCAGAAATGTAATTTTGCAGAAAGTTTTTAACCTCAGAGAAGTCGTTTGTTTTTTGCCCATAAACAAGGTGTTTCACGCAGTACTGTACTGATCTTCTAACTCTCACGAAGGCTTTTTTCGTGGTAAAAACATTTTGATTGGGTTTTGACGTCTAGTGTGCCGTAGGTAATTAAATGACGATGTCGGTTGGCGGTGAGATAAACGCTGATAACACTGTTGGGTTTGATTAAATTAATTTAGATGTAAATATAGTACTTTTTCTTTTTCATTCAATTGATTTGAAATATGTATCTGCTTATAAAAATGCATTCCTTTCGTTTCGTAAGGTATCAATGTCTTTTCTGAGAAAATGAAAAGGCCGCCAGAAACAACTGTATATGAATAATGTAACCTTTATGTAATGAAATGAAAGACGTCCGTAATGCACTAAACATATCGAAATAAAAGATCCCCAAACAGTTTTCCACCACACCATAATGAAGTCAGAAACGTATTTTTTAAGGTAAAGTAAAGAAGTTTCTGAAATACATATACATTTTACGGAGGAAAATACAGTTTCTACCATTAGAAATTGATGGAAATCTGAACATGCCGCCATCAATTTGTGAACACAGGAGAGTTTTAGCAAGGTGAATTCTTTGTCGATGTTTCGTCTACACATACTTCTTTCTAAACAGACTACTGGCTGAGTTAGTTCAGAGTCAACATTTCTATTGTGTCTGCAGCGAAGGGACTGGGAGGTACTTGGGCTCACTTCTCGACGGTGGCGGGTTTCCAACATTAATTATAAAGCTAGGTCAAATTCAGCCTCCGTCAGGGTGAGAATTCAAAGGGCCGGCTGCTCCGATCGGTAATTTTCTGTGGTTTCTCCGATCAACACCAAGCAAATGCCGTACCCTAACAAACGAACCGCAGACTGCGCGCAGTCTTTTCTTCCTCTTCCTCGTCATATCCTCACCCTTTACATGTACATTTACACTACACTATCACAGATATACCAACCAATCAACTAAACCTATCTCATAGCATGCCCCCCAAAATGATGATTTTTTATAAGTGTCACTTTTCTTATGCACTGCAAATGTAGGGTTTCGTAGTAAATACGAATCAAGCAATCAACTAAACCTACTCTATTCTATATCCCTCGAATGGCGATTTTGAGAACTGTCACATT
The DNA here is from genome assembly GCA_017312745.1 of Gryllus bimaculatus. Lineage (NCBI taxonomy): Eukaryota > Metazoa > Arthropoda > Insecta > Orthoptera > Gryllidae > Gryllus > Gryllus bimaculatus. The sequence continues at coordinate 4,359,928 of BOPP01000030.1, forward strand.
TCTTATACACCGCAAATGCGTGGTCTCGTAGTACATAAGAATCAACCAATCAACTAAACCTACTCCATAGCATAGTCCCTAAAATGATTGTTGAGAAGTGTCACTTTGACTTTGTTTCACTTTGTCACTGTGTCTCTTCTATTATGTATGCCCTCACATCAGTTGCTAACGCGCGCGTCGCGCGGTGCGCAGGTGGTGACGCTGGGCTCGACGCCGTACCCGGGGCTGGCGGCGGCCGAGGTGATGCGGCGCGTGCGCGACGGCTACCGCCTGGACAAGCCCGAGCACTGCCGCCGGGAGCTCTACAACATCATGTACTACTGCTGGGACAAGGACCCGCAGGAGCGCCCGTCCTTCCGCGAGCTGGTGGCGCTGCTCGAGCCGCTGCTCATGACGGAGACCGACTACATCGAGCTCGAGCGCTTCCCCGACCACTCCTACTACAACATGGTCAGCCTGAGCGGCGAGAAGCTGTAGCGCCGCCGGGGCGTGGCCCGGCACGCACGGCTACCTGCGCGGGCCATGTGGAAGGAGATGTGGAAGTGGGGCAGTGCAACCCAGAAGGTGTGAGATAACGTGCTGAGGCTGACATCCGAGTGACTACCAAGGGAAGGGTAAAGGGTCATTGTCGAGGCGCATGAGCGATTTCCAGGGTGTGAGTCTGGGACAGAACGTGGGTATGAGGGAAGTGTAACCTAGACGGTGACAAAAACCGGCAGAGGTTTTTATTTTTATTTTTGTTTTTGACGCTCTGTCTTCCACTCAGCATTGACACTAGCGCTCATGTACCCGTACCAGTCAGACTTCCATCTGGCGACATTTCTTTAGGTAAGGAAAAGTCTTTGAAGCAATGTTTTAAATGGAAAGTCAACCATGAGTATGTCATATCGTTTACTGTGTTCTAGTTACGTTTCTACTGTTTTCAATAGAGCACTTTGAGGTGAGATGCTTTGTGGATTCGCGAACCACAATGAATGAGCAAGTGACTTCGAACATTAACCAAAGGACGCAAACTCCAAATGTCGACTTAGTGAGAAATCGCATTCCAAAAATTCCCAATGGAATGCGACTGAACATTTTGCGAGATTGACATTAATGGGAAAGCGAAACAAGAAACCGAGCCATTTGTTGTTTTCTGTTACGTCATAACGGTCAATTAATTTTCATATAATGTCAGCGAAGGATGTAAAATCAATGAAGCAAGAGTTTTGGATATGTAAAAGCCCGTGTTCCTGGCAGTTTTTAATTTTTAAAATGTAATGGGATTTTAGTAAATTGTCATTGCAATTCAATTGTAGTAGAATGCTAGCTTTGCCGCATGAAATAATACTTTACAAAAGAGAGTATTTTAATGCCGGCTTTGTTATGTTTTTTTGCATTTACAAGTTTTCCATAACATAAACATTATCATTTTAGGTAATTACATTCAATTTATGCATTACTTGAATTCGGATTCATTACAATCTCTAGCCATCCATATGAGTGGACCCTGAATGACAAGATAATCTCAGATGCAATAAGATAGAGTGAACAAATTTCCATTTGTATGTTTAACTCCCGCTCTAATTTTCACATTAATTAGTATTTGGTTTGCAAATTGGTGCTTCATTACTTCGAAGGCAAAGCTATAATATTCAGGTTGAAATTTTCATTCAATGCAAAGATTACAGGCTTCATCTTCTGTTCTGTTAGACTCCTGGTTGCTAATACAGAGTTATTTTGGTGCATTAAGAGACACTTGCATTTCCAGTGGAATTTTGCAATCCATTAAAGGTATATTTTAAACTTTAAATACGCGGTAAGATGAGCAAAATATTGAGGTGTTTTCATTTCCTTCCCAAATATATTTAAAAGGAAGAAATGTAATTGATGAACCAACAAGGAAGTTCGCCACTTGGGTGAACTGTAACATATATGCATAAATCCAATTTTTTTTTTGAAGTTTAAAAGAATTGTTAATATCTTTCACTAGATCAGTGCTAGGAGAGACAATGAGAGCACATTTTTCGAGATATTTTCATTAAAATGTGCAGTCATTTATACGTATATTACTCATTCCTAGATTTACAATCTATGCTGGAAGACATTTAGATTGTGCCTTTTAACTGTGAATGGTGAAGTACCTTGTATGTGGATGTATGTTATTATTTTAAAATTGCAGCAAAGTTACCTGAAAAGGGGTTTCTTTCACTCTGTATTCTTTTAACTCAGGCACTCAGCTAGAGAAGAAATATTTTTTTAAAATATATTGTGCAGCTATGGACTCTACTGACAAATCAAGTCATAATTTATGAATAATGTAAATAATAACGATATATTAAGTCCTCTTATAATGTTTCTTATGTGTATATTGATTTATAAATTCATATTTTGTTTTATTTGTTACTTTTATCATCTATTTGTATTCTTTAAGTTACATGTAAAAAGTCAACTATAAGATTTTGTTATTGTCAATAATAGTTCACCAAATTAAATGTAATTGTAGAAAAATACATTTTAGCATTTAATTGAAAACTGGAATCTTTTCTAGAAAAGTTCTATCATCAATATGTTTTTACAATTATTCAAACTATGTTTGTACAGGCAAATACATAATTGCTTAGTGTATATACATAGTACGACAGAATAGTGTACATAAGTAAAATCATTTTTTTCTTTCAACAGTAATTCATTTTTTTCAGTTCACTAGAATGTTCTCCAATGTTAATAGTTGTTCGTATTAATTTATGAAAGTAATTTTGTGATTGATTTTTGTGCTGTATTAATGTGTATATTTTCAATAAAAAGTCTATAGGTTACATGCTACGAATTTTATCTGAGACCCTTCAAACAATGTCATTCAAGTCATAATGAGAATATTACATGAACTAACGTTTTCATTATGAACACCGAAGTTTTATTATTCTACTAGTAGAATAATATAGTTTTATTATTCTTCTGTAGACATTGGCGGTTCACGATTAAATTGCATGGTTGCCTAACACCCAGATAATATAAAAATCCTATAATATATAAAAAACCTACATTTTCCAATTAATGCCATTTAGTATTCAATATTTTCCAGCAAAATCCATGTATATGAAATCACCTTGAAATCAAAGAGAGACAAATGAGCGCTGTCCCCTACATTTCTTGCGCTCTCAGACAGTGCACCATGTCATGCTCTTATGTTCTTTTACTGAGTTTACTCTTTGACCGCGCTTTGCTATGCTTCAACACCGAGTGTTCGTTGTTTTTGCACCGCAACCAGCCACCGACTTACAGCGCAGGGACTGTCCGCAGTGCGCCGTCTCCGAAGGTAAAACCAATATTGACTTTGGATTATATTGAATGCCTCTTGAATGTTGACTTTTTGAATATTGGGTTTTATTAAACTTAGTTTTAATTAACTGATATGTATGGCTTACGTTTAATTTATATTTTTGTGCTTACGTCATATACAGGATGCCAGGAAAGTCTGTCCGCACCCTGATCTGGTCCGCACCCTGCACTTTCACCCTGATCCTCTCCGCCACGCGGCGCGCTAGTGTCGCAAGCATTCCGTCACCCCGACCCCCTTCCTCCACTGCTTCTGCTCCACCCAACGGACTGTAGAATGCTACCTGGTGATGTGGTGCCAACTTAATTTTTGTTAGCACTCTTATCAGTGTGGTGCCACTGCGAAGAAACCTTCCTGGCTCACTGTATAACTGTTATGAATTTTGGAAATTACGTTTACGCCATTCGATTGAGCTGCAACCCCCAGTTGGTTGGGGGGTACTAGTCACCACTGCTTGTAGGTTACCACACCTGATTCTCAGAGGGTCTGGAATGTCGTCGAAACATATTATATCTTCCAGGCTTGTCAGAGATTTATTGTATCATGGATCAAATACGAAATTGGTCGAAAGTTATAGTTTTAAAGGTATTTTGCTTATTCTCGGGATAGTTATTAATGCCATTAGGCCGATAATCACTAAACAAGCAACTTCAACTAACAGGCGGTTGAAGTTTGTATACCGTGGCGATAGCAGAGATTTATAACCAACCAAGTCCGTTATTTGTGTTATCGACCGTGTGCAATTCAATATTTTTCGTAATACCATCTTCTTATAAGAAAAAATAACATAAATAAGAAACACCTTTGCTTTTAAATCGTAGAAATGCATAGCCATCTTCCATTTCAATTCGATACGATTGTTGCTTTAGACGCGTCAGTTACAAGAAGGCCAATCGTAAAAACACATAAGAATATTTTTACTGGAAACAAATTGATACTTAAAAAGGTATTATAATTTTGAATATTTTTAGGGTATATCGATGAGACAAACTTGTGTGATTAACGATTAACATAGTAACTAAAAACGAGTGCTGCTTCCACTAAGCAACACCAAAAATAGAATATTTGTAATACCCAAAAACTTCCATTCAACGCATATAATTTGTATAAAAAATATACTAACCTACGTTCTTAGAACCTACAAACAAGGCGATGTATCGTAGATTATAGAAATGAGAAATACACTATACAAGTTGTGAGTGTACACACTATGGGAGGCACCCCAAAAAATATAGCGGAATTTTTAAAATTACACTCTCTTGAGCTTTAATCAGGGTATTGTTTTCAATGATCATCGACCACGATTATAGTTTATATAAAAGTATTTTGTTGCCAAAACCACTTAAATTTTAATTTTAATTTCCATATTAAGATGCGAGAAGAAAATGTGCTGAACATATAGAGAATATTTGAAGAATTTAAGTAGGAAAATTATAGTAATCGTGTGGATGTCGAATGTTGGTATTGCGGAAAAGATGCAATTGTATATTCTGGGAACATGGAGGAAAATATGTATGAAAACCTGTGGAAAACTTGCCGAGAGAATGGGGGGTGACATTTGAGGTACATGCGAGGAACTGGCACGAAACATGCCAAGAACGCGCGGGGAATATGAGAAGGTTTCATGTAGAGAAACATACGGGGTGCTATTTAAAACTGTGTTAAGTTTTGTTAAGTAATATCATATAATGTGAGGCTCTTAATTTTTTTTTTTTTTGAAAATTAGCTCTTCTGAGTACTCCAACACGGAAGTATACATAGAATTTAGCCGAACCATAAAATCTAGAAAAAATTGAATTGACACGTCAATAGAGACGTCAAAACAGAGCTGCAATGCTTTACCACACAGTTGAGAAGCTCGCCGTTTGACGCAGTGATTCAGTATGAAACTATTTTCGTTTTTATAACAATTTTTTCTAAGTGCGGTATGTTTTCACGGTTCTAGCTAGTAATAGTATCTAGTATTATATAATTAACAAAAAAATTGCGATAAGTACAGAATGAGTGATCCTCATATTCAAGTCTATCATTTGTCCTATTTTTCATGCGCCTGCCCCACATGACTGAGTTGCTTTATAAAATATTATAATCGCGAGAATGGGTAGCATACCGAAGCTTGCCCTCTTCTTTAAGTGATCTTCAGTTTTTATTCATCAACAACTTAAATATATCTGAAAAAATGTACAATGCAATTTAATGATCTACAATTGATTGATGCATTGCATTGAAAATGAATCTGACTATTGGTGGCGTAGAACAGGTTCAAAAATAAATTTATTTTGTAGAAATCTTCAAGATAACAGAAGTTTTCACGAAAATCAGTACTATATAATTTTCTTCAATTCCAGAAAAAAACGTAAAGAAAATTGCTACAATTTTTTTAAAAAATTGAAAATATCTCAGGGTCAAGATGTAAAATACACCTAATAATTCTTAGTGATCTCCAGAACGGCACAATTACAATCACGTTCTTCATGTTACCAAGTCTGAGCTCAAAATCTAATCTGACAGATAGGCGTGTCGTAAACTAATATTTATCTAGACTTTTAACTAATTTTTGGCAACAAAAGTTTGTTATGTAACTTGTTGCCACCGACAAAATTTAACCATTTTTGTAACAAAACCAATTAACCTTATTACAGATACGTGAGCGAAGTTATTTAACAAAAGAAACTTTAACAAGGATTTTACATCCAAAACTTTAAGATAGAATTTTAGGTGATGTCAATAATTTTCCTCCCTACGTCCATAGAAAAGTCTCCTTAATGTGCTCCGGCTTGTGACTAAAGTTGATCTGAGGAAAAAAAACAAATTACCAATAGGAGAAGCTAACTTCTAGAAACATCTCTCACAAAGAAACTGGATTCAATCTATTTATTTAGCTGGTGTCGAAAATGCTCATAACGCCATCCTAGGATCTCCTGGTACACGAAGCTTTAGTTGCAATCTTATCAACACATTTGCATTTGAAGCTAGTATAGTATTGACAATTTGCTTATCATCTCTTTTACAATACTCATTTACAACCAAAGATTACGCAAAGAATTACGGTCGTGTCTCATTGGTCTGATGAGAAGATCTTACATTATAATCATAAATAATCATGAGAAATAAATGTGTGATGTTGAAATTAAAAATATCAAAACACATTAAACAATTTCAATGGCTGCAAAAACAGATTTAATTCATTTCAAAGTGAATTTTAAATTATTTTATTAAAGTTAGACATCTTTAGTTTTCTCTGTTTAAGGTCAACGTTTCAGAAAATATGAACTATAGGGGAAAAATGAGAAAAAGTCTCATCCTGGAGAATGTAAATTAACACAGCGTCAGAAGCAACCTTAGTGCTTTGTATATTTTCGTAAACTGCGGAAGAAAGAAGACACAAACCAGAAAATTGAATATTTAAAAAAGGGTACTATAAATGTAAGGACGCTAGATATATTTGCAGGGTAAAATTTCACACAAGTGATATTTTTTACTTCATTCTATCAATTTTGGGTGGTGTCATTACAACGGCAGTGGCGTCAAGCGTGGTGGCAACGCATCACCTCTCGATTAATTAATTGATTGATTGAGGACACGTGACCTGCTATGCTAATTAGTTTATGGTCGTTATTTTATAGATATCGTACTCTTATATAAATTATATATCTCAAGTGTAATAAATGTTAATAATCCTGGATGTTTCTGCGTTCCATCCCTACTGAATAGTAAAATAAGGATCGACGTAAAAGTAAATTTGCGGGGCACATTTCCTTAAGGTGTCTTCCCCCTGCGTGACGCCGCTTCACCTTCGACAAACTCTAGGCTTTCGACAGGTCACCCGCTATGTGTACAAGAGGAGATGTGAAAGTGTGTGAGAGGAGATGATAGGACAAGGAAGATCATGGGATGTTCGCGCGATGCGAGACCCGTTTGTTAAGGTACTACTCCGGCATTCTGTACATTCGATACTTCTCCAGAGCTGCCTCATATCCTAAGAAACAATACGAAACATTTTTTTTTATTCAGAGCAGCCATCTGCTAGAATTCTCCTCAAGCCAGCGGCTGAATTTTACCAACTATGTACGTAAATGGGTGATCTGGGCATACCAGCCCTGAGGAAGACCACGACAGGATGGTCGAAACGTCGGCAACTCAGCCTTCGACGCGGCGTCACCCGGACAGCCCAGATCACCCACATGACTCTGGTCGCGGAAGCCTACGACTTCATATGTACGTATAGTCGAAAAGCGGCGGAAGAGGAGGGAACAGACTACTGGTACTAAAGATAGAGTCACAGAGGATCCCAAAAATCTCATACCATCAACCAGCAGAGCTATCACTACCACCCGAGCTGCGAATGTGTAAGGAACAAACATCCTCATGGTAAGTTCAGTCAACAAAATTTCTAATGAATTGATGGTCTCAGCCTTAAAGAAGGATAATTTCAATCGCCTCCCATCGGGGAAGGTTCGTTTCGAGAGGAAGATTATGGAACTCTTATGAGGTATTAATACTGTAGACAGTAAAATGAGTCTCTCAAAAAACGAGAGCCTCACTTGTTGCGTGATACCATCTCTAAAGACTGAAGTCATCATGACTTTGAAACAAGTTTTAACTGTCACGTTGACGTTGAAACTGTGACACATTACACTTTCCTAGACAAACAGTAACACCAGAATCGTTAGTTATAAACAACCAGAGCCAATTCTACCACAGCCCAGAGAGAGTACTTCCAGGAAGAGAGGTGTACTGGCACAAGATCTTCAGTAAAACATAACAAGTATTATGAGTTGAAACACTCAAACCTTTATACAGACTGACTTTCAAGGTAGCCTTCAAAATAACGTCAGGCAAAGTAAAAAACGGGAAAAAATTGAGTAATTGGTCTTCACTTTATCCAGATCACTTATAGTATCTGGCTCAAATTATAAGCGTTCGCCATATACTCAACCGTCAGCAGGTGGGTGACCTTTTCCAAACAGACATTTTACAGTGAGGGTTGAATGCTGGAGAGATGACGTTGACTAAGACTCAAAGAATGTTACTGAATTGGCATCTATCTGCCCCTTATAAGCCTTCCAACGACAATGAAGCTTTTGAGAAGCTTAATAACAGATGAATATCGAAAGGTCCTCTTTAGTCTGCCAATCGTCTGTCTCAAGAACAAAAAGACAATCGCAGACGATCCAGAGGAACGAAACCTCGTCATTGATGAAATTATTTTCAGAACGCAAGAAGACGACAGTCGATGTAGCGTGTTACATGGATAGGCTGCTATAATGCATAACACTCTTACACATGGTTGAATTAATGATGGGATTTCAAGTTTTAAGTGTTAATCAAAATATCACAAAATATCATAAAACTTATAAGACGGTGTACTTCCATGTAAGTGACCTTTTTGTGTTGGAGGTCTACCATACTCCGGTTTTCAGAAGCATTTCAAATATGCGCAACTGTTACATGTTAAGATCACCTCATTTGATAACAAATGACGGGTATGTGAACTTTTCAGAACCCCAATTATTGATGGAACTATCATCCTAAGTATCAATCTCTGCTGTACCGGTGAACATGTACACAGCTCATCGCAAGGAGGTGTGAATAATGTGGATTGCCAAGTCAGAGAGATAATGTCAATTCGACATACTTGAACTATCTCTGCCTTGAATCTAGTAGTAGTGAACTTAAAAGAAAAAAGAAGACTATTGAAAAAAGAAAAACAGGAAGTGACGAAACATTAAATACTCACGAAGGATGTGACTCGTCCAAGCAAATTGAGAGAATCCTCACATTGAGACGCAACTGCTTAATCAACAAGCGAGAAGAAACAACAGGACTAAACCAAATGGGGCGGCCAACTGATTTCATGAACAGTACGCACGGGCCATCGAAAGAAAGATGGACGGCTCTCTACTTTGGGGCTGATTATCACCCTTAAGAATGAGGCTGATGGCCTGTTCTAGCAGTAAAGAACAGACTCTAAAGACTCAGATATCTCGCATTATTACAGGTAACACAACAGAAAACGAAAAGTAAAAACAACAGGAAGAAGTAATGAATCATATCATCTGTGCTTGCGATCTTTCCTTCCTCTTCTTTGCCCTATTCTCACTCCTTACTTACACACACACACACGTAAATGCATTACACTACTACAAATGTGTGGGTGGTGTCCAGCTGGAGGTAAATTCCTGGTTAGGAGTGGACATAGAGGTCGTCGCCGGATCTCTGCATCTAGCGGGAGAAGATCTCCGTCACATTCCGCGATACACACATGCAACACATCACATTACTAATGACCTTAGCATTTGACGCACCCGAAATCACTAATCGATCAATATTGTGAATTTCATAACCCCCATCTCAAATTAAAACCCCTCGTAACTCACGAAATCCTCGAACTCGGTCAACATCCTGCGTCAAGAACGGCAGCACGAGTGGTCGCGTGGAATATTGCGGCAGGGCATGCTTTATCCGGAGATTATCGCAACCGCAGCAATTTTCCCCTTAGTCGTATTTTGCGATAAATCATGAGATGGAGACTTCAACGAAACACGCTGAAAAATCCACACTAAACTATTGTGAGTTCTGGCAGCAAACAGCGAATGAATAATACTGCATGACAACTACAATAGTAGTAAAAACACACGCCGAAGGGTATGCAGTTTTTACAGCGACAAAAATAAAATCAGAAAGGAATCAACCACGGTCTAAAAGGCTTTCATTAAATCTCGTGTTTGATAAAACCTCTTTTTTGAGTTCGAAGGCAATTGTGTTTTGAAAATATTTTTGTCTACTCGCAAGAAACATAACCACAAATATTGAAAGTGAATTCTAAAGAATGGTGTAGAAGTATGATAAGAATGGTGAGAAACTATATTTGGTTATAAGTTTCCTAGTTCTTATTACCGTCTTTACCACCACAACTATACATTTTGAGAACACCTAAGCGGAATTCATTAGGTACTACAAGTAAAATACGTGAAAGTAAGGGTCTGCAAAGTAAACGCAATACCCAGGCTACTGTTTTTTACTACTGGCATTTATTTTAACATGACTGAAACAAAGCAATGCTGTTTCTTTTTTCCTTTTCTAATAGAATTGTATAAGCTTTCACCACCCGCATTCACGATGTAGGGTCACAGTAATGTGGCACTGAACCCAGCGCCATTGGATTGGCGCCGGGAGTTGGCTGCGAACGAATGATCTGTGAAGGAGGTTTACGTCCCGCCCCAGCTCTGGCGCAAGCAAGGTGGAGCTATTCTCTGGTGACAGACGTTTAAAAGAACCTTGGCAGAAAATTGAATGCACGAGTTGTGAAGGTTGCAATTAATTACGTCAATAGTCTTTTTTATATATAAAATATTTAAAAATTGTACACGCTAGTATAGAATTTACAATTTCTTAGCTATAAATCTTGCACAAAACTCACTTCAATGCATTACGCAAGAGGCAGACATCCTACACCCATTGAGTGTTATTACGCATGTAAACGTAAGATCTTAGAACAATATGTGTCGCCGAGTGGGTAGATTCTCTCTTCTGTTGCTGCGCTCTGTACCACCGGTTGCGGAGGCTGTCAGTCGACGCTGAAGCAGTAACCATCTGCCTCCTATAAGGATACAAAACAGAAGACTCTACATCGTGAATTCGGGTGGTGGAAGCATATATAATTCTATTAGAAAAGAAAAAAGAAACAGCTTTGCTTTCTTTCAGTCAAGTTAAAATAAATGCCAGTAGTAAAAACAGTAGCCTAGGGATTGCGTTTACTTTGCAGACCCTTACGTTGACGTACTTTGAATTGAATTTGCCTTATTTTACGTGGCGAGACTCAGGTCATTAGGCCCGCTCTTCCGTCTGACCACGCAAATTTCGCTACGCTCCTTTCATCAACTAGCAGAGAAAGGAGGTATTTCTTGGGCGAGAAACAGGTGATTTGAATTTATCTCAGAAGCGTCATTTAGGCTTGAGGATCTTTTACGTGCAAGTAAATCTACAAACATGGGACACCCGGCTTTACTTTCCCTCCGAAGGAAGACGTACGAAGAATTTTGTCGCCCTAAAAATCCACGGCTTCGATCGGGTTTGAACCCGCGAGCTTGGGTATAACAATCCCGTACGCTAACCGTCACACAATCGCCGCCGACTTTTACTTGTAATACGGGACTGTGTGGCTGTTAAACGCTTTGCAACCACTAATGCAGGTATGTGGAAGGCCATACACGGGAGCTACGTAGTATGCAGCAATTAGCGCGAGTCGCGCCACCGGAAACAATATTTCATAGTTGCGCCAGAGCTCGGTAAAGACCTGGGTAAATAATATGTAAACTATTTATTGTAAGTAAAGAGTGTTTTCTATGTTTTTCTTAAGGTTTTACATGAACATATGGTATATTCTTGTATGTCACCAGATAATGAAAACGGTGTTGCGTCTGGTACGTCTCAATACCTCCATAAGCGCTTCATTGGAGAGCAAATTCATTTCAGAGAGAAACTTGGAGCATTTCGAGTGAACCTCAGAGGTGACCCTATTTGGGGTCAGACCGTCGCGGTGACTCCATGCGGTGTGGATCAGGAGAGGAGAAAGCGCCACCGGAATAATATCGGCGATTCGGATGCTACTACATACGAACAGCTACACACTACCTGGAGCGGAAGTAATTCTGTGAACGTTTAAGATGACCTCGGCAGTTGTTTGGGATCATCAGGCTAGTGAAACAATACCCATTTATAGTTGTTGAGACGACGTCTGTTCTTAGTGTAACATTCGATACCTAAAATAAACAACAATAATGTGAAATCAGGGACAACGTGCAAGTAGACGACGGAAATTGCAATCGAAGATAAATCACTTGATCATTAGTACTTCATTGCATCATATACTTCATTATATAATAAGTAATTTTGATGAAATTTTATAACCTAATTTAAATAATGGTATGACAATGGGCGGTACCACATTAATTCAATTAAAAACGTATTTCATAGCCGTTCAGGCAATGAGGCAACCCGCAACACACACGTGCCATGCTGGCTGCTTGCACTTACGCTTGATACGTGCCTTATGTCAATGTTCACATCTAGCAGCTACATTTTCTCTTGCTTTGGCGTGAAACTCACCCGTTAGATGTCACAAAGAGTCACTGTACGTACAAGTCAACAGAATTAATCATGGAAATTGTTCAGAATAGTTAAGTGATCACATTTGTACAAAAACCTAACATGTTAACTAATGGACATGCAGCTATGGGATAATCCAGAGAATGTTGAAGTTTTTTTTCTGTTTAACAAATTATCATTTCGTGTGAGTTTTAATGAAAATAAAATACCTGAATCGTGAAAAAATAGCAGAAACCATTACTAACTGAGTAGGAGTTTCTATTTTCTTTTTCCAAACTGAATGACAATAAGGCGCAAAAGAGAAATGTGTGTATCATTCACCAAAATATAATTGCTTGTGATTAACTGATTCCCATTAGTTCGGGATACGAATAAAATAATGATTTACACTAGTTAAAAGTGTCATTTTTATAAACATATTGACTATTTAAATTGTAATGAAATAATTCGTTGATAAATTATGATATATTGACGAAACCATTTTCAGTTCACGAAAAGCATATTCACCGTATGTTCTAAGTTAAGGGCAATTTCAAACAAATAACATTGTCAAAACAATGAAGGAATAAAATTACCTGGTACTCCGTCTACTGAAACCTTTTAGTTTGTTTTCCTTTTGTCACGGCGACTGAGTAGATACAACGTAATTGATGCAAAACAAATCATTTTTGTTTCTATTGATAGTTGCTGTTTGAAGTTCTTTACAATTTAAAGGAAATGAAAGGCCTGAAATAATAAATTATTCTGAAGGAAAGCAGAAATTATAAAGAAGAAAACGTCTTATGCAAGAGGAAGTTTAACAAGTCATTGCTTTGTCAGTTATCCATAGTAAAGGTTACTAAAATGTTTAATGCAGATATATTCAAATAGTGGACAAGGTAACTATCATTGTATAGTTATCTGGCAGTGCATCGAGTGCAAGTGGCGCGTAGTTTAAAGTAATGTTCAAAATGCTCCGGGGAAGCGTTATATCACTTGATGCCCGGCCGTAAGTCTTTTGGAGAATTCTTTAGAGAATCTAGTTGACAATTATTGCTCCCAAAACAATAATTCCCCTTTAATATACTAAAATAAAGAAATGATCCATTAAATGAAAAACCGTCATATTTTAAATTGCCATTTGAGATGAAAATTAAACATTTTGAATTGAAAGAATCTTGGCTTCGTAATCGCGTTTACTTAAGGGTGCAATAATTTCCTAGTAGAAGATTTCAGAGTAGAAGATCTTTCCCATTAAAATAGCTGTCCACAGGTACGAGAGACCTGTTAATGTATTTCACTTTATTGCTATATACATCCGATAAGGGAATTATTTAATGAAACATAACTCAAAATGAAAGTAATAAATCCGCTATTCAAACATATTCCGGTCCATTAGAAAATTTAGTATGCAGGGAAGAATTTGAACATAAAACGAACGTGAAATACGTAGTAAAGTCATATCAAGAAAATTTAAATCTTGGTTGTTTGATAGAAAATATGTTAAACTTCTTGTGCGCTTTGCGCGTACATTCCCCTTTACAACTTGGGCGTTTATTCCACCTCATAAATTTGGATGGGAAATATAGGGATAATCGTTAGGGGAACTTGCAAAATCCCCCCTGGAAAGCTGGGCATCCCAGATGGGCAAGTAGCTTGTGCAGGCGCAGTTTGACACGCTTTGTTTAGTCGAAGAGAATTATTACATCTTTCGTCGAAAAGATGTAGCGTCTTGTCTCCAAGCGAATTTCTGCAAAACAACTGTGAGCAACTCCCGGTCGGTGTCACTCGCTATTATGAACGCTATCACTTCGTCCTTTCACAGAAACAGTTGTTAATTTTTTGCTCTCGTAGCGCATAGAGATTTAATTACTCCACTGACTCATTAAATTCTGTGACACTTGAATCCCTCCCCTATTACTTCTTTTAAACGCCGAGGCCAAACTTCTCACGAAGTTACTCGAACATAGCGTGAATAAAAAAGTGAGAAAAATCCCGCATCTCAGAACCATCCCTCGGGAACGCCTTCACCGGGAAACAACGCGGCCTCCCCAGACACGTCGTGCCTGGCCTGTTGCTTCGTCGCGCAGCGGAGGGCGGGGCGAGGAAAGACGAAGACTGTGTTTGGGGGGGGGAGGCCGGAGGGCAAGGGCAGAGGCGGGAGTTGATCAATGTGCGCAGGGCCGACGGAGGCGGCGGCGGCGGCGGTGGTGGCCGCGTCGGAAGCTGGGCGCGCGCGAACGCCTGGACCGCCGCAGTTCGTCGGCCGCCGCGCTGCCGCTCGCTCGTCCGCTGGACCGCCGCTCGCGCGCGCTCTCCGTCGCTGCGTCGCCGCGTCGTCAAGTGTCGTCCTCGCCGTCGCCGTCCGCCGCGCGGGGTCCGATCGCCTCCACCCGCACCGCCCCCGTGCCGCTGCGCCTCTATTACGTCCGTTTCGTCGTTTGACGTTTCCGTTGCCTCCGGGCGGACGCAGTTTCAAGTGCGGAAGAAGTTGTGTTTGGCGAGAGAACGCTAGGAGACGCAAAGTTCCGAGTAGAGGTGTTTCGGCCGGTTGGTGTCCGGTGGCGAGTAGCTGTGTATTAGAAACTCACTCGAGCGATATAAAAGTCCTCGAGCGACCGGCGAGAAGCGAAAGGTAAAAACTTTTGACGTGTCTCTTGAGTGTTGTCATCTGCAAGTGTTGTGTTTTACAGCATCGGCCTTCAACATTTTTCCACTCTAGAACTTTTTCTGCAATAAAGGAAACATCCATTCTCCGAAAAAAAATCATTCCTGACATGTTTGCGCCAGTTAAACATTCACCAAAAATATTTCTCAAAACGTTGACACATTTTGATAGAGTTGTTGACATGAAAAATGACGTTTCATTAACAATAACACGCCAATTTTTTTAAGAACTGTATGAAACGAGTTGCTTATTAAAATTAAAGGTTGAAATACTACAGAAGGGATACACATGTGAAAAGAAAAACATCACAGTGAATATTAATGACGACCTAAATATTTCTTATCCACTTTCAATTCTCGTTTAAATCAAGATTCCTGACACATGAAAGTTAATTGTAAGAACCAATATTCATTTACGTATTATTTAGTAGCAATTTTAAAAAAAAGGTAGCCCAAAACATAGACATTTGTCAAAAACACGACGTAAATGCTAATGAAAATAGAATGTTCGGTTTGAAGAACTTCATTAGTAGACGATATTCTCACCCAGATAAAAACTTAGCAAGTGTAATTCTCAGTTACTTATGTCTCACATTTTGAATAATAGCATTAAAATGTATGTTCTCTAACAATTTTCGTATTGCGATTAACATTATTGTCTCAATTTCGGCTGATGTAAAAAAATGCAGGTGAAGGAAACTTCTTTAAGTTCTATTATTCAAATGCCAACCAAAGGTCACTTACAAACTTACAGTAGGCATTTTGAAACTATTAGCGCAAGAATTACGAATAAATACAAAATAAAATTATGAAACGAAAAAAACCACTATAATTGAAAAATAAATGTTTAATCAGCTCGAATTTAAATCAACATAAAAGATTAATGGTTGCTTTCAAAATAACTTGTTTGAAAAACTTACTCGTACTAATACTAACCACACAAAGTACGTGAAATTATGCCAGTATAACTGAAATGGATTAAGGAAGAAATGTTTTCTTTTGTGCATACAACAATGAGAACATAACTCGGTAATTTTTTAAATTTTGCTTTCCACACTATTTACGTTGCATATATTATAATCCGCGAACATTTTCTTGAGACCTCGTTGCTCTAGTTGCGAGAGGAGTGGGGAGTTAGGTAATTTTTACAAAAGGAATTTTATATCAATCTGATCCGTTTGTTTTTCCATGCAAAATGGTTTCTATTACACGTGAGAGAACATTTATGGTTATCAGATTTTGTCTACAACGTTCGTGGTTATTATTTATTCTTAATTCAACTAATGGTCGGAAAGGAGTAAGGGTATATATTTCGGGGCTCAAGGAAACGTGCGCGTACATTACATTCATCTTATTGGATATTATTTAACCGCGATTAACCGTGATTTGTTTTTAAAAAAATCAAGAATGGCGGGTGCTCCTATTCGATAATATTGAATAATAACATCAAATATTGAAGTAGTAGTCATCTGACTATTTAAATGAATTTTCAAAAAAAAGTTGAAATGTTTATTAAAATATACTTAAAAATATGCAAAGTAAGACTTTTATATTTATTATACCAGTATTCTTTATTAGTGTGTTTTATCATATACATAACATTTTTTTGCATTCACACAACTTGATTATTTTATTTTATTTTATTTCTGTTTTAACAAATACTTATCTACAGTAGCATTCATTAGACCACTATTTAATTTATTATCAAACTTTTTATATTCACTACTGATATTGAGGGAAAAAATAATTGTATTAGGAAGATTTATGAGATGTTCTATAGAAAGTTCTATAAAAACTTGTTTTAACTCAAATTATTAAATTGTGTTTTCGTTGTCAAGATTGCATTTATTTAAAAAACATGCAAAACCTGATACTGACATAGGAGCATTAAAATGATTTCTTTATCCGAAGTGTTCTTAAAGTCTCTGATTTCAGTGCCCAGAATTTATTTTTAGGAGAAAATCCACACAAATGTAATCTATCAACTTGCAAGTTTTCAGCGTCTTTCAAATTTATATGTATATATAGAAAATATGTACATACATATCATACATACGTATACGTATGTGTAATAATGTATGGGTGTACGTAAACCATTTTTTCATAAAATATTTAATTCTTTGTTTGGATAAACATATTTCTTGCATATCTTATATGTCATTGATTCATCAACGGATATAAAAAGTTTCAGTTGTTTTAGACTTCTGTTATTTATAACGAACGGATGAATGAAACGAGCCTAAAACTGTTTATTATACGATAACTAGTAATTAGAACTTTCAAATGTCAGATATTTTCTTCTCCGAGATTCTCTAGCAGGATTACTCCCATTGATTTCAACTAACAACGCCTTTTAAAGATAATACTAAGTTTGATGATTGTTAGCCAATGAATATTCAAATATCCGATGCAAATTTTCCTATTATTTGCATTCCGTTAAAAAAAACCGTCTCGGCAAAACTTTTAAGAACTGTTGACATAAGGGTGCAAAAGATGCTTTCTCTCTCATCATAAATTCACAGAACCTATCTTTAGACAAAATGTGTGTCTCCTTAGACGAGCACTTTCCCGAAAGACAACCTACCTCCCCCCTCCTCTTCCTACTCTTTTCAGTATGCAAAATATATTCAATCTGTTTTCGTAACAAAAGTAAAGCATGTGACAAAAATAAAAGAAAAAGAGAACAGATAAAAAAGTTGCATACTACACGTTTTTTGTTACAATTTTCAATTTTATTGACAAATTGTATATTTTGCACTAATAATATACTTTCGTATCTCAAACATTCATTGATGAAAAATTAAAATTAGTTACAATATATCCTTATAATGTTATTTATTTCATTATTGCCAACCAAAAGAAAACGTGTTCAAAAAATTAAATTGTTCATCCTCAATCAGTTAACTTTCAAAACGTCATTTCGTGTGTTACCTCAAATTTGTTGCTTGCATTTACGAATGTCACGAATATAGACACTGCAGTAGGTGCAGAGTGTTGTAATGTGAGTCAAAGCGCAAAGTACTGAATATACAACTTTTCAACTAACATTCACGGATATTACTGACCACAACAAAAACATGGATTTACACTGGTATCAGTCAACACGTGTATTTATAGTAGGTCTCATTTTACAGTAGGTTTTATTTTCTTTTTGGTTGCATTACAGAAACGTATTATGGCTGTTTTATGCGTTTCTGTATCCGCAGAAACACACAATAAGATGAAAGTGTTAGGGAGAATTTAGTGTTTCCGGGCACGTAAACATCTATGATCATTACCCGTCAGTGCAGTGCATGTCATAACTCTGGAATATGTCGTATCCTCTACTCACTGGAACACGAAATCTGCCGATAACCTACACGTCAGCTTCCAGGGATCCTTACTTCAAATATTTTCCCCAGCCGGGCGTCGCTTCAGGCGAGACCACTTCTAAGCCCCCGTCTGGTGGCGCGACAAGTGGATGAATAGTACATGTAGTATGTAGTAAATGGAAAATGCGTGTAAGGGGAAAGGTGGGGACAAAGATACAAAAGTGACCTGGCGCTTTCCGTGGCACGTATCACTGGATCATTTGTTTGACATCGATCGGAAAGCCTTCGCTCAGAACAGTCAATCGCTACAATTCTCTCAAACGGCAACTTTTAGAGAAGACGAGCTCTTTCAGATATTCCAGCCAGTGCAAAGTAAGACAATGAAATTTTTCCGCAATATACGATTGTTAAATTATCACGAATGTTTCAATCCATTGCTCCGTCGGTCTTTGGAATTAATATTTGCACTTCGTGACAATCCATTTTAAGTATTAATAATAATTCTTTTTGAACACAAAATAATGGTAATGTATTTTTTCGTTTTGTCGTGATATGTCGTGTTTATTCTTTTCTAAGACATTAGACATGCAATTAGTCAATGGTATTGCTGAATACCAGTAGCGCCGCACTTAATATTTACAGTAATTTCAATTATTAAAATTAATTGATTCAACGTGAAACAGAGTTAGGTCACCAAAAAGTCCAGAGAGAAGATACACAAGAAAACAACACAATCCAAAAGCCCTGAAGATACTGAACAATTTATCACGAGTTATCAAATATGTTGTTACATTGGTGTAACAAAGTACACATGAGCGAATATTTAACAGCTGAATAGAGTAATTGATTATTTTTTAAACAGCTCATTCATGAATTTAGTAATCCAAACTATTGATCAACCACAATGAGTACAGGCAATTAGACAAATAAGCAGATAGACTTCCGCGGGCTATTTTTTCCCCTTTTCATTTGCGTCAGGACAAACTTATCGATTTAGTCCCAACAACTAAGGGTGTTTAGAAGATCCACCAGGTCTACCACTTCCTTGAGAAAATTTCTTGTCAACAACACCCAGCTATCCCGCTACGTTATGTAAGCCCTAACTCGGTCGTGAACCTTTAAATATAGGCCCAAGGAGTCCCGTGACTAACTCGGATTGGTTGACTGATTAATAGTGATTTCTGGCGCGTCAACAGCTAAGATCATTAGTACTGTGATGTGTTGCATGTGTATATCGCGTGATGTGACGGTGATCTTCTCCCGCTGGATGGAGAGATCCGGTGTCGACCTCTATGTCCTCTCGTGGAGTTTTCCCCAACCAGGAGTTTATCTCCAGCTGGACACCATCCGTATGTGTAGTGCATGTTTTTACTCGAGAGGTGGATCCTCCGCTGGATGGCGAGATCCGGCATCAGCCGACCGTCCGTTACGTGGATATTCCTCAAACCAGGTAACTCCCACCAGCAGAGCACCGCCCTAGCAGGGACAAGAACTTAGCTCTCGACAGGTCCCCCGGCGTGTGAGGTAGTGTAGTGCATGTTAGTGCAATTGCTTGTAAGTAAGGGGTAAGAATAGAACACGGAAGGGGAAAGAAAGATCGCGCGCAGGCCTTGGCCCGCTGGTTGGGGTATTGCTCCGACATTCGCCTGGTGTTGATCGGAGAAACCACGGAAAACTACGGATCAGAGCAGCCGACTCCTAGAATTCTCCTCCATTCAGGGAGTAAATTCGATCTAGCTGACAAGATAGTGTCGAAAATCCTGCCACCGTCGAAACTCAAACCTTGGACCTCCCGGTCAGAGGCACTGCAATGGCAGCAATTGACCCCCTGAGCCTCTTTTCCCGGTCCCAAATTCGGAATTTGCACCGTTGTGCTGGATGTAAGGATTAAGTTCCAAAATTATACGCCCACGGACTGCACATATCCAACACATAATTACCAATCATGCCAAGAGATAGTGGAGGGATTAAGGTATAGATATAATACATTCGGAATGTCACCCTCCCTACGGCACGAACACAACGAAAAACTATCTCGCTCTATGTGGATTTAAAATCCACAACCTTCATGACTATGTACTTGGGCTGCTCAAAATCCCCGGCTCATTACACCGAACCATTTGTCCGTGGTAAACGTGTAAGGACTTTGTAACGTAATTAGATAAAACCCATAAAATGACTGCAACTGACATTTCTGTGAATACCCGGTCTTTAAAGGGCTCTGTAATATTGCTAAATGTTATGTGTCTGAGTAAATTTAACACATGAATATTTTCTATAAAAACGTTGCAAACCACGTATCTTTAGCACTAAAGTCCATCACAGGCACTCCTAGTAAATTATACTTTATTTAAAATGAACTGTATAAAAAATAGTTGTACAACATATTTACTAATTTATTACCGTAACAATTTAGTTTTATTTTCTGTGATAATTATTTTGAGAACCGTGTATTTTATACAACAAACCCAATTATCACATTTTCTCAATTTTTGATCCCAAATTGTAGAATTGAAAAGTAATTAAGAATACCGTGGAAGAGTATACGCTGTTTTTATATCCAAATTTTTATTGACACACTCGAAAAAAAATGTTTTTCATGAAAATGTCTAATTGAAAATGTCTTAGTGGCCTCCTACAAAGTACCCATAAAAACTAATCTGCAACTACATAAACGTATTAAGCTAATACATAACTTATTGTATTCATATGATGAACTCTTTTATTTCACATTCGCAGGGCAGAGTCTGCCAGATTAACGGGAGAATATTCCTTTTTGAAAAAAATGTTATGAATACTTTAGGCGCAAGTCCACATAGACAGATGGGTGGACGGACTGTCTGATATTTTGAAAGACAATCAATTATTTTGTAAAAAGAGACTCCTAAAAGTGAATTTTTGTTAAAATATCAAAATCAATTTTCAGCAGAATTGTATAACTTTCTCTTTCCTACTTATACTCCGTAAAAACGTACTATTCACGAAAGTAAATCAGACTAAAGAGAAAGAGATGGATCGAAAAACTGGAAGGCTAATTAGAAGTAATGGATAGTTTTGATTTTTCCTCTGAGTGATCGGCGAAAGTAAATAAATACTCACAATGATAAAAATCACTACTAAACTGGAGTAATGGGTCACAAATTCGCTTAATGTAACATTTCTTTAAAGTCGACATAGGGAGGTGTAATTTCAAAGTGATATGTTGCGATATAACTCAATGTCAGTAAAAATGTAAGGTTCTTTTTTAACTGAAGAGACAGAATGTACTGTAAGAGTTAAAGTTCTTCTACTATTAATTGTTTTTATTAGTTGGCACAAACGTTCTTTAAAACCTTCACCTCAAACTAACGTTTTTCTGTGGAAAATTAGAATTTTTTATTTTTATAGTTTGTTGTGCATTAATATGTGTACTTTTTAACGCTTAAATCCGTTTGTTAGCATTTTTATTTATTTTTACTTTTCAGAATACGCCCGAATATGCCACGTCCTGTCAATATCCACGCTTCCGGGCCGAAAACGAAGTTCGGAAACTGCAAGCTCTGAGGATGATCGCTAAGCGATCGAAACGGTCATTAGCAAAATAAATGTTTGATACCAGACAACACCTTTAATTAACCATATTTAACTATAATAAATAATTTTGTTAACTATTTTTGTTTCCAGTGATGTTAAAAAGTTCCAATTCAAAGTACACACAAGCCCCTTATGAATCTTCATATTTAGGTTCAGATACTAAAGTATACTCCAAGTAACAATCTTAAAACGAAATCACCAAAACAATCTTTAACGTTTTATTAGATATGTTACAAATATTAATTAAATATTAATTCCTTTTTTGTGAAGGAAAACTGATATGTCGCATAAAATAATTAAAATACTTTTTAAAACATAATTTTTGATTTTGTTATTACTTAATCCAACGAGTAATCACGATTAAATTTAGATACATGTCTCACATAAAAATTTTAAAACTCGGGTAGACGAGAACGTTAATTGGCAGATGTTCCTACAGAATATTGCAACGGTTCCATAAGTAAGTTACACGTACATGGCAATATACTCACCATCATTACGCAACACCAATCACAGACTTCAAGCTCAAGTTACAATTAACCAAGTAAAAGCGTTCTCATGTAAACTATTATGTTTCAAGTGCTGTAGAAATTGTAATGATATAACAATGAAGCTTTCCACTACGCGGCTCCGGGTTCGATACCCGGTGAGACAAGATTATAGTGTACGTTTTCTTTGCAATGCCCCAGTAAACGAAAATGTAGCTGTGTGACAATGCGAAAATTCTGTTCTCCTGTTGAGAAGACCGGAATACGGCGTGGGAATATCGAATAACCACCCGTACTGCATTAACCCATGGCCGCGAGGCAGGGACGTCGCCGGTAGACCTGAGCCCGTTCACAGGCTGTCGTGCCAAGTAGATACATGCATTCTTACATACATACATACATACATACATGCATAACAATGAAGCAAGGGTTTAATTTTGTGTGGATGACAAACGTGTAGAATTCAAAGATGTCTCTCCTCTGCCACATAAAATATTTATATTTATTTTCTTTTTCGATAAAAGGTACATAATTGTAATATTGTTACAGTGTGACTTTTTTGGTAAATGACATGTTTCTATAGCTACACAACGCGTTCATACACGTATAAATATTAAATGCTAAGATTGTTGACATGATTACAATACCTTTCTCCCTGTATTATGGTACAGAGACGAATATTAAACAAGAATCGTTAAGGTTTCCTTGACGTATTTGTTGTTTATAAGACAATAACAACGCATTCGTTAAATTTGGAAACAAAGCTCTTACTTACTTGCTTACTGTTTAAAAAACCTTTTATCTACTGCGGTTTATGTATATTAAAACGTTTCTCAACTGATATCAAGTTTCTTAGCAAGAGTTATTAGAACACGAATATTTTTTTTAAATGCAAGCCCCACTTTCAACAATAATGAGTGTGTGACGTATGTTAAATTTGAACTAATTCATGACCTGCTATTAACTAATATCAACATCAATACCTTTGTGAATTTTTGCAACATGAATAGTAAAAAATATTTAATTCAATGGAATTTTGCAAAGTGAATAGACTTGTATGATATTCGCACTCCGTAGGTTAGGAAACGAGGTTCATGGTAGTACGTTGAAGTTGATGAGGCGCTTAGGGAAATTATTTTCTGACCTATCTTACCCGCTACTTTGTGACTATACATTCAAGATTTGAAACATCTTGCTTTCAAAATTATCCTCATATGGAATTCTAGGTATTTCCCTAGTTTATATATCCTTGTAACTTGAACATCGAATAGATATACAGTTCTAGCAGGGAAGAACATTACTTATACTTCATTCGAATTCCTTTGCAAACTGAGCGTGGGGCCCCGCAGGGTTCAAACTTAAGCCATATCTTCTTTCTTTTATACGAAAATGATATGCCTTTGTCAATTCAAAATGGGTGAACAGTTCTGTTTGGAAATGTTGATGTGTGTAAGTAAATGGTAATGAGAGGACAAGGAAGAGGAAGGAAAGATCGCACATGGTCCTTGGCTCACTTGGCTCACTTGCTCACTGCTCTGGCATTCACCTGCTATTAATCGGAGAATACATGTAAAACTTACGTTCAAAACAGCGGACCGCTAGACTTATCCTCCACAAAGTGGCGGAATTTCATCAAATTAGCATTGAAATTTAGTATCGTTAGAGTTCTAGCCCGCGGACATGCCGATCAGGGCCACTGCAGTGATATCTGTTTGTTTGAACCAACTCAGCCGGTATTTATATATTGCGAATGCTTCGAAACTAGTATGTTACACACGTATTATACAATTACTTCAGAGCCATCTTCTGAATATGTAGGTAGTTATAGTGGTTAGTCTGGCATGGTACAATTTATCTTATTATTAGGAAGTGGATTTCTATGATTTTGCATATTTTTGTCCGTTGCTTCAGAGCATAGCTAAGTGAAATTTCTGGACATTTGGTTACAATATGCTGCTTTATAGATTAACACGTTAGCACATATTTGTGCATTTTTGTCCAATTCTTCTTGTTGGTTCATATACGTGTAATCATAGGCGCATATTTGGCACATTTCGTTAGTCAGTGTATAAACACTCCATCTTTTGATAGAATCTATTTATTCGTGAGCGTTTATGGATTGGAAAGACCATTTCACAGTTTGATGTTTTTTGTTTGTTTTCCATAGATAATAAAATACTTGTGCTAGCGTAGGATATTTCCGGACATTTCTTTTAAACCAGTTAGAAGAAATTCGACAAGACACACACTGTACTTCAGAAAGGAGAATTTACACTTCAATTATTTCTCTGGCGAAGTATGGTTCGTTATATTATTTTCATAAAAATACATCTTTTCATTCCAAGCATGCTTCTCGTGGATTTTATCAGAAAAGGTTTACAGAGGAAATGAAATATTGTTAATTTTAATTGCATATTCAAGTGCATATTTCAGAATTTTTAGGTCAAAAATGCATATTTTTAAAAAGCATTTTTCAAGATTTGTAGGGCATACAAATCCTCTCCCTACTTATGATGGTGGAATCAGATTTCACTCAATGAAACAAGTCGCCAGCGGACGCCCATTGATCGACATCTTACTGAGCGTTCATTTCATAAACGTTTCTATCACAAAACAATGTCAGACGTTCTAGAACATTATCTGGAGAAATGTGGAAATCAAAGGATCTGCTGTAATATTCGAAGTCTGTTTAAATGACCTTGATATTAAAGGGAGGCAAAATAAAATTAATTTAAAAAAATTTGCTGACCTTCATGATCGAAGTGGTTAAGAGCGCGTACCGACTCGCCACTTCGGTCGGAAGGATCGGGGATTCGAGACCCGCCTTGGGCATGGTTGTTTGTCCGTTGGCTCTCGTGTATGTGTTGTCGAGGAGGGACTCGCGTTCTGCTGAACCCAGAACAAAGCAGCCGACAAGTGTTTGGTGTCTAGTGTATGGTATATGCGTCTCATCAGGACGTAAAAGTAACCGGTCACGAACCGCAGAAAATAAATACACCGATAATATAGACGGTCTGGGAGTTGCGCACAGCTGTTCTGCATTGCACCTCGCAATATTATATTTGATTCTGTTTGTTTTATTGCAAGTGCTTCCCTCTGAAACAGATCAACTGCATGAATGATACGTAAAATTTCAACGAATTAACAGTTCTGCATTTTGTAGTCGAATACAAATGTAAATACATAAATGTAAAAAGGGTGAATAGTAAGGGTGAATAGTATATGTGAATTGTGTAAATGCGTATATGAGTATCAAAATTGTAAAGCATAAAATGATTTTGTCAAAGCATTATAAAATTCCCCATAATTAACTTCTGCCGAGAGCAACTAATTCTTTCACATCAGAAAATGAAAACATTGTACGCGTTTTAACTAACAATTTATACTTTCCGTAAGTTTGGAAACTAGACCTTTGATCTTTTCACACTATACCATGACAAAAGACTCCACAAATTAGGCTTTAGTTATAGAAGCAACTTCATCTCCATGAACCTCAAAGTTTCAATTAAGGAAGACTTGAAGCTAGCCAAAGTGTGATAAAGGTCTGTTAACCCCGCTTCCTTGTTAAACCAGCGAATTCATTAGACCTTTAATAATACTACCGATGAAGCGCAATGTTAAAGATATTCTGATGCGAAAGCTCTTCCCAAGTACTTGAAAGAAATGTTCTCTATAAGTTAACTCAATGTAAACATTTTTCTTAGATGTAACTAATGAAGTGTGAAAATAAATAATAAGTAGTGGTGCTACACAATAACACATTGAAGTTTTTCCGGTAAGTTTTAAAACAACGCTTCTTAAAAGAAATTAGCATAATTTAAAAATTATCCACTTTTTTCACCACACACTACACTTATAGGTAAACTTTTCTATGTGCCAGCACAGTTTGCAAAGCAAGGAAGATATCCTAGTCTTTTGTATTGATTACTACTGTATTAACTGTATTTTGAGAATAAAAATTGAAGAGAAGAGAATTTCCTTTCATGAAAACATACGTTACGGGTGTACTCTCGACATACTTTTGTCGGCATACTGTTGTTCTCGGCGATTTGTTAACAAGTTTTTTGTTTCTACGTTGACATTTTTATTAGGAGAAGTTTTTATACGCTTTTTAGCACTCTGAGTGTACTTTTACTTTAAAAGTACTAAACGGTGTAAAGAAAACATTAAAAAATAATTTAGGTAGAAAAAGGCTATTGAGTTTATAGACCAGTAAAGAAAACTTCGTTGATTTTAAAAAACTTATTTCGTTTACTAGTAATCTGTGACAGTGTTATTATACAGCCTTCACAATTAAAATGTGTATAAAATGCAAACAACTATGAATATTACTTCTGCTATTATTGTTATTATTGTTATTATTATTATTATTATTATTATTATTATTATTATTATTATTATTATTATCATTATTATCATTATTATTATTATTCGATTAGGTAGTATGATATGAAGTGTAGTCGTAAAATAAGAAATGCTATTTTTAAGGCCTCCGAGGATGTGTGCGTAGAATTGTGATATTCAAGGTCCCATGAGACAATTTTGCGTTTTTCACATGAATAATTCAATTGTGAAAATAACTTTAACCGGAAAACTGAAAAATTTAGAGGGGCAATACCACTTAGTATTTATTATTTTCAATCCGCCTACCAGCATTTTATAACAAGATGTTATAAACCAATCACGGGTGGCTGAAATCGAGAAGTTCTGGTACCAAACGTGTACGTTTCGTTATCGTCTTATCGTAGATGATGTTCAACTCTTTTGAAAAATAAATACGTATTCTTTCGATAACGAAAACTGCAGAAATCAATATGGCGTATGAAGCAAGGTCACAAAAAATATTTTTAGTTAGTTTTAACTTTTTAGTAACACTATTTAATCGATTAATGACTTTTATTTGTGAAATAGTCTAACTGATTTCCACTCGTGTTTGAAACTTCTCAGATAAGTCCCCTCGTTGTTATGTGACTCACGAATATATCTATAAACATTAACTGCAATTACTTGATGTAGGACTCTCATTGAATCAATCTTTACTCTGATAATATTTTACTCATTAAGCTTTTGATTCAGTGATATAGATGGCTGACAATTCATGACACCCTGTTACATTAATTACAAACAAAATGTATGTAGAAAATCTGTGAGTATATAGTAATAATATATGCCATTATTTGTAATTTTTTGGCTATTGATCACTAACAAAAAATATTATTTCATGCACCGTCGGTAGTCTAAGACCATTTGTGGTATAACAGAGCCTACAATCTACAATTATAAGCTATATCATTTTCATATGCACACCAAAAAGGATTTCCCCATAGCATCAAAGCTACGGAGAAAAGACAGTGCGAAATGGTCGAGAACACAGCGCTTGAATGGGATAAACCTCCAGTAAGAACACGAATGAACTAGTACAATCTAAACGGTTAAAGTGTTAACAGTATCAAAGCATTTTTTTTAATATTCCAATCTAAAGTCTTACTAATGTACGCGTCTACCGCGTAATAATGGAATCTGTATATAGCATATTAGTCCAAACGCGTTTATATGTTATAACACTTCAGGTCGTTTTTTTATTTTTTACACATTCATTAAAATACAGGTTCGATTTGACTTGCTTCGATCACATAGCTACGGTGATACTGAAGTCTTAATAATTAATGAATTGAAATGGATATTAATGAATATATTGCATTACAAATTAATGTGTTTTCGTTATTCTTATTAATTCAGTCAAAATATTTTATCAAAGTTTCTACTTTATCCTGAAAATATGCATTTCTATTTCGTATGTATGTCGTGTGTCCATTTCAATTCAAAAATATGTAGTGACGAAGTATCAAATTAACACAACCAATACTACCCTCTAGAACACCAAGACGAACTGGTTCCTCTCCGAGCTTTCGATGTTACTTCGTAAAAGAAAATAATGCAACATTATCTATACACATTACTACAACACTATCAATAATAGCTTATGCAAATATTGCATAATGAAAGTATTATGCCACATCTAATGCCATCTTATGCATATTGAAATTGTAGCGAAATTGTGGTATAAATAGTGTTACATAACCATTACTAATGGCGAGAAAGTACGTGCTAAATAAGACCAGAAAACAATGGAAATTGAAAGGAATGTTCACATATTTGATCAGAATTTATCCTAAATATTAAGAGATAAATTTGAAAATTTTCTGCGCTCAAAAAGGGAAAGCTACAGAACGGGGTCAGTACCCAAGAAGTCGAAACGCATCTTCCGAGAGTTCTATGTAAATTCGATTATTTTTCACGAAACATAGCTGCAGTTTTTAACACAAAGGTAATAACTATATAGTGATGCTACAACATTACATAATTTTTCGTTCTATTTCTAACTTTTGCCGATTTTGAAAATTCAGAAAATTTCACGGAAATTAGACATTTTTCATTGTTTTAAACATTCGACCGATAATGGAATACGGAACAATTTGTTGGGATCCGCACAAAATTTTGCAGTGTAAACATTTGGAAAGAATTCAGTGTAGGGCAGCTAAATTAACTTTCAGGGACAAGAAATTGGCAAAATAGAATTCTCTCGAAAATAGGCGATCAATAGCAAGGCTAAGCGCTTTGTATAAAGCTTATAGCGGTCAACCAGCTTGGAAAGAAATTAATCGGCGGCTAAGTATCCTACACAACATCCGTAGGGGGATCACAGCCAGAAAGCAAATTTAAGACCGCAGAGAAACAGATGTGGGAAATTTTCTTTTACAAATCGAACAAATAAAGAATGGAATACATTGCCTGAAAAAAACTTTGAACCCTTTCCGCGTAGCGTACCAATAATTTAGAAATTAATTTAGGGTATTACTATATAAATGAGGGATTTGCTGAGAATAGTAGGTTAAGAGCAATGTGTTAGAATATATTGTGTGAAGTGAGATTCGTGAAGTGTAGTAACAGAGAAATAATGTAAGAAATGATTAAAGGGTCATAGTGAAAAGTGTAGTGAAGTGAAGTGTAGTGAAATGTAGTGAAGGCAGTTGAAGAAAGATTCAGTACGGAGTTTTGATTATGTTTATTTTCTTAAGTAATTTTAAATATTTTTGAATTAGACAGTTTTATATCATTATTATATTATTATATTTCATTATTATTATTATTACTATTATTATTATCATTATTATATTATTATATTTTATTATAATTTGCATGTTAGTGTATTGGTATTTTATTTATGTAATTAGCTTTCACAGGGGTATGCCCATTTGCAGTTCAAATAAATTTATCTTATATTCCTTGTTATACCTGGAAAATATTGGAGCGCTGTTTAAGAACTATGCTTTTTTATAATTTGCAGTATCTTCAAGTAGTCATTGCCTTGAAAAATACTAACATTTTCAAAAAAACAGTATAGAATCTTTTTTAAATATGAGACATTTTAGAACATATTGCAATTAAGACGAGCATATTTATCTTCATTATTGTATCATTGCAAAAAAATTTCTGAAATTTTAGAAATTACTGAAAATTCGTCTTAAATGGACGGAAGCATTTGTTTACAATTATTTCATTCGCACATAATTTAAAAAATTGTAGCTCTTTTAAAGAAAAAAGTTTAAAAATTGCCTACAATTCACGCAATATACACGATATCTACTCATATTTTCGAAAAATTGAAATAATCTTATTTCAGAGTCTATATTTAAAGCACAGATTCCTTTAAAGAAACTTATCCATCTTCATATTTTAGTAGTAAGAAAACGCGAAAAAATTGAACTTCAGCAATTTTTGGAAAGTCAAGGATTTTAATGATGTGATCTGGCCAAATTCTTTCAAGCCCATTCTACGCGTATTTGAGAACTAAGTTTAATGCAAAAAACTTGAAGCCATTGTTGAAAATTTTGAAAATGTTATTTAGGTTTGTGTGTAAAGAACTTTCGAAATCAAAATATCCGTTTCAAATTCGCAGGATCTCAAATTCGTTCAGATTGATTACGAGGCTATCAGGTTTGAAAAAATCGTGTGATTGTTTTAGGCATGTTGACATAGACAGACCAACAGACATTTTCCGTCAATCGACTTTTTTCCGTTTCAAGAACGCCACAAAAACGAGGATTTCGGCTACACAACGAGTTGAGAAAGTAATTTACTACATATACCAAAACCACGTTTATCCACTTTTTCGTTGACACTTGACAGTAAGTTTTTCTGCAGAAAAATCGCCATTTTCTGACTCCCGATTTTATACTTTCGCTTCTTACGAGTTAGAGAAAGTAATTTACTACATATACGAACCACGTTTACCACTTTTCGTTGACAACTTGACAGTAAGTTTTTTCTGCAGAAAAATCGCCATTTTTCTGATCCCGATTTTATACTTTCGCTCTTACGAAACACGAGAAAGTAAAATGGCGATAAGTCTCGAAATAGCAAACTTCCATCAATAAAAACAAAGAAGATGCAAAGACATAAAGAGGGCCAGAAATAACCTCTCTGGCGTGCTAGTGCTCCGGGGTTCCTACTCCCTGGAGTTCGCTCGATTGTGACTAAAGCGCTACCGGTCTCGAGCCTCCTTTCCGAGGACTCCCGCGCGGAGTAGCAGCTGCCTCGCAGGCCAGATGTCCCGCCGCGCTGTCAATTAGCGCTGGCTTAGCGAAACGCCTCTCTGTTGGTCGCGTGAGGTGAGAAGGGGACTACCCTGGCAGTTCCAACGAAGTCTCATGACCCTTTGACGTCGATTTGAATGTTCACTATTGTACGAGCTGCGCTCCTGTATTCGCTCTGTTGACATCTCGGAATGTTCCTTTGTGTTCGTTCGTATGTCTCTACTCTCCTTCAGTCACGAACAGATGTCGAAATCATGTGAGTAATATTAAGGAGCATTATTACAATATTTATAATTATGATACAATCTTAATATGCATTAATAATATCGAGGCATCTTAATTCTGAATACCTGATTCTTTCGAATAACTACATTTATGAGAATTCTAAATTGAATGTGAACAGAAAGATACATTAGACCGTCAATACATCAGACGTGTAAAACAGCCGTCGCTATCAGGTAGAGGAGTTTCAGGGGACTTTGAAAATATACGCATTCCACTATCTTGGAGGTAAATCAGGGGCAACTTTAAGGGAAACATTAGGGAACACTTGGTGAGAATCTTAGGAGAACATTCGGAGGGACATGCAAGGAGTCATGCGTGAGGACAATCTGGAAAACATTTGGGAAAACTTTGAGAAAACAGTTGCAGAAAATCTGAACAAAAATTTGAAAACATCCGAGAGAACATTGGGAAACATTCGAGGAAACGATAAGAATACTTTTGAGGAGAAAGAGGATTCAATTGGACTACTATTTGATGGAAAATTAATGTAAACATTTGTGCAAAATAGAAAACGTTTAAGAGAATATTCGATATCGTTATGAAGAATATCTGGGAGAAATTGGGAGAAGTATTTGTGAGAATACGTCTGGAAGAATATCTTATTTATTCTTAAATGCTATTTATAGCAAGAAACAGTACAGTCTAGCTTATAAACTACCATACGTTACGACTTATCTAAATCCAGTTTGTCTTACTCCTTTACTTTTACATTGCCTTATATATTTAAATTTCCGTGGTCTAACACCGAACACTATTTACATTGAGTGAGTCGTAAGCTTCCGTGGCCGGAACTTGAGATCTCGGCTGTTGTGTGATGCCAGTTAAGATTCCACCCTCCGATCGCTTGTCTTCGGGAGGCTGGGTTACGGCAACCAGCCTTCAACACATCTACCCAAAAACCACCCGAAACCCACGGGAACGACGACGCACGTAACCGGCACGGAAACCGACGGAAACCGCACGGAAACCGCACGGAAACCGCACGGAACCGCCACCGGAGGAAACCGCAGGAAAACCGCCACGGAAACCAGCCACGGAAACCGCCGGAACCGCAACGGAAACCGCACGAAACCGCACGGAAACCGCACGGATACCGCACGGAAAACCGCACGGAAACCGCCACGGAAACCGGCACGGGAAACCGCACGGAACCGCACAAACGCACGAAACCGCACGGCCCGCACGAAACCGACGGACACGGAATACCGCACGCGAAACGCACGGAAACCGCACGGAAACGCGCACGGAAACCGCACGGAAACCGCACGGAAAACCGCACGGAAACCGCACGGATACTCGCACGGAAACCGCACGGAAACCGCACGGAAACCGCGACGGGAAAAACCGCACGGGAAACCGCACGGAAAACCGCCACGGAAACGCACGGAAACCGCACGGAACCGCACGGAAACCGCACGGAAAACGCACGGAACTCGCACGGAACCGCACGGAAAACCGCACGGAAACCGCGCACGAACCGCACGGAAACGCAGGAACCGCACGGACAACGCAGAACCGCACGGAAACCGCGGACGGAAACCGCACGGAAACGCACGGAAACCGGCAGGAACGCAGCACGGAAACCGCACGAAACCCACGGAAACCGCACGGAAACGCCAACGGAACCGCCACCGGAAACCGCACGGAACCGCACGGAAACGACACGGAAACCGACACGGAAAACCAACGGAAACCACACGGAAACCGACACGGAACCACACGGAAAGCACGAAACCGCCGAAACTACGGAACAAGAACACACCTCCGAAAACGAACCACACACACGACCAGGAAAACCAACAAGGCACCATCAGCGAAAAGCAAAATCTTCATTACTTAAATTATTTTCTGTACAATTTCAACTTACCGTCGAATGTTCGCGGGTACTTCTGCTCTCTTGGTTTACAATTAGATCTCCTAACACATACACATTACCCTATAACACCAGATTGAACTCATGTCAACCTTGTTTCCTCTGTTTCTCGCTACCCGCCGGGTTTTTTCTTCGTTTTAAAACTCTGCACTTTTCTTCTCCCGCGCACAGGGGCCTATTTCTTTTTTTCTCCCCGCACAGATTTTTCTATTTAACTCCCGGTGTACTCGTCTAAGCGGCGAGGTTCGGACGTTTCATCCGCCGACGCTTGGTCTTCGGGGAGCACCGTTCACTCCCACTGCGACTGCGGCCGCTTTGTTTTACTTATCTGTGGTAACGCAGCGCCAGATCGACGTGTGGGAGCGGCAACTCCCGAGATTCACACGCGCATCGTTTTGGAGTAAGGGGGGGGTGCAAGGTTGTTGGCATGCTTGTGGCCGCGAACCGCTGGCGATGGAACGCGCCGCGGTTGGTGATTAATGGCCGGGAGGGTATGGAGGGAGCATGTGTAGGCAGATATAATGGGAAAGCGTGTGAAGTACATGCGAGAGTAGCAATTCATTTTTTTCTTAAATACCTATTAAACTGAACACGCTTGCGGGCCTAATCTCAAAACTAAATACCTACGAACTATTCTAAATCTATCTTTTGTCTACTTCCTAACTTATTCTAATTATTTTACATGTCGTGGTCTATCATCTGAACACTAAAGGCATTATTTACAATTGTTGCCACTAACTCACAGCTTCAATTCCGAGCGTTTCTGTCTCTTTGCTTTCCTATTTAGGGCACAAACACATACTTTATGCATACGCATATATAAACACAAACACATATAACACTATTTAACAACTTTCACGCTACGCCGTCATCGGTCATTATAAGGGCTTTTTATGTCGAAAACATTGACGTTGAACCATTGATCGGGATCCTGTGGAACATTCCGACGGTAAGTAATATTGCGCGAGGAATTTGTGTGGTCAATATGTGAGATTTAACAATGTGACGTTCGAGAGACATGTGACATGTGAAAACACGGGCGACGGCGTGCAGGAATCATGGTATTATAAGAGGAACACGTTAGAGAAACGCGAAAAAAAAGATGATCAAACATGCCAAGAGAACCTGTGTCGAACATGCGAGACTATGTATGAATGCGAAGACGACATGGTCGAACATGCGAGGACGACATGTGTCGAACACCGCGAGCAGTCCTGCGGTGAACACGCGAGATGATCATGTGTGAACATGAGAGAGATCATGTGTGAACAGAGAGGATATCGTAGTGTACATGTGGTAATATGAGATAAACCATAGCGATAAATGCTAGGAACATCCTGAACCGTGAACTTAAAAATATCAATGTGGAAACACGGAGTGAACATTCGACCGGAATTACTCAAAGGAGCTTTTGGAGAAACAAGAGGGAATCTGGGGGCGGGGGGTGGGGGGGCCGATATATTGCGTAACTATTTTGCCTTTGGTGGTGACCTCTTCTCCGAAGCAGGTGGCCAATACGCAGAATCTGCTTAAAATTATGACGTGGTTTAAATAGACCTTGATTGAACGGGCAATAATGCTTCAAATTGCAATTCAAGTTTGACTTTCAGTCTAACTAACTTCACGTGATAATGTCCCAAGAGAAAATTGTAGTTTTGTACTCTTACACAAGGCGAGACCAGAATTATTAACTATGTTGCAATTCAAATTTGCGACAAAAACATCAACACCTTGCTGTGATGGAGATTAATTTCCCAGTATCTCCGTTTTATAACGTCGTGTGTTCGTGCAGAGCAGTGAGTAATTGGTAAATCCATTGATCGCGATGTTCTTAAATTAAAAATATTTTGTTGAAATACCATATAACTGACTAATAAACCGATGGAGCACCTTGCTGCAAGATCCACTTAGTTGTTCAGGATAAAAGTTCGTGCATAATCTATGGAATCGAGATTTTAAAAACTACAATTAGTTGCGGGTTGCAAATACAATTCAGACTATTGAGATGAAAAGTTGGTGCAAAACAATGGATAGAATTCTGCGCACTAGATAGTTTGCAACATTTTTAGTTGGAACCAACTTTTTGGTATTGGCTCACACGTTACAGCCTGTTAATGTCGGATTTTTCAATTTTTCGTCCCCCCTTTTCATGTTTTTCTCCCGTTCCCCTATTAATGGAAATTGAAATATCGATCTAAGGTACATATAAAAGAAAAACATGTTCTACGATGAAAATTGTATTAAAACATTTGAAGCCCTAGGAAAAAATTAGTTTTGAAATTTTTTGAAACTGTGCGAATTTTAGCTAAAAATTATTGATATCCCAAGATAACTATCCCATAAAGGTAGACATTTGAGTCCACTTGGTTTAAAAGCGTAGTAATGTATAAATACAAATTAGTAGAACATAATCGATATAACAGATATTCTTGAAAAAAAAACGATTACATTTGAGTAATCTGTAATAATCAAAATATGCATCAAAATGACGTTTGTTAAAAAAATTGGAGCGACTTAAGGAGGAAAATCCGCGTTTTTTCGAAATTTCTTATTAACGCAACATTACGTGGAACTACTCATATTTTAAAAAGTACGCATGTTCGTGAATGACCTAAAAACATGTTCTCATGTACTCAAAATTATGTACGACCTCAATAAAAAAAGAAAAAAATCTTCACAATATTGTAGTGTGGAAAAACGCCAAAAAATTTAATCTGTTGCAATTTTTGAACATTGGAGATGAGTTGAACATAAATAAAACGTGTTACACTTTTATACCACGTCTCTTCTATACCATTAAAACAACTAATCCAAACATTTGCAAACATTTTTTGGAAAAAAATAATAATGCCCTTGAGACATCTAAACTGTTTCACAAAATTAAAGTATGTGGTTTCAAATTTAATGAGCCGAGACATCCAGGCACGTAAACCGGAGGAATATTAAATGTGGTAGAATAATCTCTTTACGGTTTTACCCGGAGCAGCACGGATTGACGGCACGGTTCGGACATAGCACACACACACACAGCGCACACACACACACACACATACACAGTGCGACTTTTCGATGTTACTGATGGCCAGACGAACAGATAGAAGACGGACGTGGACAGACAAATTTTTTGCCGGACAATCGATTTTTTCGAAATCAAGAATCCCATTCCGACCACACAATGTGTTACAGGAATCATTTACACTATGTAGAACAATGGAACATTTTTTGCCGTCAGTCGATTTTTTCGGTTCAAGAACACACATAACGTGAATTCCCACCACGCAAAACGTGTTACAGGAAGTCATTCACTGTATTAGAACACGAGTATCACTTTGCCGTTACTTGAGGCCAGTTAATAAGATCATTGTGCACGTTTTCCGGTTGAGCAATCAGTACCTTCTCTTTCTTTACCAAGTGAAGACGAGAAATAAAGTTATCTGGATGCGAAGTCCTACTTTTCAATGTGCTAGTTGACAAGTATAATTATTATAACTTAGGCATGAACATACAGAGGCGAAATGACTCTTCCATTTCACAAGTTTACTAGCCGCATAAATTTTTGTAGGAAAAAAAACATGGCTGCAATTAAACTTGATAGGTTTTAATTTGATGTATTTATTTGTAACATTGTACATTAATATAGAGTGAGTCCATAACTATACCTTCCTGTCGTTTTAAAAAAGGTTTGCTTTACTGGAACTATTGAATTGCAAGTTTTCACACGGAAATGCATGAGGTAAAGGGGCTAATTGATGTTATATTGTTCCATTGTACTACTGTATTTTACGAGATATTGAGGAATAACTGTGTGTTTTAAATGAAACTATACATTTTTTCAGTTCTAAAATGAACGAGCGTAAAAAGACAATATAATGATATACATTATGAGTATGGTTATAAAAGCCATTTTTGAGTAGATATTGATATATTGGACAAGTATTTAATGGGATATTTTGAATGTAAAACTGTCCGCCGCCCAAATTCAGGCAGCGCTCGCCCTGCTAACGGCCAGGGAGTTACAATATCCACTCCGTTAATCCGTTAAAAAGGTGCCCGAAAAAATCTTAATTTGTCAAACCTTTCGAAGGTATGACAACATTATCATTGGATTTGTCCTTTTGGACATCGTGGTAGACTAAAAAAGTATGTACGAGGGCTGTTAAAAAAATTATCGACCATTTTTTAAAGTTCATTCCAGTGTAAACATGCCGTACGTTTCATAGCAGCATCTTCATAAACCGTGTCAAGCATAACGATAGTTTCTGTTGCAGATTTTTATAGTTTAGCACAAAATTTCGTTGCTCATTCTAGTCATTCATTTTGAAATTCGCCAAACAAAAACAAATCGCACTTCACTACAAAACACGTAGTTAGTAAACAAATGAAGATACCAACAATCGGAGAAATAGCGTCATAATCAGCATATCTTAGCAAACCTATCGACATCAAGCGAATTCTTCTGGGATCAACTCAAGACGCGCACTTCAAACAGTCCGCGCATTTTTTGAACAGACTATGGATTGGTCCATTTGAGTAAAACAAAATTATCTAAATATCTCGTAAAATACAAGTGGTAAAATTGAAACGAATACATATATCAGATATCCTCATTTCTTCATGAACTTCCGTAAAACTGCATTGCAGTCACTTCAACAGTTCAAAAATTCCATGACGTGATAAAGATACATGAGTCACTTTGTATATTCCATGATACCAGGGTGGTATTCCTTGCCAATATCGACAAGTATTTTCAGGACTTCCTATTGGATGTTTGGAAGTTCTCTGACATTTGTACTTTCTGACCCTTGAATTGAAGTAGTGTGGATCGAGGGGAGATGAATATTATTGTATAGTTACTGCCAGCTGTTACATATTTTGAATGTGATAAGAAATGGAGCACATTGTATATGGTGTAAATTAATCGCAAAAGTATTTTAGAACTGATTTAACTTAAAATTTGTTAATTCTGGAAAACATTATTTATATATTGATGTTGTAAACGTTCTGAAATTTAGGTAGTTAACAACCTCAAATTTTCTTTTGTTATCTCATACTACATTATTACATTATTTCACTAGACGGCTTACTTCAATACTTGGAGAAGATGACAAATTATTTAGGGTGGTAAAATGCCACTTTTTACTAAATTTGTATTTTCATATTTTTACGTAGGTTATACCTAGAACTTAAGGACGGGAGTAAGTGAAGTAATAAATGTTTTCAAATTGTCTTCGGTGCGCAGGGAACTGTTTTAAAGCAGGAACTGTTTGCAAACGTATGCTTATGTTCATGTCGAACATCTAAAAGAGCTGCAATCGCGCCAACAGAAAGTTCGCATATCGTTCGCTTCGAAAGCTTTTGCATTTGAAAACGTTCCAACTATGCAGGTATTTTTTATGCTCTGAAATCAAGAAATAAAAACAGCAGCTGTAGTTTCAGATGACTAGCATTTTCAAGAAAAAATTGCGACGGGGAAGTATAAGTAGATCGAATGAATAACAATAAACAGAAACGTGGAGGAAAATGCAAATAAGTGGTTAGTTCGTACGAAAAATAATTTTTTTCGTAAAGAATCTCTAGTGGTCTGCATTGCGATATATTTCCATAAAAAATGCAGTTTCTAATATTTTTTTTTACTTTCTCCCCCAAAAATTTGTGCCAAATACTCTACAGTAGTAAACCCCACCGTATTGTTCAATCGACCCCCTTGCGTTTCCTCCATTATACACAGCATACATTATCATAAGACAACTAATTGCGCATAAGTGTCTCAAGGGAAGATATTGATAAACCAATATTTGGGTAAATTTCTAAATTTTCAATTATTGAATCTTTCTGAGTAGCTAGGTTTCTGATCTTCATTTTCCTTATCTTCAGTGGTCACAGTTTTTTTAACTGACTCAAAACGTTCTCCAGTACGTGTTGCAGAGTATTTTCTCCGCGGTAATGTATTGGTGGGAATAGTCTCTTAAATTAGAATAGGAAGTCCTGTCAAGGTCACGAGCTGGGAGGAGAGGAGACCACCATCAACCATTCGGGAGTTTCAATACCACACACCAAAAAAAAAAAAAAAAAAAAAAAG
>BOPP01000030.1:4406294-4424693 GCA_017312745.1 Gryllus bimaculatus
TCTATGACGGGTTGATCGCTTGTATGTGTACAGTACATTATTCACGTGTATGAGCAAGGAGTCATATGAAAGCTCTGGCTTACTTGGATCCCATTACACAACTGTAATATCTCAACCTCGCCGGTAGCTGGATATAGAAAGTGCATGGCAGTCCTATTAACCGAACGCGAAAGATAAGTTTTTTGTTACTGTTACTAATTAGTTTCACGTCGATTCGGATAGCAGAGACAGCTAAGGCAGTAGTGTCGTGGCGATCGAAGGATCGCGGATTCGAATCCCGCCTCGGTCATGGATGTATTTCGGAACGGCCCTTTATCCTTCATCATCATCCTATTACGTAATTAAAGAGGAATTAATAATTCCCTGCGCGAGTAGGATTCCCTTGCTCATAATGGAAAGTGCAGTTGACTAATAAAAAATATTTAAAAAGTAGTTCCAGGTCCAACAAAAATATTTACTTGCGACAATGAACGTTAACGTGTAATTTATTAAATCAATTGTGGAAGACCTGTTCACGCTTTAATACTAAAGTTCCTATTTCCACGAAAAGGCACTTCCTTGTCCTATACAAATTATTTGTTTTTACGACGAAGCATCAGACATTCAGATTAGTCAAGGATGATCAATCAGCAATTCACATTCAGTGATTATTAAATTTATATTAAAATACAATTTGCATATGCAGTCAATAAGATCTAAAGTATTTCATTTGGATAAAACGTCATGAAGCACGTTTTACGCAGTTATTCTAGTTCAAATGGCTTAGTTCTTTTTAGCCTTTTAACTGGTTTCCTGAAGGTAAACGTCTTCTAGATTCACATGCAGTTGCATTTCATGTTTATACATTCTTGGCTATCCGGGATGTGCCGCGTCTCGGTCAATTGTGCTGACGTTTCGGCCATGTTGCTGTGGCCTTCTTTAGAGCTATACTGCTCAGCAGGCGCATCCTGGATACCCAAGAATGTATTGACTCCGGCCGCGGAAGCCTACGAACGCAAATTTCATGTTTGTTAGAGAATCTTCTGATTTCACTTGAAACATAAGATATCCCAAGATCACGATAACGCACATCAGTACATTCATACCAACATCGTAAAACCCCTACCCATGAAACCGAGTTTGAAAATTTATTGTTTCGTTCGAAGTTTCTCGTGGTAGGGAGTTATATTGCGAAGTTGGGATGTTTCCGGACTATCGAGTGTGCGGTGGTAATCCAACTTCAGCGGCCGCTAAAAATTAATATCCCTCGCAAGTAAATTTCCGATGAGCAACCACCGCCCTCTGCAGTGGAACTGTATCGCGCCCTTCTCGACCCCGGCCCCTGGCACCCCTGCGCGCCTAGCGGGCCGCAACGTAATTAAAGTTTCAGTGCCGACTGCGGGTCGGCTCCCCTCGCGAGGTGATCTTCCCTGTAGAGACGGTAACGGAAAAAGTTCAAAGGCCGTTACGGAAATTAAACTTCCAAACTTTCTTATTATCTAGTTGTATATCGTTTTTTGTTGATTTTTTGCAGAATTTTGAAGTGATATTTGATACAGCTTTGTTGAATGACGTAAATCATGGCATAAAATATGTCTACTTTTATTATTTAATCATATATTATTTATTGATTTACTTATTTATTGCTATTTAACATAAAATAGTTAAAGACTGTATGGGAAGAAGTAGTATCCGTAAAGATATCTTGCACTTTTAGCTAGATGCCATTTGCTAACACAGCTGTGAACAGAGAGCCAAATAACTACAGTCCTGAATACTACACTACATCTGTTCCTACACGCTCAAAAGCACCATCTTTTAGAACAATATAACCCAGTTTGAAATATGACCGAATTAGATTGCTACTTTCTTTTGTATTCCGGCACAAAAAATAACCTTTTCTGTTGCAAGAAATCATTCCTAATCGGGCATTTTACAGCACTAATGATTTATTAGATTTTATGTTACGAATGATTGTGCCAACACACATTCAGCCAGTCGTAGCGAGAGAATCGGGGGGAGGTAGAGCTAAACCGAACAGCCGACCACCGTTTACTCGTATTATGTCAAATACCTGAGTCGTCACAGGGAAGTTGTTTCGTAATATTAAGTTTGATTGTCTTATAAATGTATAATGCTGTTATACAAAAAAATATAGTATGCAACTCGTTTATAATGTTAAGCTTTATTACGCTCGTACAAATTTTAAAAATCGCTTCTAAAGTCACTCGTTTTCAAGATATGTACTCGTGAAATAAAGCTTAACATTATAAACTAATTGCATAAACTATTACGTCACAGACGTAATTTTTGCGACGTATTTTTATTTATTTATGGTAAATATTTTTTTAAGAAAGATTATTATTTTCTTGGTATTCTGATTGTTTCAATACGCAATGTTTTCACAGATGAAGTCAGGTAAAATATATACATTATTAGCACGACCCTATTATGCTGGGTTACTTGTATTTGAAATTTGATATATTTATTTTCAGAAGTAGAATCTGTCGTGGTAACCACACGAACTCCTTATTGCGTGGTCGAAATGCTGGATCACAGCTCGTCGGGCAAAGCCCGTAGCGGGCTGTCGAGCCAAATAACAGGACAGTAAAATATACAGATTCTCTCCAACATAATTTCCCAGCCGAGTTATGGAATGAGTGGCATTTTGTTTTTCTTGAACCACATAAATGGATCAGCTTGTGGGTCATGGTGATAAGTATAAATAAAACAAGCTAACACATTGAATTGATTGCCGGGTTTTTCAAGGTGCTATTATTTATTTAGTATAAGAGTTTTGTGAAATTAAATAAGAGAAAGATGGGTAGAGCTGTGAAATATAGTTTTCAAAAATTCAGTGGTTTTAATAAAATTGTACGAGTTAGACTAAAACAATTAAGACGTTTGAGGAGATCAGAAAATCTTGTTACAGCAATTTTTGAAAGTTTTCATTACTTAACTAAAGATTACATGAAAAATACTTTTAGTTTAGAAAATTACATTTTTAAATCTAATTTTAAACAACAACTTTTATTCAGTAAAATCTCGATCTTGAAAATGAAATATCAGTAACCGCCGAAAAGTGTTAAAGTTTTCCAACTCCTCCAACCCAAAAAAAGGTTTCTTGAGCCAGTTCAGTGAATATTAGATATGTTCTAGTGTAGTGCTACAGATGTATTATGATGTATTATATAGTGGATGATAGAAAAATTAAATATCATATTCCTGTTTCATTAACATGGGAACAGAACGCTTAGAAAACGCGAGACAAATTACGCGATTTAAAGGTTCATCCGTGACAACAGAGAACAGTTTAAGGATAGTCAAAATGTAACTAATATAATTTTAATTCAATTTAAAGTAGGTAAGTTAGATTAAGAAATACAGGAAAATTATAATAGTCTAATTAATGTTTTGACACGCGGTATGAAAATTACATTTGAGTCGAGTAAGTCGACTTGGTAATTTTATAGGGAGCGATAAGAGAGAAGATTTCTTACAGAACATTTGGATTTTCACACGCCAAGATTCCAAGACGTCGACTTGGCTTGAAAACTTCAAGACATCGAAGCGTAAGATCAGCGATAACGAAACCAATTTTTGATCAAGAAGAATTATATAATAACGTCATGATCATTTGAAAAGACATGTCTAATTGTATAATTATTAGGTAAAGGTCAAGCAGTATTAACTAAAAGAGCTCTGAATGTTAAAGTTCAATAATTCAGGTTTGATTTAGACTCAAAATTTAAATTTATAATTAAAATGATTAAGGAGAATGTAAAAAACGTAGTACTGTATTAGTGGCAGTAAAACTCCAAAGATAGAACAAACAAATGAATACTTATGTGTTTGAAAAGGGTAACAGAAATTCGACGTATGGCAATCTTCATTACGTATTTTAATAATTGTTGTTAATTTGATTACTGAATATCTGCATGCCTAATAAATCTAATTAAGCATCCCAATTTCAAATATAAAATTTCAAAATAATTTATTGCCGTACGGACTATTTGTCGACCTACGTAAGAAAATGTAAGTACAAAAATCAGCCGGAGATATTAATTGTCGAATTGTTTTTTAATATTCCGAAAATATTTACATTGATCATTATCAGAATGAAATTATTTCCGCTTTTTCCTGACTATAATGGTAAATAGCTGAAACAAGCAAACAAATATTATAGCAAAACAGTTTAGTGATGTGCCATAGTCACCAGAACGTTTACATTCGTCACACGTCACAGAACACCAAAAGGGATGTACGAATCTTAGATGTCAATAAAACTGTAATTGAGCGCATATAAACAAATAAACCTCTTAGTCTATGTCATAGATAAAGTAAAAATGTTTCAATAGTTACTACAAAATCGGTATTAAGGCTATCAAAATCCACAGTTTGAAAGCAATCAGTGTCATAATGAACCTGGCAATAAAATGAAGCGCCTGTTGTCTTAGTGGTTGATCAATGTGACAAAATATATATTGTACTAAAAAAACAAAATAATTATTTACAGATAATTACTGAAATCCTTAAATCATTTTTGTCGCATTACAATATTCTCTGATATCGTCACGAAAGTTTCAGACTCGTATTAACATCGAACTACGCTGTACCGTGAAATTAAATACGTATGAATATATATTTCAAAATACAAAACATTATACCTAATATCGAACATCTTACATGAATGTAAATATTCACTTTCACGACAGCTTTGGAATAATTTTCAATCCATCTTTGTGCTCTGGTCCTACGTCGTGGAAATCAAGTAGACTGATTCCCCATCCATAAAAAGGGCAACAAATTAGACATTGCGAATTACCGTCCAATCCCTATCCTCAGTGCTATCACAAAATTGTTTGAAAAGCTGGGAACTAAATTCTTCATGCTGAATTTCAAGAATTTGTTTTCTGAAAGTCAGCATGGGTTTAGGAGCCACAGAACAACTATTACAAACTTGACAGTTTTTAGAAGCTCTATCGCCGGTTTATTTGAGGATGGGTACCAAGTTGACGCAATTTATATTGACTTTACTGAAGCCTTCGACAGAGTTAATCAAACCATTTTCACTCGCAGATTGTCCAGGATGGCATAGAAAAACTTTTTCAGTCCTGGATACGTTTTTATTTGACGGGTAGAATACAGTATGTGTCTATAAATGGTTTTCGTCCTGTGGTATCAAGGGTCCCTCAGCGTTCTCATTTGGTTCCTATTCTCTTCATTATATTTATAATGGCTTACTATCTGTCTTTTCCCATAGTCATGCCTTATTATATGCTGCTGACATCAAGATATAGTCCAGGATTTCAGATGTGAATAAAAAGGATGTCAAGTTCAGGATTTCAAATGCTCGGCATTTGCAGCACGTTTTCGATAACATGAATCTTTGGTGCACTACTAATGTGATGCAACTACACACAGCTAATTTTTACCATAGTTTTTTCTTGTCTTAGGAATCCTATACGTTATCAGTATTTCTTGAACGATTGTCTGTTGACAACTGTAGATATCACCAAAGATCTTGAAGTAGTATTTGACATCAAACTGAAATTTTAATTACATGATTCGGCGACCGCGAACAATGCAA
Source organism: Gryllus bimaculatus (assembly GCA_017312745.1). NCBI lineage: Eukaryota > Metazoa > Arthropoda > Insecta > Orthoptera > Gryllidae > Gryllus > Gryllus bimaculatus. The sequence goes on from BOPP01000030.1 coordinate 4,411,864, forward strand.
TGAGAACTATGAGTTTCATTATGAGAAACATTCGTGACTTTAACGACATTAGAACCTTCAAGATCTTGTATTTTTACTTCATTAGACCTCTTTTGGAATAGTGTCCGTGATCTGGTCCCCTTGTATACAATTTTATATTGATACTATTGAGAGAGGTTCGAACACATTCCGTCCTCAGATTGCGCATATAAACAACACCGCCATGTCTAGGTCCTACGACGACTATGCTCGGGTCCGCGACATATTCGATATTCCTTCACTATTCTACAGAAGAGACTATAATGACTTGTTATTTTTGTACAATGTCATTAACAACCATTTTCATTGTAGTGAAATATTATCTAATGTTTTATTCTGTACTCCGAAGAGATTTACCAGAAATCAAATATTGTTTAGCATTAAATTTTATAGATCCAAATACGACACAAACAATATCATTAACAGAAACTGTAAACTTGCGATCGATTTTTGTAACATTATAGACTCTTGAGTCTATCTCAATATGGTTTAAAGCTCGCTTGAAAAAAGTCTTGTCTCTTTCTGACCCACGATAGATAATTTTACTTAATGTATATTATGACAATTGTTTTATCTTTTGTATTGTCTAGTTATTTTTATATCATTATACTATGTGTTCATTTTTGTAAAGGGTTGAATAAATAAATAAATAAGATTACTACTCTTCAAAGTGACAGCAACACGAGTACTTCAGAAGCTGTTTGGAGAATTCTATCTCACTCTATTCACGATAGATTTCCATCGCTAAAGTATCGACATGTTCACATAAAACATTGATAAAGAATTTATGAAACGTTAAGGATGTAAAAAATAAACAGGAAAAAACTTCGAAATAAAATTTGATGGTATTTTTTTCTTTGTTCTTCTGATTTCTTCAGAAGAATCTTAAGTAAGAACGAAGCCGTAACTTACGAAGAGACCAACGTAATTTCAGGGCCTCAAAACTATGGTGGTGGTGGTGGAGGTGGTGGTGGTGGTTGTGGTGGTGGTGGTTGTGGTGGTGGTGGTGGTGGTGGTGGTGGTTGTTATGCTTCAAACTTAACCGTAGTGCTCGCATACTCCTGGGTTAATTGTAAAATGACAATCGCTGAAACATTGCAACATGAAACTGTGACAAAATGAGCGAGAGTTCTAATGCGTCTAAACTAAAGCAGCTTTTCGTCATGTGTTTCTACGAGTACAATCCCTTAAAATCCTGAGAAAATCTAGAATTAATTAAATATTCGTTTGACCGAAATAAATAACCGTGCTGTAAATCTACTGGAAGATGTGTATTTTTTATTAAGGGGTAAAACAAGCAACGGATTTCTGTTTATAACAGTGATTTGAATAAATAACTATTTGGTGAATTAAACTACACTTCAGTTCAAACTGACTAGGTAATAGAAAATAAGAGCCAAATTTAAATCTCAAGCAAAAGAAAAACTTGTGAACAGATACTGGAAAGTGTTGAAACCAACGCTTCCCTTATTTTAAATGCACCAAGCGGAACAAACAAAATATTCCTTATTTGTAGAAAATTACGAAATAAACGAAGATTGAAATCCCACCAGCATTATCATGTATAACGGCGGCTCCGTTCCTGGGTCCGCATTCGCAAAGTTTAAGTACCAATAACTACTGATAGAATGCAACATCCCCTGTCGTAAAAACCGTCAAAGCGGTAAAATGGTTCAAGTCCCTGTTTTTATTGTACGGCACGTACACGTCTCTTACAGGTGGACAGCTTTTATAACAGGCATAATTCTCCATCAACGTAAGACTTTAAAGCAATTATTGTACTTTTAAGTAAGAAAATAAATGAACAAAATATTGAATATAAATAAAATGTAACTTTTGTAAATAAATGAAAGCTGGGAAAAGGAAGACAATTTTTATCTCATTTTGATCAGTAACATTGTGTGTTTTTATGCTGTTCCTGCCCAATAATTCTCCACCGCCCCACCTAGCCCTTCCAGTCCGCGACCGCCAAAGAATGACAAGGTCATGTGTCCTCATTGCGAAGAATACTGCGCGACGACGCATGGAATTGCAATTGCAGTATATAATTTTGAATTGTCTTCAAAAATTCCTTCTTTTTACATAATATTTTTTAGTCAACTTTATCAAATGATATAATATTGAATTGTTCTTTTTATGGACCTTCCATTGCATAGGAATATATATATATATATATATATATATATATATATATATATATATAATGTTTAAAAATAATGATGTTTCCATTCCTACGAAATTAAAAATATTACGTACAATAGGACTACGGAGTATTATTTGGCTCATGATTCAGTATGACTGGGCAAAATTCGCATTTCAATATTGAACGGTTCAGAAGTTATTGGGGTGACTAGTTTAACTCGTGCGAAAATTTCGCGCATTTAAACACAATGAGACACATTGTATTGCCCTGCGATGGCTTACGTGACTTAGAAATACGCTCATTGACCCAATCTAAACATTCTGAGTTTTCATCACACAAGACTGTTTTTACGATCTTGCATCTGAACTTGAGCATATTGGTTTCCGCGTTCAATGTGGTATCCATACCACTACCGTCGCCAGGTCATATCTGTAGTATTGTACGAGATAATTCTTTCTTCATAAAATCGGTTTTTCAAAATTAAACCGTTAGCTCCGAATGTTAGTGAATGAACGATTTAACTGACTGTCCTAAAATTACCGATGTGCAACTTCTCTTTTTTAATTGTTTATTTTCCTTGATTGGCTATTATTACATTACAAACATTTTTAACAAAAACATTGACAATTACATTCGGAGGATCATCCAGGAAAGTTGAATTTTTTACACTCGGATACACTTGAATTTTTTACACTTTGTTTGACAACTCAGGCGTGTGATAAAACGGATAAGTGAAATGCTTACAAAACCTTAGTTCGAATTCCAGCATAAACAAAACCTTTTTGCGGGTTGGAAGCATTTTTGCGGGATCAAGGTGTGTTATATAACTGATACAAATGCGAGAAAGAACATCCAGTAGAAACTCATTCTACAACCCGTCGTGCCTCGTGCCTTTCTGTTTCGCTCCTCGGGGCCGACGCAACGGAATGCAGTAACCTTGCAATGTGGCACTACGGTTTTCACGCGAAAACTACAATTCTCAAACATTTTGCAGTGAAACGTAAGATAATTTGAATATTTATAAACTTGTAGCATCTAGATGGTTATCCTGCACTAAAGATTTAGGGCTCTATATAAAATAATTGAAATTGCAACCATATCTCTGCAATAAATACGGCTATGTAACATATTATCAGCCCCGTAAATATTTATACCTTTATTTTAGTGAAAACTGAATTTTAATATCTGCATCAGATTTGAAAATATTTTGGGGAAAGTATTAGGTGGAAAAACTTATATGACCTTTATTACACTAGTGTTTAGATAAAATTATTACCGTTATTAAGAAAACCGAAATAAGTAGTTATTAACACAGTATTCAATGAATATTTTCAGTGCAATATTAAATTTGAACATTGAATTTTTGGTATTAACTACAAAAATGCTTCGAGTTCTGCTCTAAAAGCAATAAATACGGAATATGTAGTTAAAAGATCATAGTAAGGTAATATAAATAAAAGTTTTAATATAGCAACGCACACTTCTATTTCTCATCAGACAAACAAAATAATAATTCCTAAGAACACTATTTCACCTTAGTAGACAATAATGTTATGAAATTCTACAAGGAAATCATGCGATCTCACTTACCAACCATTTGTAGTATGTCATCTGTTGGCGTAGCTTTCATCACGTGATGTGGAATGTTCCTCTTAATACACTGTCCAAAATGTCACATCGCAATCAACGAAAAGTTCCAATAACACAAATTGCACTAGCTACACTCAATACTAGACGCACAATCTACCATTCGAAATCAACTACACCCGTTCACGTTCAAAGAAAAAATGGCACAGCAGACCGTTTGACTACCTGCTGGAGGGGAAATTTTCAAGAGCCAATGAAAATGCAGAGCGCATGAATCGTGCCCTTCCTCTTCTTGGTATTATTAATTACACAAATGATCCTAGTTCTGCTCTAAAACAAAAAATATGTAATTTGTAGTAAAAATCTGCATAGTCGTTTTACAGCGAGAAGCGCTGTCGGCTAATGGCGACTTTCATATTCACTTTAAATGATTTCATTTCCATCAATCGTGCAGCATTACACGACTAGTGTCAAGAGATACGTAAATATATCAACAATCCAAATATTTTATCAGTTTTTAGGATTTCATAGTATTCATATCAGTTTGTCACTGGATTCGCAAATTTAGATTATTAATATAATGCATGTTAAAATAATGACGTTATGAAACGAGGAATAAAGCTAATTGTGACACAGAATGGCACAGACTTTCTTGCAATAGTGACATTTCTATTTTTTTTGTCCGGCCTAGCGTTTCTGTCTTACCATATATTTTTTCCAGCTGACTAAAGCACTTTATCGCCGCTTTTTTTATATTCTCAATTTTTTGGTTTGCCTAGGATGGAATCAAAATGTTACTTTAATAATATAAGGAAAGGTAAAACATCGTCAGAAATGGTAAATTTCATTGAAACATTTGGAGTAATTTTTAAAGAAATAGCATTTAAGAATTACTGTAAACATGAAATTTCAACCTCTTTTCACACAAAATATTTTGGTTTTTGAAAAACTTTATTGAAAGCCATTTGCAACAGTTCTATCCACAAATGCAATAGTGTTTATAAATTGCTCGGAGTGGGACATATTAAAAAACTTACATTTGTGTAATTTTTGAAAAAAACTAAATTATAAACCAAAATGAATCCTATGTCATCTCAAAAATGCAATTATAACTATATGCACGAAAAGTTTGTGGAAAAAAGTTCCCAAGGTTTTTGAGAAAATAATAATTGATCGTTTCTGAAAATACAGAAATTTAAGTTCGTTTTCACAAAAAAGTTTTGAGTTTTCGAGAAAATTTACATAACATTATTTAAAGCGCATGTGCTTGTAAATAGAATATTGTGAACAAACTGCCGCTAATGTAAATATTAACAACGTGAGAGACAAGTCAAACATTACATTTTTGTGTTTTTTTAAACATAGAGCAATATGGCGGTTATTTCCTTTCATAGGGTACATTTAGCACTATCTCTACCGAAAGTTTAAAGAAAAATTTGGATCCGTTTTTAACAAAATTTTGTTTTTGTTAGTTTTTAAAATTGCACAAATCTGAAATAAAACTAGTTCATTTTTCTCTGTAATTCGTATATTCCTCCGCGTGTTTCTGCTTATATAAATTCGTATACGAGAAAAGAATTAAATAGAGAGAATCTAACTTCCATACATCGAAGAGCGTTCTATGCATTTCAACAGACCGAGGCCAGATTTATCTTCTCTCCTTAAGAAAAATGTGTAGTCTTATATTAATAAAATCTTGACTTGAGGTCAAAATTTACTACTAAACCTAGTTTTCTTTCTGAGCACCGGTTTGGCAGCGCCTTCCTAAACCTAACTGCTCCCTGCTTCATCTATCAGTAACATATTACACGCCATCTTGCGGACTGATGGCTTACAAACACAGAGTAACATGTACACTTTCTTTTTTTAATTCGAAATTCACACCATTGCATTCTTCAGAAAAATAACTATGACATTTTCAATAGTTTACTACTCACGCAGACCGCGTTCAATAGATACTACCTTTTAAAAATGCTAATCTGATACCAATAACAGCGCCGAACACTAAAAGGTTGTCGTTTTGCCATGAGAAAGACTTTATCGGCGCGTGCTTTAGCGCTGCCAACACCGCCATGGCCTTGTTACAATGCGCTTGCCGCTCGTCTCCGCCCTCTCCCCTGCCCCTGCACTGAAGATTTCGGAGACCGAAAAAAATAATTTATTTTTTACTGATTCGTTATTGCTTTTTATTGCCTTCGACAGGTATCGATTATTTACTTTATAGAGAGGACCGTGGTAACGAGGGAAATATGGAAACAGGTTAATTTTGGTACACGTTCTCTTAAGGAGGAATTTATGAGAGGGGATTATGGAAAGAAATTGTGCGAGGAAAATATAAAAAAAATAAGTAAAGTTAACATCTAGTTTATTAGTAAATAAGTAAATCTGAATCATTAAAAGTACTCAAAAAAATAAAATCTCGTATGTATCACGAGCGTTAATTCATTCTAACCATCTCTCGCGACAAATTCTCGCACTTGGCACGATATGATGTGAAGCTATCGTTATTTTGTAAGTATATTGAATTTCCCTCGAACAAAAATGATTTAGAAAAATACTATATATTTTTGCAGGCAGATGTATAGATGAAGATATATATTTTCCAGCAGCGTAGCGCGACTATATCTTAACTGTACTCTCTTGGGTTTCAACAATTCCTTCCTCCAACATTCCAAACATCGCCTAGTTACTAATGGATACTGGCCGAACACTCGCGAAGAGAAGATAAATATTTTGAAAAAAATCTACTATTATTTCAGAAACTTGAAATTAGTACGTGATGGATGTGAAAAATAATCTATTATTTACTCTGGAAGGTGGGCTAAACAATTTCGATGTTTGTAGTTTGTTGTAAAGTATCGTTCATTTCACTGAAGTTCTCATTTTCACAGTTCATTTTGTTTGATTTACGACAATATTATTCCGTTTAATGTGCGTTAATTTTCCTAGCAGCTAAAATACCCCGAAAATGGTTTGTTAATATTATTCTTCCTAGTACTATAAGTTCCATATTTATCGGAAAGTATTATTCGAATATTAGTTTTACAAATAAGATTATATAAGTTTACATTATCGAAAAATGAAATTGAATGTTCTATGTCTATCATAGATAGTAAGAAACCATGCAATGATTGATGTTTTTTTTTATTTCAAGGTCACTTTTGGGTCACATGATGGTATTATTGAGACCACTGTCATTTTTACACTCCAGAGGGAACTTTTGGGGGAACATGCAAGGGCAACAGAAACAAACAAACAAACACACACACACACACAAACACACACACAAACACACACACAAACACACACACAAACAAACACACAAACAAACACACACACAAACACACACACAAACACACACACACACACACACACACAAACACACACACACAAACACACACACAAACACACACACACAAACACACACAAACATCCATGCCTGAGGCGGAATTCGAAACCGAGAACCTTCGTGCTGAGGCAGCTATGGTCCTACAATCAATCTTAACGACCCGGTCGATATTTTGTTCAACTAATTGAAACGTTAATTTTAACGGATGTCCATTATATTTATAGCTTTGCCAGATATTATGTCTAATACAGAATTTACAAATTAAATGATTTAAAAAAGTATTTCAGTTATTTTATTTTAGAATTTTAATAAATTTTATAACTTTTGTCAACAAAAAGAGGGTCGTGTTACTTGTGCATGTCTCTCGCACAAACTTTCATACGAGTGAAACGAAAGCACGCTACTCACAGAAGTTTTCTCTGCCTTCAGCGTAAGGTCTGGAAAGAGCGTTGAAAATTACTCAAGGTAGTGCGGAAGCCAGGTTTGCGAGATTTGAGGACCGTTAGTACTTAAAATTAGTGTTTTTAAGTAGCGTCCAAGTTTTTAAGTTTTTTCAATATGTGTTTTGTATCTCATGAACGCAGTCTTCCTGAGTTAAATAAAATTTACAAAATGACATACTAGTTTTTCTGAAGAATGAGATGGCGCTGATTCCGGTTTTATTATTATTATTATTATTATTATTATTATTATTATTATTATTATTATTATTATTTCTTTCAAGTCGTTTAGCGAGGTGCCTACAGCAGACACCGGGACCTTTGTAGAACCAAGGTACCTGCTTTGCTTGCAAACTCGGGCGGTCAGGGCTCAACGTAGTTATAATAATTAAAACTTCCTGACGATTCGTGTAGTACTCAGGATAATAGCCTTTTGCATTGAATGTGCCAGTACAGCCAAGTCTTGCAGACGATAAAATTAGTTCTTCAGATATCAGCCCATCTGCAGAGACGACCACAGGCACTACTTCAACAGATACTAACCACCACATGTCGCTCAGTTTAATAGCCAAGGCCTCAATATTTTCGCTTCTTCTCGGCAACAGAAGCAACTGTATTTCGACCTAATTACTATATTTCTGTCTTATTATTATATCGTTGTTATTAATATTACTTTAATTCCACACAAGGCTTTCCGTTCGCCCCTCAGCTCGCAATTGCCCACGAGCTCGCCCGCAGGCAGTTGAGTTGCAACAGCCTGCTATAAACGACAATTGACACTGCAGCTTCCTTGAATAAAAGTAGCAGTTTGTAAATCCCTCGGATATTACCCATTACATCCCGAATCCACTTTTTCTCTTCCTCACCGAACTCCACGATGCTTATGAGCTCTCTTGGGTGTATGCTCCATAGCCCAAGAAATCTCCCACTGCGCGGTGCAGCAAGCCGCCGCTGCGTCTTTGAAGTCGGTGCCGTCCGTACAGCAAGCACGTAGAGTTTGTTGTCTCTGCTTGAGTAGCGTAGTAGATGTCGAAAAAGAAAGAAGAAACAGAGAAAGACGTTATATTGCGACTTCTCTGCAGAACGCGCCCTAAAGCTCGCATTCATATTGGTCACTGCTTCTTAGGCTAGAGAATTTGGAACAAACTTTATTACTTTCTCTCGGCTTCACGTATCGTCTAGAAGGGAAAAAGTATTGGATTCGGATAAAAAACATTCGTGGCCTAGATTTCGATGAAAACTCCGTTTTGAGGTCCGGGAGATGAAGAAAATGTCTTTTTTAACACGATGCCTGAATGGATAGAAAAAGGTCAAGTGTGAATGTATGACGCGGCGTCAGAATAATAAGGTTTTATCTAACATTTTGTACATGATCCATTTTTCTGGTTATATGTGCAAAAGCATGTTAAAATCGTTTTCAAATTAGACTTGTAAAAAAACGTCTGGGAATAAAATGACGGAACCATTTTATTTTAATAGAAATGGACATCAATAGACAGAGTCTTTAATAGACATCTCAAAATACTCTTCTGGATAATTTGCGTAATATCTGACAGAAATTTGACATTCTGAGGCCACGGTGTGTTATAAGTGTGTGGTTCCCATTTAAAAGGTTTTAAGACTTGAATTGCTATATTCTACTTACGTGATTAGCCTGTCAATGACATTTCAATTATCTTTAAGATATATTCAGTTCGTGCGAGAACTTCTTATGAAAGGAATTTTTCAAAATTTTCTGAAACTGTCTCCACCTTTTATTATACGCTTTCCTCGAGAGAATACTGTACTTACAAATATGATCAAAGTCCGATATTACTTTACATTTCTGAGATTTCAAAAATTGAAAACAGTTTAATACTTATTCGAATCGGGATCAATTGCCATGAACAATATGATTCATAAAAAGGAAGTTTGATGCAATATTTTTTAAAATTAAATGTCGTAAATAAGTAATTGAGTTGAATTAAATAAACATAATTGGAAAATTATATATATAGTATTATATACACTTGTATAATCGGGGAAAGTTTAATTTTATCTAAACCAAAAAGCGATTCATAAAGTTTTTTAAAGAACCATCCCAATATCTTAAAGAGTTACACTAGTTACACTATTTTTACAGTTTAGAATATTCGGGATGAAAGGTGTTGTTGACTAACCTTTATAGTTTGTAAATATGATTAGTTTCTATAAAAATGAAAATAGCTCTAGGACATATTAATTTCCTCATGAGTCAGTTTTGATGGGATAAAACGGCGTTTTGTAATTGCAAGTCAGTTTTTGGAAATAGTCCATAGTTGCTGGAAATGCCTAGCCTCTCATAAATACCCTTACCATATTTCTCTACTGAAATTTTCTGATTCAAGATTTTCCAACATCATGAATTATTTTCTTCTGAAGTCAATACTCTTGTTAGTAGATCCACTTCAAACAGTCGACAAGTTAACAAAGTTCGCATGAATTTCTCCAGAAGAGCGACGCAATTATGCGGTTGTTAACTTCGATGTTAAAACAAATACCTCAGAGTCGTGATGACTTCACAAATTCCACTTCACTTTGGAGAGGTCATGAATCTATTCATGTTACAATGAGAGAATCTTCTTCACTCTTTCTCCTTCTTCCAATTAACATTTCGGAAGGCAAACTTGAGAACTCTCTTTTCCCGTGAAAATGGGAACTAACTAACTCTTACGAAGTATAATTACTATTGATTAACATAAATAAGTAAGTATTTTAAAATCACTACACAAGAAACACCTATTTTAAATAGAAACACTACTAACAATAAAAAGACTACATTTAGGTTAATGAAATAAATTTTTGTCTATAAGTAAAATACAACTCCGCAGAAAATTTTTCGAAAATGCAAATACTATACAAATAATTTATCAAAAACAGAGGAAACACATTCGGTTATATTCCATACTGTAAAATAGCATATTTTATAGAAATAGCTAAATGCAAGAAGTTTTCTTTCGATTGTGAAGCTACCAGCCCATCTTTAGTGGTTGAAGGCTCCTTTAAAAGTTTGAATAGCAAGTGAACATTTAAATTAGTTCCCCACCCAGTACCATCTGCCGGGAGGCAACGGAGCTTCCATAATATTTGGTACAAATTATGAAACCCCCAGACTACCTAGAAAGATGATTGATAATTCATTTGAAAGCATGGATATATACATTTCTTTATAGAATTATCTCTTTGGTGAGCTTTTGTCACATAGGCAAAAATGAAATGTATGGAGTTGACACAAGAATGCGAATTGAGCGGGTAGATATGTAAAGCGGGTAGGGGAATTAGATGAAAAAATTGTCTAGCCTGTCTGACCGCCAGTCAGCCATCCCCTTTCAACCGATTTTCTCCAAAATTGATATTTCTCTATTGATCTGGCTGATGTCACGGCCCCTTTAATTTGAAACTGATATTTTAATTTTGGGTGTACTTTACATGAAGCCCCTGGAATGTTTTTCAAATGTAAAAAAAATCGCACCGTGGTTTTTCATTAAATATTGTTGTTGGATATTGTGAAGGACGTTTAAAAAAATAGTACAGGTCTCATGTTCATTGAAAGCTCTAATATTTCTAAAATTGCAAAAGTACATTTTTTTCGGAGTCTTCATACAAGTTTATAAATATTAAAGATAGAGATTTTTCCATTAATGAAATATGTTCTTTAAACACAATAATATTTTATAATAAGTTCATGTATAATTTTTGGCGTAATTTTGCTTGAAAATGCGGACGAGAAAGTACGTGCTGTTTTGGCACCACTAGCTTAAGAATATCTCATCTTCTGATGCAGATCATAAAAAGAAATAAATACAAAATGAAACCCTATATATTTTCTTCAGTTTCCCAAAATTTCAAATTTTTATCTTCTAACTTGCATCTGACGGCTCAATATAAATAAAACAGTGATTTAATAGTTTATTTTCTCAGCTTTGGATTTGTTTTATTCATTTTCGTAATTTTTTTATTCATTAGAAAAGATAAATAATGAAAACAAAATAGGAAGAATAATATTATAACCTATTGTAATTTGAATATTGAACGAATTATAATTTTAAATCAAAATAATGAGTTTTTATACTTTATCCAGAATACTCTCATTGCTTTAATTTGGAGATTATTTAATAACAACGCTAACTATTTTTTTATACTTGGCATGTATATGAAAATGCTATGAAATTGTGTAAATGTTTTATAAATAACAGTTTTCGAATTAAGTGTGTAAGCGATTTTCTTTTGGTATAAAAACTTGCGTCGCTCACAACGCACAAAATCGAAAATTACCTGCGGGAGGAACATAAATTGGTTCAGTCACAAGAAACAATATTTTTCTGTAGCAACGGTTCTCTGAAAATTCACTTTATTGAGATAACTTGATTGAGATGATGGTTATGATATTGACAGAGATTCTGACAGTTTCGACAGGCATTTCTGCTTCTCACAGCTTTCTGGATCTTGCTATATGGAAGTAGATGACTAACAATTAACGAATATACGCTCTTCAACGTGTCTGACGTAGATGTGACGTGTCTGACATTTTGCCGTAGATGTGGATGGCAGAATATTTGCATCTGGTAACGTTGAAGCAGATGACGCGAGTATGAAACACTGCGCCCAAGAGATAGATGGGAAATATGCACATTGCATATGAACAAAATAGCGTGTTTCCAAAATGTTTTTCTAAATACAAAAGTATATAAGTGCATCATGTTGTTGCTACTTAACGTATATTTTAACATTACAAATAATGATAAGTATTTATGTAATGTTGTGGCTGAAACAGAGTTGCATGTTGTCGTCATCGAGACGAGGTCTGTCTGTCTGTCTAAGAGAGAGATTCTCTGCCTGCCTCGCTCTATCGATCCTTCCGCCCCTGCCCTGTCTTCCGCTGCCTGTCTGCTCCTGCCTGTCTGCCGCCTGCCTGTCTTCGCCTTGCCTGTCTGCCGCCTGCCTGCCGCTGCTTCTCGCTCCTGTCTGTCGCCCTGCCTGTCTTCCGCCTGCCTGTCCTGGCCCGCTGCCTGTTCCTTGGTCCCGCCCCTGCCCCCTGTCCTTGCCTCGCTGCCTGCCGCCGCCGCTCCTTCCCCTGCCGCCTGCTTCCGCCTGCCCTGTCCCCCGCCTGCCTTCTGCCTGCCTGTTTCCGCCTGCGCTTCCGCCTGCCTGCCGCCTGCCTGCCCGCCTGCCCCGTCTCTCCGCCCTGCCCTGTCTGCCTGCCTGCCCGCTGCCTGCCGTCCTGCCTTCCCGCCTGCGTGTCTGTTCCGCTCTGCCGCCCTGCCATGGTCCTTTC
>BOPP01000030.1:4424718-4486223 GCA_017312745.1 Gryllus bimaculatus
TGTCTGCTGCCTGGTTGTCTGCTGTCTGTCTGCCGCTGTCCGCCGCCTGTCTGCCGCTGCCTGCGGCTGCCTGCCGCTTGCCTTCGCTGGCCTGTCTGCCGCCTGCCTGTCCTGGCCACCTGCTGCTCCACGCCTGCAATGTCTGCCGCCTTGCCTGCCTGCCTGTCTGCACCTGCCTGCCTGCGCCTGCCTGTTCCGCCCCTGCGTCTTCGCGCCTGTCTGCAGCCTGCCTGTCTGGCCCTGCCTGTCTGCCGCGTGTCCTGTGCCGCCGCCTCGTGTCTGCTTCCTGTCTCGCCCGCTGCTCGCCTCTGTCCTTGCGCCTGCCTGCCTCCCGCCTGCCTGCCTTGCCGCCTGCCGCTGCCTGCCGCTCTGCCTGCCGCCTGCTTCCGCCTGCCCCTGTGTCCGCCTCGCCTGCCTTGCTGCTGCCTTCCTGCCTGCCTTCCGCCTGCTCTGCCGCGTGCCTGCCGCGCTGCCTTCCCCCGCGCCCTGCTCTTTCCTCGCTGCCCCCTGCTGCCGACCTGCCTTCCCGCCTGCTGGGTTTTCCGCCTGCCTGCCTCTGCTCCGCCCTCCTGCCTGCCGCCTGCCTGCTCTCCCGCCTGCCCACGCCTGCCGCCTGTTCTTGCCGCCTGCTGTCTGCCCGCTGCCTGCTGCCGCCCTGCCTGTGTCTGCCGCCTGCCTGTCCTGCCGCCTGCCTGCCTGCGCCCTGCGGCCTGCTGCCTGTGCCTGGCCTCCTGCCTGCGCGCTGCCGTGCCTTCCGCTGCCATGTCTGCTTCGCCTAGCCTGTCTGCTCGCTGCCGTCTCCCAACTGCCCTGTCTGCCTGCCTGCTGCCATCGTGCCTAGTTCTCGCGCCTGTGCGCTGTCTTGTCTGCCCTGCTCTGCCGCCTGCCTGTCTGCGACTCTGGTCTGCCGCTCTTGCCTGTCTGCCGCTCGCCTGCCTGCCTGCTTCCGTTGCCTTTCCGCTGCTGCGCACTTTCCGCCTTCGCCGTTCGCGCACTTCGCACTACCCGCCTGCCTTGCCGCTGCTGGCTGGCGCGGCCTTCCGCCTGCCTTGCCGCTGCCTTTTCGCCGCCCTATAACGACCTTAGCCTGCCTCCTGCCTGCCCGGCCTGGGCCGCGTACCTGTCGCTTGCCGCCTGCCTTCCGCCTGCTTCCGCTAGCCTTTCCGCTGTCCTTCCTTCCTGCTGCGCGTGCCTTGCCGCCTACTTCGCTTGCCTGCCGCCTGCCTTCCGCCTGTCTTCCGCCTGCCCTTCCGCCTGCCTTGCCTCCGCCTGCTTCCGCCTCCTGTCTTTCGCCTGCCTGCTGCCAGCCTGTCTTCCGCTGCTGCCTGCCGCCTGGTCTTCCGCCTGCCTGTCTGCCGCCTGCCCTGTCTGCCGCTGCCTGTCTGCCCTGCTGTCTGGCGCCTTACCGCCTGCCTCCGCGCTCCGCCTGCTGCCGCTGCCTTCGCCTGCCTTCCGCCTGCCTTCCGCCTGCCTTCCGCCTGCCTTCGCCTGCCTTCCGCACTGACTCCGCCTGCTGCCGCCTGCCTGCCGCTGCCTCGCAGCTTCGGCCGCCTGCCTTCACGCTACGCCTTCCGGCGCCTATCCTCTGCCCTAGCACTCTGCCGTGGCCTAGCGCTACTTCCCTGCCTGCCTGCTTCGCGTGCCTTGCCGCCGTGCTTCCTGCCTGCCTGTCCTCCGCCATGCCGTGCTAGCCGCTCTTGCTTTCCCACTGCCTAGGTCTTACATCAGCCTGCCTGCCTGCCGCCTAGCTTCGCCCCATGGTCTCCGCCTGCCTGCTGCCGCCTGTCTTCCCTGCCTGTCCTGGCGCCTGCTTTGCGCCATGCCTGTCTTCCGCGCGCTGCCGGCTCTGCCGCGCTGCCTGTCATGCACGCCTGCCATGTCGCCGCCTGCCTGTCTGCCGCCTAGCCTGCCTTGCCTTGACCTGCCTTGCCTGCCTGCCTGCTGCCTGCTCTCCTGCCTGCCGCCTGCCTTCGCCGTGCCTCGGATTCTGACGACCTGCCTTGTCTGCTTCCTGCCTGTCTGCCGCCTGCACTGTCTGCCAGCTGCTTCCGCCTGCCTGTCTGCCGCCTGCCTGTCTGCCGCACTGCCTGTCTTGCCTCCTGCCTGACCGCCGCCTTCGCTCCCTGTCTGCCGACCTGCCTGTCTGCCGCCTGCCTGCCGCCTTGCCTTCGCTTGCCTCGCCGCCTGCCTTGCCGCATGGCCTCCGCCTCCTTTCCGCCTGTGCCTTCCGCCTGCCTTCCGCTAGCCTTCCGCCTGCCTCCGCTTGCCTTCCGCCTGGCCTTCGCTTAGTCCTTCCGCCTGCCTTCCCGCCTGCCTGTTGCCGGCCTGCCTGCTTCACGCCTAGTCCTTGCTTACCGCCCTGCCTGTCTGCCGCCGCCTGTCTGCCGCCTGGCCTGTCTTGCCTCCTGCCCTGAGCCGCACTGCCTTCCCGAACTCACCTGTCTGCCGCCCTTGCCTTGTCTGCGCCTGCTGACCGCCTGCCTATCCGCTTGCCTTACCGCACCTGCCTGCCGCATTGCCATTCCGCCTGCCTTCGCTACGCCTTTCGCGCCTGCTTCCGCCTTGGCCTGCCGACTGCCTGCCGCCCTTGCCTGCCGCCTGCTCTACGTCCTCCTGCCTTCCGCCCCCTTTTTTCTTTGCCTTCCGCTTAGCTTCCGCTGCCTGTTTGCCGCGCCTGCCTTCCGCCCTGCCTGCGTCCGCCCTGCCTGCCCTTCCGCCTGCCCTGTCTGCCGCCTGCCTGTTTCTGCGCCTGCCTGCCGCCTTTGCCTTCCGCTCATGCCTTCCGCCTGCCTAGACCAGCATGCCTTCCGCTAGCTTCCGCTGCCTTCGCCTATGCAACTGCTTCCGCCTGCCTGCCGTTCCGCGCTGTCCTTGCCCTTCCGCCTGCCTGTCTGCCCGCCTGCCTTTGCCGCGCTGCTGCCGCCTTGCCTTCCGCCTGCCTTCCGCTCTGCCTTCCGCCTGCCTTCCGCCTGCCTTTCCGACGCTGCACTGTTTTGCCGCCTTGCCTGCCATTCCGCCTGCCTGCCCTTCGCACTGCCTGGACCTTCCCGCCTGCCTGTCTTGAGCCGCCTTAGCCCTGGTTCTGCCGCCTAGCCTGCCGCCTGCCTTCCGCTTGCCTTCCGCCCTGCCTTGCCGCATTGCCTTCCGGCCTGCCTTCCGCTAGCCTTCCGCCTTGCCTTCCGGCCTGCCGCCTGCCTGCCTGCCGCCTGCCTGTCTGCCGCCTGCCTGCCTGCCTCTCTCCCTGTCTCTCTCTGTCTCTGTCTCTCTTTGTCTCTGTCTGTCTGTCTCTGTCCCACTGTCCCTTTGTCCCTCCCTCTGTATGTCTCTCTCTCCCTCTTACCCTCTCTCTCTCTCTCTCTCTACCTCCACTCGCGCTTGTGGCTACGCTGTCTCAAGACCCCCACCCCCCACATTCCCCATCCATATCAAGTAATATACCGTTCCAAGCCAGATATGCATATTGATTGTGACCAGCTGCACCCTCCTCCCTTCGCCACCCTCCATTCAATAGAAGGAACACCACGACGGCCAAACAAAAAAAAATTGCATTAAGTCAAATTAATACTAATTCTTAATAAATATTATTTCTCTATCATGATTATATATTTCCTTATCTGTTAAATATTTATGTCTTCTTCTTGATACTAATATTAGATGGCACTAACACAAATTATAATCAACAAAATAAGATGCACATTTAGGATGTTTCTCTGGGGAACGGATGTTTCTCTAGGGAGTGGGGAAAGGAGTCCAACCGACTTCATGTTTTATAAAAAAAAATCATTTATGCTGAATATAAAGTGAACTTTTATTTGCTAAATTATTGTTAATATTTATAAAGTAAACAATGCATGTATTGTATAACTTTCTTTAGTTTTTGAAATTAGAAAAACTATATTTTTAATATGTATTGCTGGGTTCACTGGGAGGGGGTGAATCCTAATGAGTCCCCACCCTTTAGGTGTGCCAGTGAACAAAACTAAATTAAAATTTACTTTATCCATTAATTAATAAAACAAAAATAAATGCTAGAAAATGTTTTGGACGCCGATAAAACGATCTTCAATTACTTAGATCATTTACAAATCACACAAAATAATATTTTACGAAAAATATTAAAGGGCAAAATATTAAAAATTCATTTATAACAGTTAATCATGAATTACAAATCTCAACTTAATTAATATATGTAATAAATCAGGTTCACAACTTTTTTCTCTACTCTTTCACGTCACCTAGCACCAAAGTCAACTTAGTAATAACCAAATAATTAGACTCGTAAAAAGTCAAGAAAATCTTTAAGATTGGTTTCGCCCTCCACAATAGTACAAATACATGAAATGTAGAACTTTTTACATTAAAAATTGTACAAATTTTGTCTGTGTATTATTAATGTATATTTATTATTAATATTATTATTATTATTATTATTATTATTATTATTATTATTATTATTATTATTATTATTATTATTTTACTGATTTACAACTCACGCAGAAATTCGAAGAAAACTATGCCACTCTCGGGCTTGTGGTAGGTGTCCATCTAAATACACAAGAAAGTGGGAAAAATCCAAACGCAATGAATCAGTTTTAATTAAGAATGAAAATGCAAAAAATTAATGTGAATTATCAATTTATATATTCTCACTCTCGGAGACTCTACGTTATGTGTTGAAGAAGAAAGAAGAAATTGAGGAAGAAGAGGAATTCACGTCCCGTTTTTTAACAGCCAATTTTTGCAGACCAGTACCTCATTTACCACTCACAACAGCATTTGTGCTGCAGGCTAGTAGTGTTATATTTGTTATTTTCCTATACGCGCACAAATTGACAGAAAAATATCCAGCCTGCGGCTCTGTAACTGTCAATGACTTCCTCAGATACCCAAGAACTAGAAAAAAATCCGAAAACCATTAACAATGAAACAGTTTCAATTTTGACTGAAAATGCAAATATTTTATTGTATTATTCGGCGTATTCTCATACTACTCACACAAATTCGCACACAACAGAATTTTCATACTCAGTGCGTCACTGATTACTACGGTACTGTCGTCATGCGATAGCAATGCTCCAAGAAAGAGACCGCCCACCATTAAATATTTGCAATTCACGTGTTGCGTTGAGGGATAGCAACATTTTTATACACATGATGTTTTCGATAGCACCTAGCGTGTGCGAGTATTAAGGATCACACTTACAAACGTACACAAGGGGGGGAAGATGTGCGTGACGCTTTGAACATTTTGAAAGGGGCGTTTTTAGCACTAATTGGCGAAAAAACGATCAATTTTTGATTTCTTCCCTCTTTAAGCTGGAAATTTGGAGAATTAATACACGACATTAAAGAAAGAAGGCCTACAAACCACCTAGCAAGCCTACAAACGATTGAACATAAAATTTATTCATTAATGTATCCTATAAATCTGTAAATTAAAAAAAATGCCCCCTCTTATTTTAAGCAGGGTATGCTTACGGCTGTATATAAAAAAAAGTGGAAACCTCCGTGGCGTGACAAAGGAGGGTTAAATTGTAGGCAAGTGTCCGCTCTGGCTTTGCATCACGCGGGAAAATGCAGGCCGCAAAGAGCTCGCGAGAGACCGCACGCCAGACGCCCTCCCGCTCGCAGCCCCGTCTGCGACTTCCCTTTACTTCGTGCTAGAACGGAAGCCATTTATCCGCTGAAGCAGAGAGAACAGAGCGTCGCTAAATGAGCTCGTGTTCCACAGACGTACTCTAAATATTCACGTCCTATTCATTTGCTTCTGAACTAGGAGGATTTGTAAGCACTTCTATTGGTTATATGAGTACATTGTGCAGGATTAATTTGTTAGAAATGGTGTAAATTTAATTAAATTGTTATCGCTAATTTTATTGGCTTTTTTATGCGGAAACAATTTACTTACAATTGGATCAAAGTAATTTATAATTCATTAAACTTATTGGCTTTATAAAATGCAGTTTGCTGTAGAAGCCTCATTCACTTTGTCTTTGAAGTGTTTTCTTTTCAGCTACCTGGGATATTTTAGTTTTCCTAACTAGTCGTTTTTAACCAATTGACTTAAATACAAAAAATATATAATATCTTTAATGGCCAAATTGTGTCAGGTTTTAGAAGTAAAGAAACCAGGTCGCAGCCTGTCCTGCCTAAAGAGATTTCCTCTGATTAATTTTGATATTCCAATGATCAGCCCAATTAGGAAATAGATTACGATACTCCTGAAGGTTATTACTAACTAAGATGATGTTTGGTAAAAAGTGTAGTTTCATCAACACATAAAGCTATTTGGGAGTTTATTAAATCTGGTAAATCGTAAGTAATAAGTTTACATTAAGTTGGCAATTGACCGCTGAACACTTCATAATCTACTGTTCTTTTCAACCCAACATATTTTTTTTAAAGAATATAATAAGCCAAACACCGGGTAAAGTCAGGGCACCACATTCTCTTCGTTCCATCGGCACAGAGCAAATAACGATCGGCGATTCACGATACGCACAGAGCGAATTCCGAAAGTTCCCCACAAAAACGGCTCATTTCTCTTTGTTTCTGACGGGCGCACTCCCGCAAAAAGGACTCAAAGCAGCAAGGGAATTTCGATGAGAGCAAAAAATAGTGTGATTTAGAGGGCACTGTGGATCAGACATGATGTATGGTCTATGTGAGTCAATCATATTTTTTCATGCGACAATTCTGCTTCATTACTTCAAGTAAATTTAGACATAAAAATATTATTTACTATTTTTTTTTCTTTAAAACTCGTGTAAGAGACAATATTCTGAGCGCCAATGCAGGTAATACAAAATCCGTTAAATAGCAGCTCACTACAAGAGGATTCAAGTCGCCTCGACGATCAAACGGAAAGAGCGTTGCAGAGGAAACTGAGTGCCTGTTCACAGAATAGAAAGTGTACAGAAATGAAACTTCATGGCGATTTCTTTGGTCTATAAAGAGGCGGCGAGATTCCACCGGTTGCCATATTGAAACCGAGTAATCACAATACAGACATCTAGCAATAGATAGCAAATACTCTACCTCCTTGAAACGTGTTTCACTATTGAATTTTTAACGAAAAAGGTCAATTGTATTGCAGTGGAAGCAGTGGAGCAGTGGAAGGAAGTACTAAAAATATATTTTAATGAGAAAAGTTGGTGGTATAATAGACCAGGAAATAATATGGAAACCAATGTACAGGAAATAACAAATACGTCGTCGTACATCTTTCTTATTACTAACTATCATTATTATCTACCAAATATTTACAAATTTAATGTCCACAACGAAACAAAACTGACCACGAAGAACAACCAGTAACACAAAATTCACGAACTAACAAGTGCACAAAAATGCCATGAAATCAGAAGAAAGCAACGGAGAGACAGAAAAAGCAGCAGCTCGTCGATGCCACCAATAGTACAGGTGATCCAAGGGACGCTGGGCCAGCGGTGAAATTGGTTTCAATTTTGCGGACACAGTGTGCATTTGCTTCGCGGAATGTAGAGAAGTTTCTATTCTGTATACTTTCTACGCTGCTGCCTGGAGCTCCGGTCTATTAACACCTCCGGTTGAGTTATGATTTCAAATGTAAAAGAAAGTTAAAGGTGTAGGGAAGTGGAAACGTCTATAAAAGGATTACAAATTTGGTGAAAAAGTGAGAAAGGAAAATGCAGTTTACTTTAGGCTGGTGAAAAGAGAGAGATTATTTTATATTCATGATGCAAATTCAAAGAGGAAAAAAAACTTAAATACAGCTGATACAGCTTATTTTACATAACTTATGCAATTAATAATGCTACAAACCACAAGGGGGGGAGGTAAGGGGGGATCGAAAATATAAGGGCAGAGGCGTTGGTGCGGACGATCTTCTGTGGCGCTGTTTGATTTCAGGTGCTGAGGAGGCCATGCACTGGAAGGAGACGGCGGGACGCCCGCGCCAGAAAATAATATAGCCAAAATAAACGTCGGATAGATTAGAATGTACTCGGCTTCTGACGGCAGGTTTTTCCCCCTTCAGGGTTTTTTCCTGAGCCGTACCTTATGGTCTCTTTTCCGCGGCTTTGATGCGATGGAGATACCATTTGGGGTGAATACCAGAATTCGAAAGATTAGAACGCGAAAGGATGTAGGTATTGTAATGGCTTAAAGGCCTTCGGCCTAGCCACATAGGATCAAGTAAGCTAATTTGTCAGTAATAATTACCTATTAAATAAATAAATACAAACCACAAACATTCTCGTCGAATTTGTAAATGTTAGGTAGTATAATACTTGTGGAATCGGCGAATGTGCTTCCAACCAGCAAACATTTGGCAGGGCTGGGAGACTCGCCTGAAGGACACTTAAGTCAACACCGGCAGCTTCTTAATGCATAGAGCTAACATCTGCGATGCCGAAACACTTGTGTAAATGGATTTCTATTGTATATTAAAATAAAATATTAAAACTTCTTGGGTTGCATACAAAGACATTGTTATAACATTCAAAATGGATTACTATATAGGATACCAGGACTATACAGAGTACCAGGAGAAGTGTCTCAGTGCATTGTCTGATGTTACTTCAGTGCCTCTGTCCGAGGGGTTCTAGTTTCGAGTCCCGGCAATGGTAATATTTTTCACACTAGCTTGTCAGGTGATTGAATTCAGCCGCAGCTGATTGAATTCAGCCGCCGCGAATTTTTGTGTAGTTTCTCCGATCAACACCAGGGGAATGGCTAGCAGTGCCGAAACAAAAGGACAGCGCGCAATCTTTGCTTCCTCTTCCTTGTCCTACCCTCACCTCTTACACTCACTTTCACTAACATACACTACACTACCACACATGCCGGGAGACCGGTCGGGAGCTTAGAACTTGTCCCGAATGGGATGGTGCTCCCTTAGTGGGAGATACTCGGCTGGGAAAAACCCAGTTAGCCTATGGTAGATCTCGCCATCCAGCGGGGAATATTCACCGCCACCTCTCGAGAAAACAACTGGCACTACACTTATGGAACTAACGACCTCAGAAGTTAAAGCGCCAGGAATCACTAAAACTAACCAATCTATGCAAAGTAGTATGAAAAAAGGAAACTCGGCGCGAAGAATATCAAACACTATAGACTAATCAAAGCCAACTGCTCCACTACACTTATAAGCTGTTTAAAAATACATTTGAAGAATTATGAGTTTGCAATACAACCGGTTAAGATACTATCTTCTTCTTTCATCCTACTTCCTTTGTGTTGGCCTTCTAATATACTAATATTCAATTACAATCAATTGAACACTAAACATTTACTTAATGACAACCGCAAACTACCGTATTTTCTGAATATCTATTTATTAAGCGTTTTTTACATCCTTAGCTATTTTCCGCATTCATACGGCCATGCCTCTTTATCCTATACGTCTTTTTCCTCAATTATTTTCTTTCGTGGCTTCAGTTATTGCCATGTATCATATTATTCTTGGTCTTCCCCTGTATTTTCTTCGATGAGTATCCATTCCCAAACTTTTTGTGGAAGTATGATTTCAACCTTCTCATATGTCCATACCACTTTCGTTGTTTCATTTCAATCGTGTCGTTAAGTATTGTTTGCACTTTCATTTTACTTCTAATTGCATCATTTGTTATTTTGTCTAACAGAGGAAGTTTACATCATCTTCGTCAGAACATAATTTTTTTTGCTTGAAGTTTGTCTAATATGTTTTGCTAGTGTCCAGACTTCAGCCGCATAGAATCTTGTCCTCTCTATGTAGGAGCTAAAGATACGTTTGCTTGTCTTGTAGGGATGTAGTGACCTGATTAGGTGTAGGTATGTAGCGACCCCATCGCCCTGCACGCCCTTACCGGTGGGTGGGGAATGAAGCATTGGTTTCTCCTTACGCAGAAAGGAGTGACTGACCGTAACTGTAAGATACCCTTCTTGCCTAAAATCCTTCCCTGAATTCCGGAAAACAATAGATGCATAGAGTAGTTCGGAGGCTTCCGTTTACTATTCTTAGCTGCATCCTTCCCACTCCTTTTTTCCTGTTCAGGAGCAGAAGTGCTACAAACGGGGGTAGATTGAACTCCGTAGTTCTGGAAGACTCTCAATCTAAGGGAAGAAAACCTTAAACGAAAATTATCCGGTCCTCCTCTAAGGGGTCAGCACAACCATACTCGGGAAACATAAAAAGCCCTCAAACTCTCAATGTTTTTTTTTGAAAAACTGATTGAAAAAGAAAATTACAAAAGAAGGAGAGGGTAATAAGATATGGCACCAAAAGACTCAGAAAAATTTCATAGACTCTTTGTTGGTTGTAACAACTTAAATTCAAAGATGCAATTCACGAGCATATCATCACATCTATACGAAATTTCATTACACACATTGTGCGAATAATACTCAACTAATTCAACGTTTACATGAGTATGTGCTTCTCGTATTGTGGACTTACACTGGTTTTGTAGTTTAGTACTTATAATCAGCCTGACCTTGCCTATGACTTTTTTCTGCATTGCATACCAGATTATAATTTTGTTTTAATTATATTGTA
Organism: Gryllus bimaculatus; assembly: GCA_017312745.1. Lineage (NCBI taxonomy): Eukaryota > Metazoa > Arthropoda > Insecta > Orthoptera > Gryllidae > Gryllus > Gryllus bimaculatus. Next base: position 4,435,238 of record BOPP01000030.1, read on the forward strand.
TAATCTAATTTATTGTTCAATGTTATCATAGGAAATTCATTACTGCATAGTTTTATCATCTCAATAACAGTTACATAATACGTTGTTCTCTGGTATCTGAATATGAAGACAAGTATGTGCTTTTGCATTACCTTTTTTTTTATTTTGGGACTTCAGATTATTCCATTTGTCACTATTATTGTATTTCATAACAGATTATTTTTATTGTAAATATTTATAATATAATTAATTGTTAAATGTAGTATGTAATACGTCTTACTCTTTTGCATCATATTATGACGACAAGTATGCATTAAACAGCTAACTATCCATTGGAATGTATAAAGAACATTTTTTCTGTAATTGCTGTAAATTCAACTTATAGTAATTGTTTCCTTTTTCTTTGTGTTGAAGCTGATAAATTGAAAACAGCATGATGATGAAGACATATCAGCAGTCGAAACGTTGCCAATGAAGTTATGAAGTGTTATCAATATGTAAAATGATCATTCTTATTTTAATATATTGTTTTACTGTCTGTAAAGAAACTTTGGAACTTTATTATATTTATTTATTTAATTAATAAAATATGATGTTTAATTGTACCAAATTCTTATTGAGAAAAATCATGCAACAGCGGATTGGATTTATTCTTTTAGGTTCCGAATTAGGGACCCTTCTTGTGAGATGCACAAATTTACGTATAGGACTGGTGATGATGAAAATATGGAATGAGAGGTTGGAAAAATGGGAATATCGCGCAAAACATGCCTCTTGTGCAAGCAATTCCACATGGATTAACCGATATTCAAACCCACATCCCTGACGCAACATTGATGTTTAAAATGCATATCTACCGAATAGTAATTAAACATCGCGCTTGGTACAATAGTTGGGCTATTTCAGTAAAACGGTGCACACATATTTTAATATCTAAAAGTTTCATTTCAAAGAATAACACTTTCTCGTAAAGCTTCCATAATATGAGACATGAGGCGGTAGCACTTTGAGTGGATGAGTTGGATCTCACACGGCTGCAGGAAACAACATCCTTCTAATAAAGAACTTTATTTTAGAGCACATAAAGCAACGGTGGAATTAAGGGAGGATTTTTAGCGCAGGCCACGAATAGCTTGATAATATAAAAGTATATTCCAAAAAGTTTGGACTCTTTGATGAACTAAATATGTAGTACTTTCATGGGTACTAAACGAAAGGTATGTAATATTAACTTTCCTTAATGTTAACAGTTTTCATAGCTTTAAAATATTGTCGAATGAAATCTATATTATCTGAAAATTCGCGATACACTATATACCTATTTTATCAGTAAATAAATAGTTAATGCAATTTTTTCTACTTTTTAGAGAATTACATTAAGGTCATCTCATTAGTGACGATAGTAATTACTACAGTTTTGTACTGAGTCGTTACTAGTATTGGACTCCTTTTACATAATACAAATATTTATGTCAAAATACTACTCAACTTCTACCATTTCTCAGCAACTGCGTAATGAAAATGTTTCTTACAAACTAAGATATGATCGAAATGCGTAATATGAGAGCATCAAATGTATCTATTTTGTATATGAGTATCAGTTGTATAAAGCTCACACAATTTCCAAGTTCAAACACGATAACCATACTGTTTAAATATCTAAATTGATAATCCTCTTAGATTTCTAAAAGTGAAATATTTGTGAGAAAATTGAACTAGATAAGAAGCCACAGACTAGTTCACAAAACATTAGTACACCATTTCCAATAAACACCCATCCTGGAAGTTCGAATTAGGAGGCCAAGTGTCAACATGCAATTAATCTTTCGAACATATGGAGCATAATCATTTATGAGATTGCTCAGGCGGCAGCTATAACGCGGTCGAACCAATGAACCTGACCTCACCAACATTAATCAAACGCCCGCTTCACATCGGAAAACTCGCGGTAAAATTTTCATGCGATCCCTCCGGGGCATTGCCGGGCTTTTAGCCGCAGCCACCGCAAACTCCCTTGTCACGCCGCGTATGGGGCGATGGCTGCAGTCTCTCCCTGCACCGCCCACGCGCCTACCTCCCGACCCTCGGCGCTCATTGTTAGCGCTCCTTTGCACGACGATCCTTCTCCCGACTAAAGCTCCTTCGGCCGGAAGTCGCCGGCCGCCTCCGGCTACGCGGGATCACCTCCCCCCTCCCCCTTCCCCTCCTCATCCTCCTATCTCACTCCTAACTTCGCCTGCCACCGGTCGTTCCCGCTTGTTACCCTGACTTTACTCAGATCCCTCCTTTTTTGTGTCACTGGCCTGTGCTTTTCTCCCCCTAGCACTTCTTACATCATTACCACTGGATGTCTTTATCTTGAAAGTTTCCTCGTCTCTTTTCTTTCCTGCTCGCTGGCCTTCCTGCCGGCTTCGACATTATATTTTACTGGTAGTAACCTTTTTCCTATCTACATTGATCTTCGCATGCCCGTCCCCTGGCAGTAGAACGTTCACGTGCTCGTCAACCTTACTTCCGTCTCCACACCATCATTTTAATACTTCCTGTAATATAGCAATGGTAACTTCGCCTTAATTTCCTACATTCATGAATAAAAGTAAAGCAAATAAAATGTAAATTTTGAGGTTCAAGCAGAGATTTCGCGAGAACTATTGAAAAATTGGACAAGATCATACTTAAAGATCAGTCATTCAAAAGCCAGATTAAATTAATGGAAAATTCTTCAATATTGTAGTTGTAGGAAGATGCCAATTTTTTTTGAACTTTTGCAATTTTAGACAATTCAGAGATTGCAACGAACTTGAGATCTAGCCTATTTCATTTAAACGTTATTTTCACTATCTGAGGACTAAGTTTATTAAGAAAAGTTGGTGACATATTTCAGAAAATTTTGAGGTTCCATGTAAAATACTTTCAAAAATCAAAATATCCGTTTCAAACTGTAGGGCCTAGAGTTTGTTCATTGGGAAATCTCAGTTTTGCGGACTATCGTCTGAACAGTTCAGAAGGTAGCGCTGAGGCATACTTTTATCCCCCTTTTCGTTACCACGGCGCCATACTAATTTTTCCGTGCAATAATCGACGATTTGGGCTGCAGTATTAAAAAACTTTATCTTTACCTTGTACACATACATAGTAAGGCGAGAAAGTAAAAAAAAATAGTGTAGAACACGAAAAATATGTAATACTCACATGATACAGATATGAAGATACAGTAATGTTAAATAAGTAGATTTTATTCGTTGAATTTTGTGCAGTTTGTGGTTCACTTCGTAGTTATGTGCTCCGTTGCCATCTCCTTCCCCAGTGACTCCCCCCCTCCCCACACGGCGGCCGCCCCGAATTTATGGCCCCGTGCGGAGCGGCCCGCCGCGGCGCGCCGCCTACGGCGCGGAGCCTACGCGCGCGTTTGCCCAATCGCGGCGCCACTCGCAGCGCCGCGTTATGCCCTTTTAATGGCAATTAATCTTAGCGCTAATTCATTATCCCAATCTCCGGCGGCGCTCGGGGGACGCACGTGCGGAGGTTGCTCGCGGGCGCGGAGGCGACGGCGCGGCCTCTGATGGGGACAAACAGCCCCAAGCCGCCCAGGGAAATTGGTTTCGATTTCACGAACGGAAACCCGCGACTACGTGCTCTTGTCTGATATTTCAATTTAAAAACCTCTTTCATTGATTGATTAGTAATTCCGGGCGCGTCAAATGCTAAGGTCAGTAGTCCCGTAAGTGCAGTGCATGTTTTATTTCGGGAGGTGGTGGCGGTGATTTCTCCCCTGAATGGTGAGACCTACTTGTCAGCTAGTGGGTTTCTCACCAACCAGATATTTCCCACCAGCGGAACCCCCCCCCCCAGCTCGGATAAGCTCTAGGTTCCTGATCGGTCATTCGGCACGTAAATGTATGTGTAAGCAACAGGTGAATATTGGACAAGGAAGAGGAAAGAAACATCGCGTGTGGTCCATAGCCCCGGCATTCGCCTAGTGTTGAACGATTAGAAAACTGACGATTAGAACAGCCGGCCGCTAGTATTCTTTTTCAGGCAGTGACTGAATTCGACCTAGCTGTCTACCTAGAGTCGAAAATCCTGCAACCGTCAGGATGTTAACCTAGGACCTCCCGGTAAGAGGCAGTGTAGTGACATCAGATGATGCACTGAGGCTACCGGGGGATATTGGTTTGATTTGGAGAATATTGGATGGAATGGAACTTACCACTTGTTTAAAATTTTAATTTTATAGCCTCACAATCAACAGTTACAAGAAACCTACGGAGTGGTTAACTGATTGATTGATTCGTTTGAGTTTCTGGGCGAGGGAAACTAGAAATGATTGATTGATTGTTTAGATATTCCGGATGCGTCAACTGTTAAGGTCATTAGTCCTGTGAGTGTAATGCAGATTTTTTGGGCCGGGAGCAGAGTGGATTGTGATATCCGGTGACGATCGACCGTCGTGTAGGGGGGATTTTCTCCCCACCAGCTATCTCTGACCCGCAGCTCACCACCCAAGCCGGGACTCGCTGTAAGTTCCCGACTGGTCTACCGGAATGTGTCAGGTCTGCGTGTGAAACCTACAGACTGGTTGATTGATTGATTCATTCATTTATTTATGGGCAGGATGAAGCTAGTATGGCGCACGCTATACAGCGGAAGGCAGATGTGTTTTCCACAATCTAAAAACCGATGCCGGCAGACACGCACACTTGCAAAGTTTCTATCTCGAGGTATTTCCAACATAAGAGATAAGCTTTGCGTGTGTGTGTAAAAGGGGCGGAAGGGAACAATGAATTGGAAGGAAAGATCGTGTGCGGTCCATGACCCGTTTGTTAGGGTGTCATTCATTTGGTGTTGATGAGCAAAATCACGCAAAAAATCGATTTAATCAACCACTCGCTTGAATTCTCCTCTAGAGAGAGGTCTAAGTGGCTCAGAGCATCCAATTAATGTCACTGCAATGCCTCTGACTGGGAGGTCCTAGTGTTTGAAACCCAACGGTGCAGGATTTTCGACACCAACTGCGTAGCTACGTCGAATTCAGGTGGTGTCTGGAAGCGAGCGGCTGCTCTGGCTGGTACCCTACCGGTGGGAGGTAAATGGTTAGAGAAAACTAGCAATCTAACTTGAAGGTCAGTGCAGGATCTCCCTACCCAGTAGGGGAAGATCATCGCCAACTCTCCAAGAAAAACATTCACTACACTTTCAGCACTATCGATCTTAGCCGCTGACCACCTAAAATCACCAATCAATCAATCTCTGTACAACGGCTGAATACGACCAAGCTACCCCAGAACAGAAAATCCGCTACCGTCGGGGCACGAACCCTGGAACATCTCAATCGGAGTCACTGTAGTAGCAACAACTGTTGCTCTACTCAGTGGGTGTGATGGTGAAAAACAGTCCACGCTAGCGAGAAAAATTAATTCGGAACTCCGGAATGGAAAACGCGACGACGCGCTCGAGTCGAAAATTTCATTTGCACAGCATTACAGAGAAAATTAACAAGAAACGTTCGAAGTGGTTGATAGAAAACTTCGCGAAGCATGGGCGGCAGAATTCATCTCACTGATTAATATTGTGTTTGGGGAAGTCGCCTAAAGTTTGCTTTGAAGAAACTCGTATGAACGGAATGAATGCAAATTTGGCCACCTGGATAATCGAGAGCGATAGTATGATACATTGCATGGCATCCACGCACCTTCCTGGATTCCAACTTTGAACAGACAACATCTGAACTGTAAATTAGATACTCTTTGACAAAGTAGTAAGGATCGATCGTTTTAATAAGCACTGCGATTAAAGAACACAGAAAATCAAATAATCACTTTGTTTTATCGCGTAAGACAATGTAGATTTGAAGTTTTTGTTAATTTCTCACCACACATGATAGAATGTGGGAGTAACAAGAGAGAAACATCTCCAAAAATGTATCAGAAAGTTTAAAAAGATCTCTTTTGTAGAATACTGTATCAAAATCAACTCGGGTCTTACCTGTCCTCTCATTTATTTCCCTCATATACCCACATATCACTCCTTAAACCCCAACTTGTTCAGCACATTTTCCCCCATATGTTAATGTAGGAATCAAACAGGCAATTCAGAACTTCATATATTAGGTTCTTTTTTCCAAGTAACAAAATTGTTTTCTGAACCTTACGGCGTCAGATTAGTGCAGCAGCACACGTAGTAGGAAACCGGAAATTCTAAATAGCTGGAATTCCAAGGAGAATGAAACCCCCAAAAATGTAATACACAAACGGTTAAAGATATTTTTCTATGAAAGATCTCACTGCAGATACATCTACTTAGTCCCGTGTGATTACGCACATTACAAATATACTTTTAAAGTGGTAAACGTTTCACTCTGGAAAACATCTTTGACCATATTTTACTACGAAAAATGTATTAATACTTCTACTAATGTCTTATTTTGTAGAGAAGGGCATTAAGATATTGTTCCCTGCCATAAGAAAGGATAGACCTTAGTAAATATTTAAACTTTTTCAGAAACATGTTGACCTCTGGGTGATTCAATGATTATATTGTTCCAGAATTTGTTTACCTCCCTCATTTCATAACTCTTCGAGACTTCATACTGAACGACATGAAACAATGTATTCGAGATTTTCTGTTTTAATTGTAATGAATATTCAGAACATTTCTAACCTTTGTATCGACACTTATGAAATGTTTGGCGTCCATCCTTGCTACTCGAAATTTTAAGACATGTTCTATCTTTTCAATCTTATTGATTGTTGAGGCTAGAATGTTTTCTGAAAATAACTTCATTCAATCGTAGATATTTAAATGATGTGTTGCACTTTAAAAAACTCGTAGTAATTATTTCGTAATAACATTAAGACGTAGCAAAGTTTCAGTAAACTGTGCATTCCCAATTGTTTGTCTTTAATTTGTTTGATGCAGGGCTCATCGGTAATTTTGTAACTGATAGCAGACACATACGGTATTAACTGTACAATATTTCGTTTAAATGGTACAAATCCCATCCTTTATTAGCGCATTAAATAAAAGGGAGAAATTTTTAGCAATAAATGATCCTAGATACATTTACTTTCATTATTGTGACACTAGTAACTGCTGAAATATTTTTCGCAGATAATTTAGCACAATAAACGAAAAGAAGAAAGTGCAAATAAATTGAGAAAAAGCTTCCTACAGATTAAGAGAATCGCCTACTAGTACTGCATTTTCAACGGCAGTAAACTTTCACGAAATTGGAATGTTAAATTAATTTGCTTTTGTTAGTCAGAGCGCCTGAGAGTACTAAAGCTTCAAAAAATGTACTTCTTTTGAGCGAGGGAAGCACAAAGGAACCTGGAAAGTTCATTCATGACGCCAGTAAAGAGGCAATTGAAACTGAGGCAACGTCAAGAAAAATCACGAAAAATGAAACAGATCCTCGAAAATACAAGACTTATTAAAGTTTCTCTGCGTTTTCAACTCTTAACCAGTATAAAAGATAGTATAAGGTTAATCGCCTATCATGTGCTGGTACGTCCTGTATTGATAAATGAATAGCACCAAAGCGTTTATTAACAATGAAACGAAAAAAAAACGCGATAGGCAACTTTTATAACATCTGCCTTACGACGGCACGTCGATGCAACACATTGTGAATATTCGCCGTGCCACCAGTCTCCAGATAACCATCGCGGTCGTTTATGACACGTGACCCATGTGTCATCCCGATCTACACAGCGGCCATCTTGTCAATACATTTATCATATGCGCGCTCTCCATTGTGTTGGGCCCGACGGGCGACACGATCGCATACCGCGGACGTTACACGCGAGATGCGCACCAATATGAGGCGTTCGTCCCGCAGAAAGTGGACGACGAGGGTTTCTTCGTGTCCCACGTGGTGCCACACTTCTACGACGCCGAGCAGATGCGAGTGCGACGAGCCGCATCGCCTGGAGAACCGGGTGAACAGCAATCGAAAGACTGTTGCACACGGAGACGAAATCATCACGTGAAAAGAGTGCGTCCAAAATTAAATAACAACAGTATGCAATAAACGAAATTTTTGCGGTTTTTGACACATTTTCTATCGATTATTTTGTGGGTGTGTTTGCAATTTAATGAATAAATTTGTATTCCTTTCTTTCACTATTGTAACAGTTTCGAATAGATTTTTTCCAATATTGGTGATCATTATTATTCACAGGAAACATAAACACTAGTGTATGTCATAACGATATCTGAGTTGATTTTGTTAAGGTAAAACAAGATGCAAGATGATGCTCCATTGAGTAGTATGTCTGCGTGTGTAATAGCCTTACGATTCAGAAGTCATGCTTTTTGCTTTCTTTACTTAACTCTGCCTTGTTAAGATTTATAGGTAGCACATTTGAGCGAATTTCGTAGTAACAAGCTTGCTTATTTTGTCGGTGACTGTTAGTAAAATTGAAAACTATAGTATATTATTTTTTCGCTCGCTGGGAAGTAAACTAGCTCTGAGAAAGAAAACAGGACGTTAGATGTAATAACTAGATGTTACGGACGTCAAAATGTCAACAGACTTTCCTGCAAGACTTGTTCCTTTTACATTAAGAGAGGAGTTGAAAAAAGAGCGTAATGGAAAAGTAGAGTAGACGAAAAAAAAAGAATTGCGCATCCCAAACTTTGAGAAACAGTTGAAAGATATACGAATAAGGAGTTGGATATTTGTTACAAGTCGCAGGCAGTTTGAATATTTACATCTATTTATGACCATTTGTTAGAAAGTAGGCTTAAACGATAACAAATATAAAATACATATCTTTGTACGATATTAAAGGTTGTACACTGATCACAATCTTGAGAAATGAGCTGTAAATAAGGATTTTACAGCTTTAGACAAATAGTATCTAGCATACGATTTGTGTTAACAAACAATTTGGATGCTACAATACTCAACTAATTTTATGATTCTGTAGTATATTTTAGAACACTAGAAATAAATATTGAAACCCGGTAGAAATGTAGTTTGATATAAGATTTGTTCACGCGCACGGTCGATTCTCAGAACGAATCACTCGCCATAGTGTTCGCTGTCACGGGCGAGGTCATGGTGTGAGCAACCGACACACTTTCCCGAGGAACTTTCCCGCAAACACCTTACAAATCATGTGTATTTTCCTAATTTACCGGGAAATCCTCCATTCTCTTGCTTCCTTTTTGTCACAAGTTTTTTTGTCCATGTCTACTCGCGCGTGAACGAATCATATCGCAAACTGCATTGTCGCCGAATATACCTCGCGTATATTCGGCGTATATTCGCGCTATGAATCTTTCAGCCACGTTGTATAACAATAACACTATGATACCCGACGCCGCCATCACGGGAGAGCAAAGAGGGAAGGAGAGAACGATGAAGAGAATGCGAACAAGTAGAAAATGGGCGTGGGAGTGTTTGACACAAATGCAGTTTGTGATACGATTCATTCACGCGCGTTCTCGATTCCGAGAATGAGTCACTCATGGCGCGGCCTCAGTGTGCACGACCGAAGCACTTTGCCGCGCAAAGTGACAGTTCGCTACGGAATTCCAAATTGAGGACGAGGATCGAATCTTTGACCCTCGCGTTAACATAAAAATTTCTTGAGTCTGTACAATGCATAAGTAGCAACGCATGTTATGCGAATAGACCTTAGTAATAATTTGGCCAGTATACTTTCTGAAAAGCTTTCTAGGCAAGCTTCAATTTTCTGTTTTTCTAACTATTTTCTGTTTTTCTAACTATTCTTTTCCTCCACGTATACTTGCGCGCGAACGAATTGTATCACGCTCTGCTATTTACCCTGAAAACAATACAGTGAATTGAGATGAGAAAGTAATGACAGGCTGAATGAATACACATGGTGTAGCCAGGCTGTTTCCACGAAACCGATTACAAGGCTCTCTACCGGCGAAATCCAAGCCTTCTCGCTGCGAGAAGCCAACAAAACGCCCTAGATAGCCGACGCAGGGAGTGGTTGAGTCAGGAAGTGGCCAGCATACCGGGACGCACAAAGAAATCATATGGTTTAATAGAAAACCTACAACTCAGTTTAATTAAAACGAACATTTTATTACTTTGAGATTTGACATCTCTTTTACTGAACAAGAAAAACTATCTAGAGCCAGTTCTTGGGATGTTGTGATCCATAGATTGCTCTTCAATGTCTGGACCTGAATTTGGGTTACTTTTTTATTATTTTCATTAGAGTGCATCGCCGAGATTACAATATAACACAAAGTGCATTACCATGTTCGCAATATATTGCCCCCAACATACACGCTGCATTGTTATGAGGATTAGGGAAGGCTACTCCTTGTGTATTCTGATACCACCGCGACAAATTCTTGCGCTCTTGTTTTCTGGAACAGCAAAGCGAAAACGAGAAGCGCGCTTTCTTCGATCAGTCAGGCGAAACCAGATACGCAGATGCCCCCTCCACAGCCTCAGAACGTTTGCCCGCGGGCGCTCTCGCCCTTAAAGGCTGAGTTCGAACAGTCTGAGTTTGCCTGCATTTTACGGTACAATTTTACCGTACGGTTCCTGGCAGGAAACAAGGATTTCAATTACGAACTCGCCCCAAGGGAGTGAGAATTTCATTTCGAAACCACGCACACCAACAAATGCAACAAACGTTGACGCCACAAGCAATGAAATATGATCGGGATCCACAAGCATTTGCCATATGCGTTCGCTGTGAGTTTACTAGGGGTATATAAATTCATTTGTCTGGGAACGGATAACTTCAGGCATCACTACATCAGATTTTAGTGCTATAGAACAACTTCTTCGTGGTTTTTCCAGTTAATAGTAATTTAGAATGAATTTAACTATTATTAATGGTCACACAGTTCGTAGATTTTTTTACAATGAAAAAATTATTTTCGTGCATTACACATAACTCAAAACTTGCATTGAACATTTAGCATATATTGACTTATCAACTAACAGGCAAGATACGTAAATGCGTGGTGAAGTATACACACTCTTAGCGTACTTATGTTTCATGCTGAACCTTTTTATTTAGCTTGCGCGGATGACAAATTTCGCTTTAATAATGTTTTGTTTTATGTCTCAATGGATAGATGAGTATCTGTTTTATAGACTAATAGTGTGTATTTACATATCGAGATATACGTTTTAAGCTTCAGTACAGATTTTTTCCCCCTTTTTCAAATTTAGAGCGCTGGTAATACATTCGGCCTTTACGTACGTATTCGATTTACGCTGAGCAATTTTTGAAGCAGGTTCAACTCAAGCAGTTGATATTCTTTTACATTAGTGATAGTAAATTCATTCACGAAACTAATTTATTCAATAGTGCAAAACACAATGGTATAACACGAAACATAATAAAACACCACCTGATAATGATCTTGAATGCCAAATGGCGCTTACACACATCGGTTATTTTCTACTATTAACAAATTAATAATTGCAATACTGTAATTACATATTAGCCTGTATCAAACAGAAGAAAATGATTGAACAACTTGTTTCACGTATGAAATTTGTCTCGTTACTATAAAAAATAAGAAAACCAAATTTTGCTCTGAAAAAAATCTAAAGAAATATCTGGAATTAATGTTTGTGGAGCACAAGCTATGATGGGCACAAACATTAGAATCAGAAAGATGGAAGGAGCTTTCAAGACAATGGTTGTACGTGAAAATTAGAATGAAATATCTAGTATCACATTTCGAAAAAATGCTCATGAAATTTCGAATGCAGGGGTCAGTAGCATTGGTTTGGTTTCATTAGATGCGTTTGGACTCCGAAGACTATTGAGTCAAGACAGTCTAAGAGCTCTCATGTTCTAGGTACGGTTCCCTATGTTGTAACTCTTGTGTTGAATACTGCGACCTTTCTGAGGGCAAAATGCGTCGCAGTATGGCGCAGTATGAGGTGTGACGACCTAAACATTGACATCTGTAACTAGGACACGGCCGCGGAATCTCCCTCAACATCCCAGAATGCAGTTGAAAAAGACTACGTTTTCATTTAAAGAATATTGTTACTCAATTTAATTTTAAATATATTCTCCCATGGCAATTGTGTGTCATCGATTGCGTATTTTCTAAACTTCATCTTTGATGATATTTTAAAATTTTGCCTCGAGCCATGGTTATTATCGATTAATGTCATAAAAACTGCCCTAATAGAGCAGAGAGAAGTTCTGGTGAAAAGCTTTAACCCTCTCTCCCTTCCGTGGGGTTCATGTACGCTATTCTTGGTCGTCCTCTAAATTATTCCCACCAGGCCTCTTGCCATGAGTATATGCTCCCTCATTTTCAACCAAGTACTCGATGCGAGATGGGGCTCCTGGAGGTGAATCACACATCTTTTTTTGAGGCAAATATGTCGGTCAATCCCTTTCGGGGCCTGCGTGGGCCCAGCACTAGGGTTGGCGTATGTGATATTCTCAAACCTTCTTTTCCACAAGCTTTGGGTTTACGTCCGTTTGTGAGTATGCATGCGCGCACATGCCCGACTGTAAGTGCCCGTGTGTTTTCACGCATGTGCGTGTGTATATATATGTGTGTGTGTGTGTCCGTATGTTCGTGTGTGTGCACGCTTGCAAATGGACGTACTCGTTAATTTTTCTTCAGGCCCAGAAAAATTTTAATAAAATATTTTTTCTTTGTACTAGTATCGTAATGACATCAATTTTAAAAAAAATGAGCCTTGTACGTATTAATAAAATTGTATATTCTAAAATGATCTGATTATTTCTGGAAAATTGCCGGGAAAACGCACTAATGAACTAGGTTACAGCTGCCCATAGCAACATTGAACGTAGCGAACAGCGTTGACAGGCGGATTGGCGAAAAAGACGCTTGCAATGCCTTATATTAATAAAGAATTGAGATAATTACTGATTAACGAACATTTACACTGCTTTCATAAAGAAGAAATTGATTAAATAAAAATCAGCTTAGCTGCTAAACAGGAAGCAATAGCGATTTTGACAGACTGCGAAATTCCGAATCGATTGATAACATCTCCAAAGGACTGACAACCCAGCCCTGAATGTGATGGAGATTTTCTAGACGGACTTTTCTCTCAATGATGAAATTCTCTAATTAGTGGAGCTGCAACACTTGTATGTCCAAGCAGACTAAAAAGAATTAGAATGTAGAAAATCGTTATTCAAAATGCTACGGTACATTACTTTATGCTTCGTTATAAAGAGAGGAGCGCACAGTACTTTTGTAAGGAGACGCAGGCGTGCGGGGGGCGGGGGGGGGCGTTGCATGTAGTGTCAGTTTATTTTATATTTCCTTCAAATAATGTTCATGAATGCTGAGCATGAAATGTAGTTTATTTGATTTATGATTTACATTCATAACATAAAAATATATATTGAGCGTCTTTTGTTAGTATTGGAAATTTGTAAAAGCTACATTTTTTTGAATTTGTATCATTGGCTTCATTGCCCCCCCCCCATTTGGGTGCGCCACTGGTCGTAGTCAATACTTAATTCCACAATTGCATTAAACCATGCGACAGAAATGCCACGTGTTGCCTGCTTTAATGGGAATTACTAGTGAGTGGAACGCTTGGCGGTCGAGCTGAACAAAACTAACGTAATGATTCTACTCTATTTCACATCCTGCACACCGCTAAAGCGATACTAACAAGAAATGTCATGCAAACAAAATCACTGAATACTTTAAAAGACGCTTAACGACTAATAATTACAATTCCAAAATATTTCACAATATGAACATTAAATGATAAAATGAAAAATTTTCTCCCTTTTAATTCATGCGCGAATTTGCATTATACACAAAACAATATTGGTTGTCGGTAAGGGATGATTTAAATAATATCCAAACCATCCGGATATTTTCAATATTGTGCATAAAAATATGATTCCAAATGAGAAAATAACGCTTTTCAGATGCATATGAGAATGGTCAGCCTTTATAGTGACGCTTTTTCAATTAGAGATATGTATATTACTTTACATTAAAAAATAGATAAATTACATTTGTTAGTCCCAAATTGTAGTTTATTTTGATTTAGTTAAATTTCGTTTAGTTTAGAGATCGTAGTTTACTTAGTTAATTGTGAGTGGTTGTGAGTATATGTATTTTTTTTCTTTCTTTAATACAATGTATGTCAAATATTAGCGGTAACTATTACAGCGGTAATTAATTAGCGGTAACGAGATTAGAAGGTTATAAGATTTAATACTTAAAGAGTTTATTTGCTTCATTTAATTGTAATTCTAAGTAAGTCTGCCGCTGAGTATTAGCTCTGAACAAATTTTTAATGAAATAGACCTTACTAAAAAGTACTTTTCTCCCCAAGTGCTAGGTGAGACCAACATACATTTCCTTCTGGTTTGCGCAGTTACCCAATAAAATCATATAATGATTCAAGAGAATCAGGACAATTATAATATAAAATCCAAGTAATAAGAATTACAAATAATTAATAATAAATAAGTAATAAAAGATAAGTCTGTACAAAATACTCGTAAGATAACTCATTTAAACGGTCAAACAGAAGGTGCCAATTTCACGCACGAAATAATTTAGAAACAAAATTCGTCTATTTTATACTATTTTCTTCATGAAATAGAGTTTATGGGGGAATATTTTACTTCAAGAACTTTGTGTGTTTTTTTTGTACGAAGTTGTAATTCGATTCAAAGACTGCAATCTGGCTTACAAAGTAAATTTTCGTACCTGCTGGACCTAAAGACTAACATCGTACGCACGTCTGTCTACTTCACTAAACAACCAGTGGAATGAATAATTTATATTCCTACCAGCAGTGTGGCCGGCGGTGCGCTTCCGGTACTGTAGTACGAGTAGGTACCTTCTGTTTCGAGCGTGCGGGCGATGGTGCGCAGGGGCGTGGCCGGCGGTGCGCTTCCGGGCGGCGCTACTGTAGTACGAGTAGGTACCTTCTGTTTCGAGAGTGGGGGCGTTGTTGCACAGGGGCGCGGCCGGCGGTGCGCTTCCGGGGGGCGCTACTGTAGTACGAGTAGGTACCCTCTGTTTCGAGCGTGGGGGCGTGGGTGCGCAGGGGCGCGGCCGGCAATGCGCTTCCGGGGGGCGCTACTGTAGTACGTGTAGGTACCTTCTATTTCGAGAGTGGGGGCGTTGGTGCGCAGGGGCGCGACCGGCGGTGCGCTTCCGGGTGGCGCTGGCGGGGCGCGAGCACGTGGTGGCGCTGTGGCCCAGCCGCGCCCTCGCCGGCTCCGCCCCCGTCGTGGAGCGCCGGCGCCGCGACATACGCCGCGCCTCCTTCCGCCGCCCGCCACTCGACCAGTGCCACTACGAGGGACGCGTGCTAGGACGCAGGTCGATGTGCGAATGAATGGGAAATACAACAAGACTATAGAAAGAAAGAAAGAAAACACTTTGCCGATCCGGTGGCCGAGATCGCTAAGGAAGTAGTGCCGTAGCGATCTCGGCCCGAAGGATCGCGGGTTCGAGTCCCGCCTCGGGTATGGTTGTATTGTCTTCGACCTTTCACCCCTTATCATAATCATTATATCGTGTCATGCTCAACAGTTACCATACCGTTACAAGCAATAGTGGTCGCTAATGACCTAGGAGTTGATGCGACCTTTAATAACAAAAAAATGAACAGAATAGAAAATATAATATGCATGCGCTGAACCTTAGGTTACCGGCCAAAGCGCCGGCTACTTCCATAGTATAAGTAGCATAAGTTATAAGTTTGTTATTTAAGCACTGCCCTCTTTGCCACAAAAGCCATCGAGCTGAGCCGCGTGAAAATAAACAACTATCTCGGCACGGTCACTAGCAGGGGTCAGCGCGAACGGTTCACGAACGGTTGTTTAGGCCGTTTGTACATTGGCTGCGGCTCACAGCATGTCTTTGTGCCATTGACACATATTTCCGATATTTCTGACATTCACTCCATTATTTGTCATTTATTTCACACCCTTAAAACAATTAAAAGCCGTGTGTGTACTCTAGATTAGAAGATTACTGAGATCCTTACCGTAGTAAAACACATACTATATTAAGTGGAATAATCAATACAGGTAACAACAAGCGTTTTAATCGTGTAATAAAAGTAGTTGCAACGCCTAAAAACCTACAAATTTTCTCTAATAAAAGCTATTTGCAATGGCAAGTGAGATACTTATTTTTCTCTTCTTCAATCACTTTTATAATGTTACAATAAGAATGTATATTTCTGAACGAAGTATATTAAACGAAGAAAAGTAAGAATGTATTAGTACGTACCAAATAAGCAATTAAGTCACTATAGACAAACGTCTTTCGTGCAACAAAAAATTACTTAAATAAAATGCACATCGACGGCGAAATTATCTAATTAAACTAAGGCAACGAGGGTTATATTCCAACTTAAAGAGCTCATACCACTTAAATTAGAAAGAAAAAAATTAAACTTCTAAATAATAATCCAACAAGTATTATGAAGTTCTTAAACACATTATTTATTTACTATAAAACTTATAATATTTTGTGCAGGTGGTAATTTTATTACCAGTACTTTCACCTAAATAAGTTATTCTGTCAATTTACTGGAATATTTTAATATATTGTTTATGTATTACACTTTGAAACCTATTTGTATCATAATTCGCCATGGTGACGTTTTGTTTGATAGAAAATACGCAGACCAAAGATGAAAAAATAAGATTTATAATATAATAATTTAGGTAACATCGTTAAAAAAATTGTATTTCGTGAGTGAAATAATTGTTTCTCGTAGATTATTTGGGTTGGCAGAAAATTCAAAATCTTTATCATGCAAAAAACAATTGAAGGCAAAACATAAGAATAGCACTATTATGCTAAATTGCATAATCCTATCTTTTAAATTAGTTTTAACCACATCTAAAGCAAAAGGTTGCAAACATTGAGGTATGTTTATTACCAATAATCTAGAATATTGAAAGAAATATTGCGAATTCATAGAATTCATTCTTGAAAACAGTTCATCAACTTCCTTACAATGTAAGCCGGTTACTAATAAATAGATTTCTGAATAGTTACTTTGGACTCGAGAATAGACATTCATAATTTGTGAAAGAGATGAAATAACCGAGCGGTTGGGGAGAACATAAAATGTTCGAAGCAAACAAAGAACAGTCTCTCGGCGTCCCTAGACGGAGAAGTTAAATATGTCGTGGCGAAACTTCGAAGACAAAAACAGCAATTGTTTACCCAGATTTTCCGAAGCGATATCCGAGACATGTTAGGAAGCTAATAAATTTTGTTGGTTACTTCGGTTTGCTGTCTGCGAGTGTTCTTTGTAGTCTGAAGAGTCACATTCAGAGATTCTAATGCCTAAGGGACTTGCGTTTTATGTTTAACAGTGAACAATTTTTCTGAGATTCCGATGTTTATTTTAAAATTCGAAATGTTAAAAATACATTTTTTTCACATAAGTAATATTATTATCATTCATACAAATCAATAGTTCACTTTCAGCAGAAAATTGGCATTCTATCCAATCATTTGCACAATATCTTGGTCGTTATAGAATTGGAGAGTTTCTGTGTTCTACTCATAGATATAAAGCTAATATTGGAGGGGAAGTGAGCATGTCTACGTCGTTTATCGCAGATGACTTTCAACTATACTCGAAACCTTTAGTAACAATATAGGCAAACAGAGGTACTTTTGGAAATGATAGATTTACATGAGCTTTTCAGATCAATTCGACAATTATAAATAGATGCTTAAAGAACTGCATGATATTAAATTGTTTGAATTAAAGGTATCTTAAAATTAAAAACAATCCGTTCAGAGTCTAACTCAAGACAGAATATGTACAGGTATTTTTAAACAGTGGAACGACGCATTTTATTTGTAAAGTATGACGTTTCGTGAAGTAATGCGTTCACTTCTTTAAGCACTATCCTCTGTGGAAGCAAAATAAATTTACAAGTAATAAATTAAATATGTTAATGAGTCAACATATGTAAATGCACAGACTTCATAAATTTCTAACACGTGGTATATAATATTGTTACAAATATAAAAGAAGAATAAAAAAATCTGTGTCACACAAAGAACTAAAAAAAATATTAACCTGTTTTTTCCGCACGGTTACGAAATAATACGTTTCTCCTGCAGACACTCGCGCGCCGCGCTGTCCGCCTGCGCTGATGGGTTGTCCGGCTACGTGTTCACCGGCGACGACCACTTCTTCGTGGAGCCCGCGGACGGCCAGACGCCCGACGACGACGGACGGCACGTGCACGTGGCTTATCGCGGATGCGCCTTCAACCCCGGCTTCGACATCGACGTCCCGAGCCGCCGGCGCCGCCGCGCGACCACAAATCCTCCACCCGGGGACTGCTCGATGGACGGCGATTGGCGGACGGCGTGGCAGCAGCGCTTCCGCGACGACGTGGCGCGCCGTCGACAGTTCGCGCGCGGCGCCACCTCCGAGTCCCCGTCCGACCGGGTTCGGTGGATCGAGGTGGCCCTCATATGCGACAAAAGCTTCGTGGAGTATCACGCGGGGAAGGACACCGACACGTACCTTCTGACGCTGTTTAACGTCGCCGCCAACATCTGGCACGACGAGTCGATCGGGCGACCTGTTCACCTGGTGCTGGTTCGAATCATGTACCTTGATAACGAAGACGAGGAGAAAGAGCTGAATATTACGAGTGATGCTGAAAACAGCTTGAAGAGCTTTAACAAGTGGGCGCAGCGCGTGAACCCATCGGAGGACCATCCGAACCATCACGACGTGGCGGTGCTCCTCACGAAGCACAACCTGTGCAAGGTGCGCAACGAAAGACCGCAGCGGTGCAGCGCGGTGGGTGTGACTATGACGGCTCAGGGGTGCAATCCGGCCAAGTCAGGCTGCATCGCCGAGGACGCCGGCCTGCTCACCGGCACCACCGTAGCTCACCTCATCGGCCACCTGATGGGCTGCGCGCACGACTCCGTGGCGCCCGGAGACTCCGGGTGCGACTCGAAACTGCCCGACGGCTCGCCGGTGGTGATGGCGCCGCCTTCCGGCCACGTCACCACCTGGTCCAAGTGCAGCCGGACGATGTTGGAGCAGTTCATGACCCGAGGGCTGGGCTACTGTCTGACGGACGACCCGCGCGCCACGCCGTACGAGAAGAAGCTGTTGGACATGCTGCCGGGCAGCATGTACGACGCCGACTACCAGTGCTCGGACATGCTGGAGACGTCGGCCGCGGAGAGGTGCCCCGTCTGGGAGGAGAAGTCGTGCGAGGAGCTGTGGTGCCTGGTAGCGGGGGCGTCGTGCGTGTCGGTGCGCGGGCGGGCGGCGGCGGACGGCACGCCCTGCGGGGCCGGCAAGTGGTGCTACGCGGCCGAGTGCGTGGAGCGCGGCCGGCGGCCGCGCGCCGTCGACGGCGGCTGGAGCGCGTGGAGCGCGTGGAGCGAGTGCTCGCGGTCGTGCGGCGGCGGGGCGCAGACGCAGGCGCGGGCCTGCGACAACCCGAAGCCGTCCCGCGGAGGCTTCTACTGCCAGGGCGCGCACAAGCAGCACCGCGTGTGCAACATGCGGCCGTGCGACGCGAAGCGGCCCTCGTACCGCAACGTGCAGTGCTCCGCCTTCGACGCCCGCGTGTTTGAAGGGGTCCGCTTCAAGTGGAAGGAGTTCGCGGCCGCCGATAAGCCGCCGTGTGAGCTAGTGTGCTTGGGGAATGACGAGGTGTTCTCCACGTTGGCCAAGTGCGCCCAAGACGGGACCCCGTGTCGGAAAGGTACCCGCGACATGTGTGTGGATTGCGAGTGCATGCCGGTGGACTGTGAATGGGTGATCGGAGGAAAGAGTATAGAAGACCCCTGTGGAATTTGTAATGGAAACGGCGTTCACTGTAGAGAAGTCAATGAATTTTATAACGAATCCCAGAAGACCATCGGTATTAAGCACTTAACCACCATTCCAGAAGGCAGCTACAAAGTGACGATAGAGGAAATGGAACCTAGCACAAATGACGTGGCAATTGGTTCTCCTGACATGTCGAAATGGTATCTCAACGGGAAGAATACCACCGACGAAATTGGAGAAACCAAATTCGGAAGCGTAATTGGGATGTTTACAACCCCGGACAAAGACCGTGAGATGATATTCATTCGTGGCCCCACCATGGAAGAGCTGGGTGTGTTCTACTCATTCACCGGCCTTTCTCCTTTGAACCCAGGTGTGACCGTAAAATATAACTTTCGCACCAACGATACGCGTACACTGCAATATGTTTGGGATTTCGTTGTGTGGTCTTCGTGCCCAGTAGTGTGCGGAGGCGGTACACAAATCTCAAATCCCGACTGCGTTGAAAAAACCGCCGGAAAAGTAAACGACGATCTTTGTGATCCATTCTCCAAACCCATGCCGAAGAGCAGAAAGTGCAACCCGCAAGCTTGCAAAATCAAGTGGCACACCGGCGCATGGTCCAACTGTTCCGGATGCCTCTACCGTACGGGGGTTCAGATGCGAAAGGTATGGTGTATGGAAGATAATCCAAACCCGAATGAGGACCCAATTCACATCGAGAACAAAAAGTGCCTTGGTGTGAAACCTTTGAATTTCAGATTATGCACTCGTCGCACTCCCTGTACACAGGGTCTCTTTAGAGAGTCATCACAAGCTAAAAAAGTGTATTCTCCTGAAAAGAAAGGGACAGAGAACTGGCTCACTAAAAGTTCAACTATTGTTGGGGGTACAAAAAGCACAAATAAACCAAAGAAAAACACCAAGACGGTGACATCCACACGAAGGAGAGAAAATAATAAAAGTGTCAACAACTTAACCTCTCTGCCTAAAAAGACAAGTACAAGTAAATTGCAAGAACATTCAGACCCGCTGCATTTCTCCACGGAAGGGAAACTGTCGCAGCAAAGTGACAAAACTACAGCTGCCATATCTGAGAATAAGGAAGCATTCAAAGTAAAAAGAAATCAAGAAACACCGCCCTTCGTAAAACGCGATGAAAACGGACAATCTCTCATCAAAAGCGTTAAAGGTCCTTCGTACAAGGGCGCGTCTGGTGTCACAGCGAAACCTCCCGGCGCCCCTGTTGTCAAGGAGATGAAACTGCAGTTCTCGACGCCGACGTACAACTCGTCCAACGTCGTCGCGGACTCGTTCCCGGACGAGCTCTTGACCCTGCGCGAGGCTCCGTTGCTGCCCTCGTCTCTGAAGAAGAGCTTGTCGGACGAAGCGCAGCAGCAGATGGGGGGCGGAGGGGACTTCCGGGCGCAACTGGACACGTCCAAGATGAAGGAGTACCGCGGCCAGCAGGCGGACAAGCGCTGGCAGGAGCTCCAGAAGGCACTACAGAACCGCAATAATGGGACTGCTCAAGTTTGAGGCGAACGATAGGCACTCGAGGGTTGAGAGTTGAATTGTTCATTTATTTCTTGAATAATCACCTCTTAAAAGAATGAATGATCGACTAAAAAAAGCCACTCGTGTAACTTTAATGTATTTTCTTGAGTAACACTTTTATTTACATGTCGATTATAAGTCAAATACATCGTTATAACAAAATATACCATATGAAATATATTTATATTAAAATGAACAGTATTAATTTAGAGGAATGCTTGGTAATGGAAGAAAAACCGAAATATGAATGGATGTGGTTCACCAAAATTCGAGTTATGTAAAAAAAAACATTTCTAAAAGAGAAAATGTATTCCATTATCAAAGACATATCGATCATAATTTTCCTCTTTCTTTTGAAGTTTAACAAAACAATACATACTAGTGTACAGGGTGTTGCCTTGTATTATTTTTCACAATGCTCTGTTATACACAAAACGATGTTTGATTTTACTGTTTATTGATAACAAACGCGCGAACGACTCTTCTAATAATCAGACGTATTTTTATAAAAATGATACAATAATGTGACTATTAGAAGTGTCGTTGGTCTAATTCATAATTCATGGTGTTTCTAAAGTGTAAAATGCAGGTATCTTTCCTTATATTCCCTCCCATGCTGCTCTCCGCCAAGCTCCATCTCGTTCCGCCCCGCGTCTCTCCTCACTGTTCGACCCCGCTCCATTTCTCTCCACCTCGCCCCGCTCCTCCGGCTATTTATTCCCACCCTCGCTCTCTAAGACACATCATGTCACCCCACGTTCCTCCCCGCCTCGCCCCGCCTCGCCTCGCCCCGCCTCGCCACCATCTTTCGCCGCGTTTAACATTGTGTGATGTCTTGCATTACAATCCAATGTAGTACAAGTAAAATAATTTATTGAGCATCTTTCATTCTATTGGAATTAATCGTTATAAATAACGCTATCAAATTTGTAGCGTTTTAATATTAAGTGATAATCCCACACGATTTGGAATTAGTTAAGGTTTATAGAGAGTAAGATACATTAATACAATAAAGTAACATTTTCTAATATTTAATCTGGAGTTTGGTCATAGAGAAAATACTATATATCTGTCCTTTGTTGTGCAGGCAATAAGAGCGCCCATAAATTCTCTCTATGCGAGTTTAAAAGAAAAATAAACGGAGATGACACGGTAAACTAAACTCACTTGGCAGCTTTTATGACGAAAATACTTGCGAAGTAATGGCCACTCTTAAAACATTACATTTATAATGGGGGACAGTGTTTTTAAATTTAATGAAAACTGATGACCAAGGAAATATTAAAGTAGAAATGCCAGGAATAACGTACCGGTTATTCTCATAGATTTCCGCAATCCCTGCAGCCAGCATTACGATAGAACTTTAGTTACACATTTTGATAGTCGATAATAGTAGATAATCTTCTGGAATGATTGTCTTTAATGTACTGAATATAAAAAAGAGAGAAAGAAGATATCAAGAAAGAGAGAATAGTATGGAATGACAGAGATATAAAGAGTAACATGATATTGGCAAATGCTCACTCACAAGTAATATAAAGTAATCAAGCTGGATTGAATGAACAAAATTACATTTATAATATCATCAAAAGCTGGAAAAATATTTGTCAGAAGAAATTAAATTTGTGCTCCGAATAATTTGGTTAATTCAAATGAAAATGACAAGCCTTAGTTGAATTTGAAGTATTTCAAAATATATAATATGAAGAGCCAGTTTTCTAAAGTTCTTTGAATTTACATCTTAGCTTTTGTTAAACTTATAACATTTAACTCAATTATTAATGCATCCAACATACACTCCTACGCAATATTTAGAGATTTACGCATGTTTTTTCGTGCCTCATTGTACCATTTTGGAGCACGTCGAGTCGCGCAGAAATGCATAACAACACCGGCGGATCTGATGGAGTTTCCTCACTCAACTTCGTTTGAAAGAAACGAGGGCTGCCTGGAAGCTTCCTTGTAACGAAATCGGAATTCTGCCGCGCTGGCCGCATTCTCAAGCAGGCGTCCGCCCACATCCCGGAAATACCGGGAGGGTCCTTCTACGTGCATCGCATACTACGTCCCTCTGATGGCGGAATAGTCAAACTTCGAGGTGCGAAATACACGGTGAAAATTTCCTAGTAAACATCTTATTCTACGTAAAGAGAAACATTTGCAGGTAGTGTAGATAAGTAGATCGTTTAAGACAGTTTGTAGGTAAGTATTTATGTTGCACTTTTTCGTCGTTTGCTAGTTTCAGTTAAATTATTTTTTTTAAATACGAGTATATCCCCAATTATAGAAACCTTATAGAGCTACAACAGCATATACTCTCTCGCATTATTATTAACTTTTGCAATTTTCGAAAATTCAGAGTAAAACTAAAATTAGACATGCGTTATTTTTTATGATTTCCATGTCCTACCGGTGGAAAACATTCGAAGAAAAAATTTGCAGAAATTTTTGGAGAAATGTTTTTTTTTTTAATTTGTACTAATTCCAAACATAAATTGTACAAAATCTACTCGTATTAAAAATGTATATAACATGTTTTAAGGATCATATTTTATTTAAGACAACAATTTCTTTCTTCTTATTTGTCGTTGTTCTCTCTCTTCCTTTCAATTCTTCACTTAATGTGAAGTCTTCATTACATTTAAAAATCAAAACATCTTTTTCAAACTGTCCAAGTATCGATTTTTCTTCCGGTGCCGGTTGGGGAATATGCATAAGAAAATGATTTATTAAAGATTTTACTTAAAAGTTAAGTAAAAGGAAAATTACACACATTCGCTCAAGTAAGATACTCTTTCAGGCAAATATATCATTAAATTTCACTTTCTTTTAACTAGTCTTAATATTAGTTAGAGAACAACACTAGAAAAATCAATCGTATAGAAACCCAATTTTAAATTATTTTCATTATTTACTGATTGTTCAAATTATTTATAATTTTAATAAATGAGAACAACACTACGTGATCAAAATTATTCCGACACGTGGTTCAAAATGACTAACCAGTTCTTGGTGCCCTCTATCGATAGTGTTGAAATTCAATAGGGTGTTGGCCCATCTTTAAACTGACGACAGTGTCCACTGTCGCAGGCATACTTTCAATCAGGTGCTGGAAGGTTTCTTGGGCAATGGCAGCCCATTCTACGTGGAGTGCTGCACTGAAGACAGGTATCAATGTAGGTCGGTGAGGCCTGACACGAAGTCGGTGTTCCAAAACATCCCAAAGGTGTTCGATAGGATTCAAATCAAGACACTGAAGTCCAGCCCATTACAGTAATGTTATTGTCATGTACCTACACCGCCACAGACCGAGCAGTATGAACAGATGGTTTAAAAATGCAATCGCCATCCCTGAATGGCTCTTCAGCAGTGGGAAGAAAGAAGGTGTTTAAAACATCAACGTAAGCCTGAGTTGGCCGTGATAGTGCCATACGAAACAACAACGGGGTGCAAGCCCCCTTCATGAAAAACACGTCCATACAATAACACCATGAAAAACACGACCATGCCTACGCTTTGGATCCTTTAGAAAATAAAATCTCCGTGATGTTCGTTGTTTATACACTTCACACATGTCTCGAGCTTTGCCTGGCTGGACCGGAGCCGTGCTGGGGGAAGGAAGAACTAGATTCCCGCCATACGACCTGTCAGCGCCGGACCTCATGATAGAGCGAAGGAGGAGCACAGCCACATATGAAGTTGTAACATCCTAATGACCGGACCAGTTGACTCAGACAACACAAAATAAGTAACAAATCCATCAACGAGAGAAAGTGTAGGTAAAGGAGCTGAAGTAAATTATCTCCCGGAATGTCTGCCAACAATCTACAGTAGATGTCATCAAAGTTTCAGCACTGAAATCCTATGTGTCTGGAAAGATATAATGTGTACTGAAGTGAGTTATTATTTATTTATTTATTTATTTAACTACGAACTTCCTTTGAATTTATTTTATTCAATACATCGTTATTTAAAACGCAGTTGTTTATATCTTTATGGCCTTGTTTCGAAAACAAAATCGATTACAATTCACCGACGTACTAAAAAAATACAGCTTTAAAAAGAAGCGATGTTTCATCGCCATTCCTAGGGCCATCGTTGATCTTTACCTTTGAACTTTTCTCACTCTCTGGGGCTTGGTTGTATCACACGCGTGTTTCCGAGCGCCGCGCGCCGGCCTCGCGTGAGATCAGATTAGCGCAGCGGTCGCTGCTGACACTGAAGCAAATTGGCCGCCTCAGTAGCGCAGCAGCTGCCATCTGTTGCCAAGAGTACAGCTTACGAGCAGCACCGCCAAGAGGAAAATTACAAATTTGTACTCTAGTAGATACAGCTTATCTGTACATTCCATGTATTTTACAACGGTCGTGTTTCCATCGCAATAAAAATGTTGAATACCTGTGCGTGTTCTATTTCATTTCTAGAATGTACATCAGACCATTTCGTTTTGGAACTATTTTATTAATTTCAAATTGGCGTGTAAAGCCCAACGTTTACTATCTCAAGCCATGTTTGCAAAGTTTCTACCACGATTCCAGACAACCTCCAACAGCATGAGCACTACTAAAAAAAGCACGATGATAATAAGAAAGTATTACTTAATCGCTATTGACCAACGAGCATTCAAAACATATACTAAGCGACGTGGAATGGTTGCAAAATGTTCGGAAGGTTCATGTACATTTGGATTTAAAATTGCTGGCAGTAATTAAACTATGTAATGAAAATTTTTTAACGTACTGCGTAGAGAATTTACTACTAAATTGATTTAGGTGTGTAATAATAAAATTGTGACTAGTTATATTAAATTTTACAAGATGAAGGTGCACGAATTCGAAATACGTAAAATTAAACTTCATTAAATTGTTTCATGTAATCAAAGAAAGCTATAATTCATTAAGAAAGTTATGATTAAAGCTATTATAAGTGTTATCTACATTTCGTAAAACCCTCAAAAAGTCTGCGTTTTACATCTAAAAGGGAAAACGAGCATAACATGCATTTTTGGTAGTAAAGAGGGTTTTCTGTAACTTTTTAATTTTATTGCATTTATTTCATTTCATTTATTTCAATTATTTCATTTATTTCAATTATATCATTTAATTAATTTATTTCACGAATCGTTTTCACCTTTTTCTCTTGAAACCTGACCATTTTAATCCTTTGTAATTTCTTGCAGTGTGTGTTATTATTTAAAAATAGGTGTCGCTTGGTTTCTTACATACCAAAAGACCTTCTTCGCTGTAAAATTGGTAATGACATCCGTGGTCGCTAAGGTGTGGTGTAGTTGTGAGCGGGGTGCTCGTGGGAAACGTGGGGAAACCAAGTTCTGATAAAGATTGAATATTTTGTTGTTTCAAAGTTTCCTATCACCCGTACAGTGTACCACCTTTCTAACAATAACCTTTCATTCCCGGTTCGTCTCAGTGAATCTGGGCCATGTTCACGAGGCAAGTACGCGTTGCAATTGCGTTGTGACGTAATTGGGGCAATGCGTCGAGCTGTAGGTCTCTAACAGAGACACCAACTACCCGATATAGTCTAGCTCAGCTGAAATTGCCCCACCTCGATCTCCGCAACTCCCAAAGTCCGAGAATAAAGACTAAGGTGCTCTCTCCCCTAACTGTCCTCCTCTATGGGCTGACTCCGAAAGCCGATGAGAGGGGTGGGTTCTAAACTGACACTGACTACAAAGGTCTGTTGAAGCGGAAGGAGGGCTGGCCCTCTCTCGCGAAAACGAGATGTCTTTGGATGATGTCATGGAGAACAGAGTATTATAGTGTCAGTAGAAGAAAGTGTTCTCATCGAAGAAAAAGTATTTGACTGAAAACTGTTAAAGCATGGCGGGCATTTCAGGGCATGCATAACATGATGAAAGTTCCGATTTTAGCATTAATGCTCAAGTATTCAGAAAAAACTGGGAATATAGAAAACAAAATACTTTTGTTTGGCTGCAACAGCTACTATTGACTTCCAAATATGATTTGTACACATGAGTTAAAATAAAATGAAAGTCAGTAAGGCTATCTAAAAAATAGTGCATGACAAACGTGGTAAATGGGATTTTATTTTGCTCTTAGGATTATCGGCTTATAAGCCTGTGTCGCAATATTACCTTCTCGCACAACAAAATGTCAATTTTACCACTTGTATCATAAATAACTACGAGTATTTTAACATAATTATTTACTATCTGGTCGATCATAGAGAGTTTATAGAGTTTGCAATGCAATACAACATGAACTGGGGTAGGGCATAAGCAGGTGAGGAGTACATTTTTTGGGAAACTACCTCTTACTTTTGGAAGGATTGTCTTAATTAATAATTTTAAAATTTTGGATTCTCAAATTGTAAAATGATATGGTTTAATGACATTTTTTTGGTTTAATTTTTTTTACCTTTAATTTTTATGTTTATTGAAGAGTGTGACTAGTGTTCGTAGTTTGTCCTTTGGGTACCATGAATTGATTTTTGAGTTTTTCTCAAAATTCACATTTACTAAGTCTTCAAAAAATGTTTAGATAAGCTCTTAACATAAAAGTTTTTATTTGCACTTCATTTCAGATTCGTTTATTCCAAATGTATCGAGGGGCGTCAATGATATGCCTTAAAATTTATTTTGTACAATTTCATGAAAACAATGTGAGTACATACCCTTGTTCTGGCGTGGAAAATTCCAGCGCTGGCGAAAAACATTGGAATTGAATACATTACACATGACAGAGGCGGGAGGACCAGTAGTCATGTATCCGAGTTCGATTTTTCGCATCCTGCAGCAATCTCCGGTTCTCTCGAATCATGTAGCTCTCTCGATTTCTTTATTCGCGGGACGCGTTGGGCACGAGATATCAGCAAGAAAATGCATACGAAAGAACAGTGATGCGGTTGGAATACCGAAGCAGATACTCAATTCACATTTGTGATTTGAAGCATAGAAAAGCACCAACCCTGGCTTGCTCAAAATTCTGGAAGTCTCAGTAAATAAGAAATTTATGAGTCTGCAGAATATACAGAATGTTCCACAATGGGCCATCTCTATAACTTTTTGTTTAGGGGTATGTTCTACTAACTATGGACCATCCCTAAAAGTCTAATTTTATACTCAAATTACTATCAAAATACTGACATATCTCATATCATGCATCAGAAATACATAATTGTATTTCTCTTTTTATTTATTTATTTAATAGGTAATTATTACAAACAAATTGTCTTACTTGATCCTATGTGGCTAGGCCGAAGGCCTTTAAGCCATTACAATACCTACATCCTTTAGCGTTCTAATCTTTCGAATTCTGGTATTCACCCCAAATGGGCTCTCCATCGCATCAATTTCTCTTTTTATGATCTATCTATTGCTGATAAGACAAATATACTGTTCAATGAAAAAATTATAAATGTTTAAATTTCTCGAAGACGAAATATTACAAATAATATCTGGACAGAATATTACATGCCCTATGATTCTGTACTGTTGAGTGAAAACTGCACTTCTCTAACCGTTTAGAATTTATGAGGATGGCACATAGATGGTGGGACATCCTGTATATTCAAATGTCATTTGAATTATTTGTTGCTTAATGTCAGATGTGCATTACATATCTTTTTGGTATTTCTAGAATATATCATAATGGCGTAATACACCGTAAACATTAATAATATGATTCACGATTGAAATAACAAGCATTCAAACTTACTTGGAAAATAAACTATAAACCATTTTCAATGAAAAGTATTAAAGATATGTACAAATCCTTAAACCTGTCCTTCAGTTAAATACAAATTTTCAATCACTCTTTATATTGACTAAATGCAATTCAATCTAAAAGGCATTCTGTGGATTTCCAAGTTCAATTCTTGGTTTTAAAATCAGGTATTATTTTGTCATTGACAATAAAATTACAAAAGTTAAAATAAAATGTGACAGTATTTACTAATCATAACTCAACCGAGCAAACAACCTACCAATACGTAATGGATAATGTAAATACTTGTTGCGCATTTTTCTTTTGATGCTTTTTTATGCTTTATAAAATATTATTACCTTTCGTTGAAATAATTTTGATATTTCTTCGTGAGTTATACACGCCGAGGCGTCCAGATAAAAACCCACAAGCGCATATATTATGTGCAGTAATTAGTAATCATGCTTGATCACCTCCTTTCTAAGCATCTTCTCGAACAACTGAGTAAATCTGGTTCAACGGAATTACTGTTTGGTGATCCTATAAAGACTTCAAAGTTAACTACTTGGAGAAGACTTCAATCATGTAGTTGCGTGGGGGTACTCGGGAAACACGCGTTTTTGCGCAGCATCAAATCACGTGGTTTGGCGATGACATTCATTAAGTAACTCAAACACCATTAGGAAGTTAAACAAGGTCTCGAGTATCCCGAAACCGCATCCCGATCTTCAATCTCTTCCTGGCAGGAAGCCCAGTTTCCGGAAACTCAAGGACGTAGTGACCTCCGCTCCTATTCTTCGCAGAGCAAATGTCGCCTACAAATATAAATGATTTGTCTTCGCAGGAAGATCCGTCAGACGTATCAGAGGGTTTTTTTTTCCTGCTCGTTTTTCTTTTTAGATCGATGGTAGTCTTACCTCTCCTAGGGATGGAGATTGATCTCGAATTCGATTTCAAACATCATTTGTAGGTGAGCCGTTTATCCATTCTCGTTAGTATAAAAGTAAACAAAATATTTTATTTTTTTGTATTTATCATTCCTCTCGACTATGTTATAGATGTTTTCTAGTTAATTTCTATAATATTGGTGGAAAGACTATAACGTATTATACTATTAATGGCTTAACATACAATATACATTTTTAAAAGAAAGCTTTTATTAAAAATATCCAGTGAGATAACGATATTTTGGAGAAAACTGCGAAGATTCTCTGTACTAATACGAAACTATTTATGCAAGGATTGATGTTTATGGTTGCGCCACTGCTTTCGTCTTTATTTTTTTTGTATTTATCATCCTCTGATAGTGTTAATAATGTTTTCTTAGTAAATTCTATAATTATTGGTGAAAGACCTATAACGTATTATTACTATTAATGGCTTAACATATAAATATACATTTTTAAAGAAAAGCTTTTGTTAAAAGTATCCTAGTGAGTAACATATTTTTGGAGAAACCTGCGAAAGATTTGCTGATAATACGAACACTATTTATGCAAGGATTGATGTTTATGGTTGCGCCACTTGCTGTCGTCTTTAATTCCTTATTTACTAGGCTGTCGGGGTGACACCGCGTCCATGGCGAAGGTGCCGACGTTTCGGTCACCATTCTGCCACCTTCCTCAGTGCGTAATGAGCCCTGTAGGCGTCTAAAAATATGTGAAAACAAGTAAATGTTGTGAGACGTGAGAATGTCATTTTTTGGGCGTCCGGAATTAAAAACAGTAAGGTTTCAATAGGTCAAAATCATTTACAGATTACGCCCTGAGGAAGGTCGCAGAATGGCGAGCGAAACGTTGACACCTTCGCCATGGACGCGGCGTCACCCGGACAGCCTTGTAAATACTGACTCCGGCCGCGGAAGCCTGCGCTCTCGTCTTTAATACCATTAGTACAATAAATGTTTAATCTCGGAAGGTGGCAGTATTCCTACCACCTGCTGGAAGGTGAGATCCAGCGCCGACTTACACGTTGGTTTGCGGAATAGTTTCCTCTCCAGGTATCTCTCCAACGGTACACTGCCAGTCGTGGCAAACTCTGAGCTCTCAAACTGCCTATTAATGTGTGGTTGTGTAGTGCATGTGAGTGTGTGTAAGTAAGGAATAAGGATAGGGTAAGGAAGAGGAAGGAAAGATCGCGTATTGATCTTGACTCGTTCCTTTGGGTACTTCTCCGGCATTTGACTAGTATCGATCCAAGAAACGACGGAAAACCTGCATCAAATCAGCTCACCGCTGGAATTCTGCTTTACGTAGCGGCTGAATTCAACCCAGCTGGTCAGAGTCGCTGCACGAACGCTATGTCTCAACTAAAGTAGCCGGCCTGAAACTAGGACATCCACATATTGTGTCCGTGTTATTCAGAATATTTTTAAATTTTTGGACAAACTGTGCACAATAATGAAAGATGAGATTCTGAATAAATCTTAACTTCTGTACCACAAACATACAAATTTTATGATTGTGGTCAATAAGTTTCATACGTTTCCATGAATTTGGCATTCGCTAAGAATACCCATACACAAGAAATACTATTATTCTGAAGAGAACAGCAAGAATATATATATATATATATATATATATATATATATATATATATATAACACTCGAAATATACTGAACTTAGTACCAATAGTAGTATCTGAATCATAAATCAATGAGACCTCTCACATTATTTTGAAGTGTATATTGATACAAGATAGATTCAGTTTCCTTTCGGGCTTTTTTCTCGAATGTTCATCTGCATCCACGACAATTCCGCATAACCTTTCGAATAACAGTCTGAAACAACATCATATTCCTGGAAATCCACTTTCTTACAAGCAACGATCATTTTACTTTTGTTAAGTGGCAGTAAAGCCAAATCTAATCCCCCGAGTAGGCAGCTTCTTCTCAGATTCCCCGCGCTTTGGGAAATTGGAGGCTACGCGCGCGCCGGAGGCTTAGTTGGCGTCGCGGGGCCAGAGCGACGCGTCGGCAGGTCGCGGGTGAGCGGCGGGCAATTTCCGAGGAGTGTCGCAAGGCGACGTCTCCCTCGAGGCCCCGCCCTAAGCCCGGCGCCGCGCCGCCTCGCGCCGCGAGAGGACGGACGGAGGAGCTATCTCCGCCTGCCACGTCTCCCCCGACTACTGGCCGACTGCGCCGTTCAACGGCTCCTTCTCGCTTGTCTCGCCACCGGCCCCCGCGTACTTTAACTCGGCCCAACGAGGTACTCTCTGCCTTGGATACATTCTGACATGCGTTCCGTCATGGACTTCCCTCCGCCATGGATTCTAGCCATGGACTCCTTCCGCCATCGACTCCCTCCACCATGGACTCTCGCCATGGGTCCCCCGTCACGGACTCATTCCGTTATCGACTACCAGCCGACATGGAGTCCCTCTGCCAAGAACAACCCTCCACCATGGACCCTACGTCAAGGACTCCCCACTGCCATGGAACCCCGACCATGGACGCCCTCCGTTATGGAAAATCTCCACCATAGACCTCCTCTGCCTCGGTCTTCTATCAGCCATGGACCCCTACCATGGGTTCTCTGCCTTGAACAACCCTCCAATATGGACCCCGATAGTTTTATTTTGGGGGTACTAAACATGAAAGCGTAAAACCTTTTTCATTTTTTTCAAAAATACCTGTACATTTTTCAATTTGTATTCTCGAGAGAGTAAAGGACGCTTTTACTTTCAGCGATCTAAATTTTCAGATATTTCAAAAGTTGAAAATTTTTGATATTTCAATTTCGACTGATCTAAAACGGTACTAAAGATATTTTTAAAATGAAATCTGTTCATTAAATATGAAGACAGTGCTTCAAACAGGTTCTACTAATATTTTTTGATAATGCGAGTAATTTTCTTAGAATTTTCGCTTTAAACAAAAGCTATTTATAAAAAATCGGAACAAGACCTACAATTTTTTCTTTAAATTGTTTCTCGAATAGAGAAATGGCGCCTATAAAAATGGCGCAGATTCCATTTTCTATGAATTTTCAATTTCTTTAAAAATTGCACAAGCTGCAAATAATGACTGAATGTGTAAGCTATTTTAGCAGTACTTATTTTATTTTTAATCAGAATTCTTTTCAAAAACAGTTTACTATATTTCATTTTTTCTCTTCAATTCCAGACATTTTGCAAGATGGAAAAATGCTTTAAAAACCAATTAAGTTTGTACGTTTACTA
Organism: Gryllus bimaculatus; assembly: GCA_017312745.1. Taxonomy (NCBI): domain Eukaryota; kingdom Metazoa; phylum Arthropoda; class Insecta; order Orthoptera; family Gryllidae; genus Gryllus; species Gryllus bimaculatus. The sequence goes on from BOPP01000030.1 coordinate 4,468,419, forward strand.
TTCACACACAAATTGATATCATGTTCATATAATGTAATACATCTTCATAAAATGCCAACAACTTTGCTACACACTATTCGTACCATTCTAAAGATTCCCTCTCTGAAAACATAGTCATTGACTCGCGAAATACTGCGCCAAACGAATCCACTGATCATTCGCGTGAAAATATCATGATGTGCAGGTCATTCAACGTGAGCGGATTCAATTCTCGGGAAAACATTCCTTGTGGTGGTGGGAAACATTGCCCGCGGTGCAAGACGAAACGTGCTGAACTTTAATACCGAGTTATGTGAATCTGAATTTGTAGAGTTGGAATTAGTCTTAGTATTTGTATAACGTATTTCTTGAAGGTAAGGAGTCTCGTAAGTAATTTTGACATAAACAATTCTTTAGTTCATGAGTCTCGTCAACATTGGCAGGAGAGGAAAATGATTCCGCTCTACTGCTGAGACTTCACTGAGACTGATACGGGTTCTTGCTTGTGTATGACTTTATTTCATAATATCAGCTCTCTCAATTTTGCTTGGTGATGGGGACAATAAAACCCCAAATTGTTACGAATAAAAAGACGATACTCATGACATAAAATATTTCATGCCAGTACGTCTATAAATTATTTATGTGGCTCCATACCTTCAGGCTGTGAAAACAAGTTTATCTGAATTCCTTGCAAAACATTTTGACCGGCGTCGCGCCGAGCCGCGTTAGGTAGTGCGGTATCGTACTGAATACTTGTAACGGTTTCCTGTTTGTTACTTCGCTTTTTTGAGACATTATGGACGCACGCATAGCGATGATTAAAAACTTTAATTTAAAATTCGCATCTATTTCTTCTTTTCCTTTACAGATAGACACTACTTAGTTGACATGCGTGCTGTGAATCACCATACATCAGATTCGTGCTCCCCCGCAGCCGTTTATGCCTTCGGGGTCAGTTCTCTGCAGAACAGGCGTCGTAAACTACGCTCTGAGGCCCCATCCTCAGAAGGCAGCCGTCGTAATCCGCTTAAGCTCGTGAACGTCGAAGACCCACCATATTCCATGTCGTATATCGTCACAGGCTTTTCGCCGCAGACCTGCGAGTGAAGCACTCCGTACGGGCAGACATCGAGCGTTGCCACTCTGCGAGCCAGAATTCACGGCAGTCTTCCTTCCGCACACTGTCTTCGCGTACGTCAGTTGCACAGTTCCTTCGCGGCGTTGAAGAGTCCGAGTTACAAATCTAAAAGCACTTTGCGATACACTATTGATACCAGCTGTTACATAATACCGATACTCCTGTCACTGACTTCTTTTCGCTTCTCGTTCACTTCAAAGTATGCCACTAAACTCCAAAGTCGTATCGTATTAATAAAAGAAGGCTCATATGAAATTATGACCACAGATTACAATAACAAATTAAGAAAACAAAATGAAAAATTGCGAAAAGAAACAGTGTGAATTAAAAGGCAAAGGAGCAACATTATCAAAAAATAAATAAAATTGTTGTTTTGCGAGTGTCTTGTCCACGCTTAATAATCTGATATGACAACATTTTCCTCCTTAAGCAAAGCATACTACTGAATTCTCGAAATAAATCTGTAATCCCAGTGTAATAAGGTAAGTTTAATTCCTTCTTGTTGCTAAATAATGAAACAATATGTATTTACGAATATAACACAAATGTAAAATTTAAAAAACACTAACAGCATATATCCTGTTGTCTGGCTATGGATGCTATAACAATGTTTTAGGTCACTGATTAACATCAAATATGTGTTGCCTGTTTATTTATGCTATTCAGTTTAAATAACAAGTGTAAGTTTAGATAATTGCCCTCTTGTAAAATTCAGTCCTCACGAGTTAGCAACTCATTCACAGGTGTAAGAAAGTACTCTAATACCTCATCTCGTTACCGAACGCATCGCCCTATGAAGTCTCTCATTGACACAACGCAATCAGGTTCGTTTCAACGACTCTTGCGAAAACATGGGAGTTGTCCTTGCTCGGGGGAGTACCTGTGACTTCTCTCTCTAAGGACTTCAACAAACAACCGGGCAAGAAGGCTCAACCCAGACGGGAGCAAAGACTCAGAAAGCCACTCTAGGAATACGCTCTGCCAATCTTTCCACTCGCAAAGTTTTAAGCATGTAGACTCTCCCGACTAGCATATTCTCTATTTACGTCACATCAATACACGAAAACAGTTCGACTTTTGACTTCTTTATTTATAAGACATTAATTCAATGAACGTTTCATAATTTCTTAAAATTTGTTTCCCATTGCTATTTCCGCTTTTACTTCTTTACCACTTATTCTTATATAGTACTTTATAACATATAGATCATGAATATGCGAAATGTAATAAACAAGAACAAGATTTTAGAGGAGAGCTAAAAAACTGGATAAGCTTTCGAAGTTTCAAATTAGACTTTGGATTTAAACTTATTTTATGTATTTATTTTCATACTTTATCTTTACAATGAACATAATTTTATTCTTTTCAATTGTTATTAAATTATGTGGCAAACATCATTTGGCCTGAATATTACATACTATTGGTAACAAATATTTTTTTTTATAAAATTAAGCAGGAAAATATTATTTTGGGAATATGATATTTTAAACGAAGGTGTTTTCTTAGACAGTGAATCTATTGATGTCGAAACCTCAATTTAATACATTATTTCTTAACATAAATTATGTATAACTGCATTGATTGCATGATTTATTTCATAAATTAGTGTGTAAATATGTTCAACATTTTTCAACGATATGTATATTTATTTATTTATTTATTTATTTATTTATTCAGTTACTGGTATTATTTTATATTCCTATAGTTTTTTTCTTCCAAACAAATTTCAGATGGTAAGATCACTGAAACACATTTATCAAAATGATCAGCGCTCTAAAAACCCCGTCATTTGTTCCCTCTCCGAAAATCCGTTACCGAATTTTTGTCACTGTCAAGGCACTGCCATCTATTCCACCCCGTCTGCCCTCTCCCTGAAAGATCCCCCCACTATTCGTCTTTTTCGCACTCGCCCCAGCAGCTCTTTGCGCGGGTCCGTCTCCGCTTCGCGGCTGTCCCGGTGCGCGGCGGAGCGGGGCGCTGTAGCGCTGTCGTCGCGCGACACTTAATGCATCGGCGCCCCGCTCCAGGTGTCCACGCCCGAGGCGTGCCCGCTCCCGGCGTTCCAGCTCCCTGCGCCCCAGCTCCCGGCGTCCGAGCTCCCGGCGTCCCAGCTCCCGGCGTCCCAGCTCCCGGCGTCTCCACCCTGGCGTCCCTGCTCCTGGAGTCTTCGCTCCCGGCTTCCACACCCCAGATACCTCCGCTCCCCGGGTCCGCGCTCCCGGCGTCCACGCCCCAGGCGTCCCCGCTCCCGGAGTCCCCGCTCCCGGAGTCCCCGCTCCCGGAGTCCCCGCTCTCGGAGTCTCCGCTCCGGAGTCCCGCTCCGCGTCACGCCAGGGGTCCCCGCCCGGAGTCCCCCGCAGTCCCCGCCCCAGTCCCTCCGGAGTCCCCGTCCCGTGATCCCCCGCTCTGCCGGAGTCCTCCGCTCCCGGAGTCGCCCGAGCCTCCCGGCGCACTGGTCCCCGCTCCCGGATGCTCCTAGTCCCGCTCCGGATCCCCGACTCCGGGCCCGTCGGTCCCCGCTCCCGGAGTCCCCGCTCCGGATCCCCGCTCCCGGAGTCCCCCGCTCCGGAGCCGTCGTCCCCGTTCCCGGAGTCCCCGCACCCGGAGCCCACGCTCCCGGGAATCCCCGTTCCCGAGAAATCCCGCTCTGTGAGTCCCGGCTCGTGGAGTCCCCCTCGCGGCGTCCCCGCTCCCTGCGTCCCCGTTCCCAGAGCGTCCCGATTCCTGGCGTCCCCGCTGCCGGCGCCTCCGCTCCTGTTGTCACCGTTCCCGTGGTCCCCGCTCCTGTAGTTCACCCCCCAGGAGTCCCCGCTCCCGGCCTGAGGCGTCGTGGCATCCGAGGCGTCGAAGCTTCGCGCGCCGAGCGACGCCGCATATGTCACGCGACCGCCGCCGTCGATCGTCCCACGCGCGACAGCCCCGGGCAACGCGACGCCACAGGGAGATGTGGTTCGCGGCATCAACTGATGTCGCAGCAGGACCTCTGACCGAGAGGTCCTAGGTTCGAGTCCTGAAGGTGGTGACAGGCTTTTAGACACTTGCTAGATAGCTTTGTTGTGTTCTGTCGCTATCTGAAGAAGAATTATGACCGGCTTATCTGTTTGGTAGTTTTCCACAATTTCTCTCATTGACACCAGGCCAATGCCCGAGCAATACCATAACAAACGGGTCACGGACCACGTGCAATCTTTCCTTTCACTCCATGTACAATGCTCACCCCTTCTTTGTGCACACTTAATCTTACATGCACTACACTCTCACACATGGCGAGAGAAAGGTCGGGGGCTTAGAGTTTGTTCCGGCTGGGGGAAGGGTCCCTGGTGCTGAAACAGACCAGGTTGAGGAAATCCCGCTAGCCGTAGGTAGGTCGGCGCCGGATTTCGCCATCCAGCAGGGCAAGGACACAGCCAATTTAAGAGCAAAATAACATGCACTACACTTACTGATCGAGTTGACGAGCCCGGAATCAACGTGACGCGTCGAGTCGGTAGGCGGTCTGCCTGACGTTGCTCAACAGCAATAGCGATTTATCTGCAGCATAGTTGACTGAGAGGTTCTATTCTCCTATTTCAGCTTGGTGGGTGTTTTAAGGCCACGAAATGGATTGAAAGAGAAACACTCATGCAATCGGAGGTTTCTTTTGGATGTAAATTTTAGGAGCTCCCGATTGGAAGACAGTGTCCCTTACTCCGCCCAGCTCTTAACTTTGAAGTGCCACTACGTTTAAATCGGACTATAGGTTTCAAATCCCGCCACCAACGGATTTTCGACACTAGCTACTAGCTAGATGGAATTCTGCCGCTGTATGATGATTTCTATCGTCTGAATGCTCTAATCGGTAGTTTGGCAAACTGAAGAAGGACCCCATGCGATTTTCCTTTCCTCATCCTTGACCCAACCTCCACCACCGCCGTCATCACATGTCAGCTATAGATTCCAACTGTCGTAGTCACTCGTAACATATCCCCTTCATTACATAAAATCTCCCATTATAAATATATCACACTATTAAACCCCCTGTCGCAGTTTAATTTATTTCATTCACTGTCATTTTGGCCCCCGGGGCGAGGCGTGCGGGGCGAGGAAACGCTGTCATCGTGCGACGTTTAATGTGGCGGCGCCACGCTCCGGGCGTCCGGGGTTCGGGCGTCCGAGGTTCGGGCTCCCGGCGCGTCGCGTCTCGTCGCGGCGCCTGAGGCGTCGAGGCGACGCGTGCCGAGCGACGCCGCATACTTCACACGACCGCCGTAACTCAACGGTGATAGCGATTTCTCGGCAGCATCGTTGAACGAGAGGTTCTATACTCTGATTTAAACGTAGTGGCTTTTTTAATAGGGTGGAAATAGTGCAGGATTGAATGACATCAGCCGTTGTTAGTATTGTTCGGATTTGTGTATCTATTGGTAAAATAGTTCGATTATCAACATCAACACGACGAAATGACCTTACATTATCTAAGGCAGATATATAGGAATCAAATTCAATTATGGTTTTAAAATCTATACACCTGAACGGAGAGCAAGGTTCATTCCGAGGTTTCGTTTGGATTTGAAATTTTGGTACTGTAGCTCCCGATGCAGTGACAGTAGCCTTTTCGGCGTCCAGCTCTTGGCTTTGAAGTGCCACTGTGTTTAAATGCCGGACTGTAGATTTCAAATGCCACCGCCGAGAGATTGGCGACACTAGCTACCAGCGCTGTGGAATTCAGCCACTAACTGAAGGAGAATTCTAGTGACTGGCTGCTCTCATTGGTAGTTCTTTGTGGTTTATCCGATTGATACCAGGTGAATACCAGAGCAGTACGTTATCAAACGGGACACGGACCGCTCGGGATGGTTTCTTCATTGTCCTTGACCCAACCTCCGCCACCGACTCCCTCCATTACACATCCTCTTCGCTTTATATTCCCTCTATCATAGTTCATCAAAACGTATCCCTTCCATTAAATACCCTTTCCTATTGTAAATATATCCCATTATATAAATATGTAAATATATGTAAATATAAATATGTGTTATGTAAATATATCCCATTATGAATCCTCCCTGTTGTACTTCAATTTATTTCAAGTTCATTCAATTATTTACTTCACTTTATTCATTTTCAAAAAGAGTCCAAAAGATGATAATTCGAAAATGTTAATTTTCTGACAATAATTTATTTTATACTAATGTGGAGTTCAATATTTAAACTTACTTTACCCCGAGCCTCTCCTCTTTTATACACACACTTACTACTCACAGCTTCTCCGGCTGGGGCGGTGTACTACTGATATAGATACCTGGAAAAGGAAATCCCGAGAGAGGTAGGTCAGCGCTGCAGAGAGGGAGGATCCTCCGCCACCTCTCGGGAAATAACACGCACCCTTCTTACAAGGCCGATTCAATGCAGTTCAAGAATGCCTCATTTTCTGTGGGGAGGCTCAGGCCTTGAGACCTGCTCTTCCATCTCACCACTAAAATTCCGGTTTGGTTCATTTACCGTCGGGCAGAGGAAAAAGGTATCACTCGGGCGACGAAACAAGCGATTTAAATTTTGCTCAGAGGCTTCATTTAGGCATGAATATCTTTTACATGCTGTAAATCTGCAATCTACAACATGGGATAGCCGTCTTTACTTTCTATCCGAAGGAAGACGTATGAAGAATTTGTTCGACCATACAAATCTACGGCTTCGGTCTGGCATGAACCCGCGAACATGGGTCCGATACGGTAACCTTCAGACCACCGAAGCCACTAATCGCGTAAGTACGAGTAGTTGACGCTCCCAGAACCGATATTCACTCACGCCATGCGACGCGGTGCTTTGCGGCGGCGCGGTCGTATGGGCGAAGGGAGAGGTCACGCGATGGCGCTGGCGCCCACTCGCAGACAAACGGATCCCATCCGCGGAACAGGACGGCAATTTCGGAGAGTGCCGAGTACTTGAGAGCTTCCGTAACGAACGCTTTCCTTCATTCGATGTCTTCTGAATTGAACTATTCATGAAACGTTTAATGCTTTATTTCTTATATTGTTACTAAAATCATGGGAAATTTGATCTAATCTCAAAATTAAAGCGGATTAACATCCGTACACTCAGTAAAAATTACGAATGACAATGATTATACGAACATTATAAGACAGTAGTTCTTGAAAGAAGCCTACGAATCTGAATATAAACGTGAAATTCACTGTGAGAAAGTTTTCAAGTGAGAAATTCTCATTCGTAATTATAAATATAATTTCTTATATTATAGTGATTATTAAATTATATAAATAGAATCTCATATGCACATACTACACATTTCTAGCATTTATTTTTCCTAGAACGTACTCTGAAGCAATCAATGTATTATTTACTTTAACAAACGCAGCACAGGAAAATAACAAATATCTCATTATAAAATGTCGAGGAAACGGAAAATAATTGTATTTAAATTTAGAATGAAAAGTTGCAGCAAAATGTGCTCTAGATCAGGTCCATTTTATTTCGCAGACATTTTATTTATCAGACCAACTTGAATCTTCTATCATAATTTTGTCGCAGATACCTTTAAATCTATTCTTTATGCTCTAGCACTTCAATAGAAAATAAAAATGCTTTTCATATATTTGAAAAGGTCGTTAGTTCTGCCTCCAACCTTTTAGTGAGAATTGTGAAGATACGAAATATTTATAAAGTAAGGTTTTTTTCATACTTTTTCAAAATAAAATCCTCCGTCACAAGAAACGCTGTCTTACGACAAATTACTATAACTTGACAGATCCACACACACACACACACACACACACACACGCATACACAACCAATTCCAGTTTGCCAAAAGCGAGCGCCAAAACTAGGTGCATGTAAATGTTTCATCTCTTGCGAGGCCGTGACCCTATTACAGGGGGCCGTGGAGCTATTTGCGAAGCTTGTGGTTGCAGCTCCTCTTGGGACGAAGCGGTGTCATGACGGCCGTGGTTTTCACCGGCACGCGAAATAAGCTCGAAGCCGGAGCAAAGCACGACGCGGACTGGGGTGAGTGATGAAAGTGGGGGGGGGAGGGTAGAAAGGTGGGGGTTGGACCATAAGCACGAGGCTATAGCTTGCACGTACACACGCGGTAGGATGACGACGGCCGTGTGGTTTCTGCGCAAAATGCGATGTCTTCAGGCAGGGAAGCCAAGAAACGCTGGTGATGACAGTGAGGGTGGGGAATTGTGTCTGGGTGAGGGAAGCTTGGAAACAGAAGAGCTCTTTAACGTGAATTACTTGGGGTATTACTTCTAGGATATTCTCAAACATATGTTCGTGAAAATAGGAAAGAAAGAAGAGTGATGACCCACAGTGTAAGCTCAACCTGCTGTTTTACAAAAGTAGAACACTGTAGCTGATCAATATTGTGCCGTCATAAATCAAGAACCTTTTTGCTGCGTATTTCGTTTCATTTGTTTCTCTGTCTAAAATATCAAAGACTCGTATTTGCAAACTCGGGGCTTGAATATTTGCGGGAAAAATATAAAACTTGTTATTCTGTCACAGTTTGCCAAATTGAAATATTTGTTTATTGAAACAAACCTTGTTTGATATAATGTTGATTTGAAGTGTTTCTTAAACGAGTCAAGGATATTCATAGTGTATGCATTTGTATATGCAGACAGAAATTGTATAGTATAGATATTTGCTTATTTACAAAATTTCCGAAAGTATCAATTAAAATTAATACAAGAACAATACATTTAGAATAAATGAATTACGTTACCTCATAAAGAAATAGTGTGAAAATTCACAGCCACATTGCATTTTATTGAGAAAATCCTTGAATTTATCTGAGAATATAAGAAATAAATTGTATTCGTTCCACGCACTTACAAATATACAACGTATGTTTCACTTGCATTGAATGGGCAGACATGGAAGTGAGCGTTTTTAATTGAATGTTTTATGTTTCTGGACGTGTCAAAACTGCTACAGTTATTAGTGACGTACTTTAACGCATGTTATACAACGAGAGGTGGCGGTGTTCCATTTTTTCGCTAGAATGGGAAATCCGACGCCAACATACGCGTCATTTTACAGGGAATCCTCCTCCAGGCACCTCTCCTAGTGAGGCAACGCCCCAACCGCTCTCTCAACAATTTCTACAAATAAATTTCCGACTGCCCTTCCAACAGGGGTGGTAATGAAGTCTATGAAAGTGGAAGTGTGTATGCGAATGGGGAGAGGATAGAACAAGGAAGAGGAAGGAAATATTTATAGAATGTAGATTTTAGCAATTGAGAAAATGCGAAATGTTATCAAACGTTGAAAAAATTGATAATACTATGTTTGAGGGTCAGTGCAATACATTTCAGGTTTTCAATCAGCGATAAAATGCGAAATCGATCACAAAATGCCAAATCACATGCAAAGTGCTAAATGATCGTGAATCTGCGATATAATTGCTAAATTGCATTTTATGGTTTCCCTCGTTTTCAAACTCTAACAAGGGATGCGATATCCACAACACACATCCATATTTGAAAACACGCAATTTGAGAGTGGCCATATTTATTACTTTATAATTAAGCTTTAACTGACAAAACAAAGTAACAAATAATAACATTGAAAAAACTGATTTTGAATGCGTGATCGCTCAGGGGTACTTCGATGGCCTTCAGCTTCGTGAGTTCGCATTTCGGAGAAGATAACAGGCAAAGGAAGGCCCTACGCTTACTATACAAGCACACACGTTACTTCTTACGTATTTGTTCAAAATGGCGAATATTAAATTAGTGTCCCTTATTTTCTGATTTTAATAAGCATTAAAATAATTTTATCTGAAGTAATACTCCCTTAATAATTTGTTAAAAAGCTACAGAATGCTTAATTTTAATTTTTATAATGGCATAATATTCTATAAAATTGTTTTCAATATAGGAGTTTTTTAAAATTTTAAATTCAAAGTTCAATAGAAAAATTGCCTGCTATCCATCAGGAGACGGAAATGTGCTCAAACCTTTACGACCTCATGTTCAAATGTACTGCAAGGTAACATTTTCGCAGAAGTACAGGGCCAAGGTATTGTGCGTATGCAAAAATTGAAGTATATAATATTGACATAACATTATTACATAAAATATTCTATTAAATTGCACCTAATGACAGCAAATAGTCAATTTCACATTACATATATTTCGATATTCTACGCTTTTCGGGTCACACTCAGTGTGATAAATGGCGAATCCGTTCGGATCTAACAACAAATCATTTGTTTTACTTTTATTAGGTAATGGTATGTTAGAGTTAAGAACTGATTCATGTTAAATATGCATACTTCATTTTTACCCGTTCGTGGCCTTTATTAAAGAATAATGAGTTTTAAAATTTAATAATATATACACTGAACGCAAAATTACTTAGTACCAAGATTACCAATCAAGGAGCTTTTATTAAAATTCGTTATCTATAGCTCATTATACTATGCGCAGTATCTTAACGGGCTATTTATTTATTTTTCAAAATTGTTCACAGTCAGAATATTGTGATGCACACATTCATAATAATCTAATGAATCCTTATTCTCCGGTTTGTATAACATGACTCCGAAAATAATCTTAACTTTGTTGAAATTGTTGTTGTTTGGATTTTTTTTGATCTGTGGGAACTGTGGATCATGATTTACTAGGAGAATATGCGGTTCCCCTATGGGAATATTTCTATCATGCCAATCTGTATTCTCCTACACCTTTCTGTCTTTCTTCCTGGGCTTTAAAGGGTACTGGTCTGATTGAAAATACGAGGTATTAAATAATATTTCGCCGCAAATCAAAACTTTTTGAACGAACTAAAGCTTATAATACCATTGGTAAATTACATAAAACAGTTTTGCTGTTCTTAAGGTGAAATTATTGAATGCTTTTGAGCCTATTGCGTAATCAGAAGATAATGCAATTAATTGTACACTTATTAACTCACAAAAATAATTGCTACCTCCCTTGCATATCAAATTAAGAATAATGAAGAAATTTGTAAAAGATTTGGACAATGCAGGTTCTTGCTTCCAATATCTTAAGCAAATATTTCCATTGTCAGCAAGAAAAGTGAGAGAAGGCGTTTTCAATGGCCCACAGATTCGTTAACTAATTAAAGATGCCGGTTTCAAAAGCACAATTCGTAGAATTTCAAGCATGGGACTCATTCAGAATGTAACCAACAGTTTTGTGGGTGATGTGAAAGGTATGCAATATGAAAAGATTGTGATAACTATGTTTGACAAGTTTAAGACACTCGGATGTAACATGAGCTTGAAGTTAAATTTTATCTATTCCGATCTTAAATACTTCCCGGAAAACTTAAGAGCTCTAAGTGATGAAAGCGGAGACACATTTAATTTGGATGTGAAACAGATGGAAAAGATGTACCAGGTCGATGGGACGTCTTTATCACGTCTGGATACTGTTGGTGTTTAATAATTGCAGACTACTGTTGGTGTTCAACACCGGACCATAAATGTCAGTCAGCTCAGCTCGTTTCCAACAAAAAGAAGGAGAAAGTTGTTTTCTTCGGGGAGTTTGAAATATCACTACTAATTTTAAACTATTATATCAGTGCAATTCATTTGTTAAGTTATTTTACTATGTTTTACGCATTTCAAAATGTGATCATCAACAATCAATAATTAAAACTTAAATATTATATATCTTCTGCATGGCAAGAATTCCGAATTACGAGAAAATGGTAAGCTGATATGGATTCAGCACACCAATTTAGGTAGAGGGACGTTTTGAATCCTGTGCCGCTGAATAAAAATTTAGTTTCGCAGTACTGTCAAATTTACTAATTAAAAAGTTCGATTTTAAAGCGTTGGGGGCAATGTCTAGTTATACTTGGATTTGCCTTTTAGTCCTCTGCCGTGCGATGGAAGGTAGGGGGCATATTAAGAAAGACAAACTCTCCAAAGAGGGCGGATAAACAATGAGTAATGCACAGAAAAGTGTAACTATTGTAGATGTGCACCTATTGGACGTTTAGAACAATATACAAAGGTAAACAACATTCTGTGTGTTCATTATATTTGCACGTTTGATGCACTATTAGGAGAAAATAATTTCCAAAATCCAAGCACCAAACTCACAGGACTCTAGATCTACGATGTGTTTTAAATCTTACCAAACCGTTAGATTTCCTAAAAGTTGCTTACTTCCAATAAAGGACTGCAAAAGAAGATATCACGACTACGTTCAGTTTGAAATTGGTATAGTCGTTTCCGAAATTATTCAGAGCAAACACACAGATGAACGGATGTTAGTAAAGCAGAAAAAGGTAGAAACAATAATTGTATTCGTGCAATGAATATTAGTAACCATACGAGCTTATAAAGACAGTTGTTTTGAAGTCACAGGCAGACGCTTCAATTTTATTAACAAATTTCAGGAAATTCTCTGAAAGAATGAAATTAACTTATTACACAATGATAACTGAAAATAAAAGTTAAATTTTCCCAAAATTTTGACTCTGATAAACCAATTCATTATTTGAACGTTCAAAAAAATGCTTGGTAAAAAAACAATTTGCGATGTGAAAAAATCTCAAACCACTAAGGAATTCAACGAGGGATTCGAAAGAGTTGTGGAGAAAATGGTAAGTTATACCGATGGCTGCCTGAATCTCGCGGTTCGATAAATCCCCTTCATCAAATGAACTTTAAAGGGGAACAGCGGGTGCCTGTAGCCGCTTCTTCACCTCTTCCAACAGAGTCCGACAATTTGAGGCTCTTGCAGGAGGAAACGACAACAGGTGAACCTACTTGAATATAGCAATATTGGATAAAAATGTAATGAAGAACCCACTTCATATTATCTATTTATAATTACAAGAAGCAATGAAACTAAAATGTTCAATAAGATGGTTGACAAGAGGAAAGTTAATGTTATAAACCACTATGTTATTTCTTCACTTTTTTCTCATTACCTATTAGAAGGTTGAATCGAATAAAAAGTGGAGTCATATGTGAATCAATTACTTGATGCTTTTATTAATTTGGCTTATTTGAAACCTGGCGGGTAAGCTCAGTTCAAACAATTAAAAATGTCTCTAGATAGATTGACATTAGAATGAGTGAAAATCAATCAATTCATCAATACAGATAAATACATTTGAAGTGTCTGTCTGTGGTTTTTCAATTTTCAGCTTTTGAATACTTTTAAACTTCATTATTCAATTATAAAAATCTCATGTCAAATCAATTGCCCATCCGTACTAACCTATTTACCTTAAAACCGAAATATATCAAAATGAAATTTAAACATGCTGTAAATACTACCCATTGGACCAACTTTCTTTTTGTTTTAGCTTGATACCCCAAATTGTTGCGAATATGTGGTTTTTTGTTGACACACCACATGTATTCCGCACTGTCTTGCTCTGTCCCGTGCAATAACAATAAGAATAGCTACAATAGTTGCAATAAAAACAGAAATAATAATAATAATAATAATAATAATAATACTGATCTTAATGACCATTCTTACTTACAATACTACAAAACAAAACAGCAGACCCTGTCGGGTTGAAGCGTGCCCAAAAGTGGATTGGAAGGACTGTAAAGTAATGGACGGACGGACACTCGCAGTTCACCATAATTATGGTTTGATTGAACTTGATTTGATTTCAGAATTCAAAATTCACGTTTCACAGACCAATGAATCTGCTTCGTCAGGTACATCAGATTATCTTAATTAATTTTAAGCCTATTTAAAATAAATTGAAAATATGAGAATGTGTGAAATGACCTTTATTTTTCTTTGCACATACTGTGCTTATATGGAGTGGGTCACTTCCACCGAGGCCCGTTTGTTAGGGCAGGGCCAATGCAGGCCCGTTTGTTCCTGCATTGGCCTGATGCAGATCGGAGTAACCAGACAGAAGTCTCCTCCAGGCAGCGGCTAAACTTGACCTAGCGAAACAGCTAGCGACGAAAATCCTGCCAGCCATGGAGACTCAAACCCTAGGTTCACCCCTAGGATCTAGAAAAGGATTCTGACTGGAAAAGAATTCTTCCGGCCGGCTGCTCTGATCGGTACTTTCCGTAATTTCTCCGATCAATATCAGGCGAATGATGAAGCAGTATCTTACAAAATGGACCACGAACTGTGCGCGATCTTTCCTACCTCTTCCTTATCCTATCCTTACAAACACTTGATCTAACATGGACTACACCACACATGACGGGAAACCAGGCGGGAGAAACCTGTCGGGAATTTTACACCTAAAAAAATTGAAAATCCGTCTTCCTAGCTCCACCATTTTTCCCTCCATGAACATCCGTCTACCCCAAAACAAAACAACCCAGGTACAACCAACACCTACCCCACAACCTAATCCCCGTCCTCGTATGGGGGAATGTTAACTACTAAAACAATAACAACACAATAAAAAAAACAGAATGTTGAGCCGCGAAAAAACGATGGCAGGCATTCATAACTAACCACACCGAGACAGACAGATAGTCGGGAGCTGAGAGCTTGTCCCGGCTGGAGCGGTTCCCCGCTGATGAGAGATACCTGGTTAGGGAAACCCCCACTAGCCGACGGTAGGATCTTGCCAGCCAGCGGCCAAAACCCACCGCCATCGGCCGAGCAAAACATACACTACATTTACGGTACTAGCATAGTAGGACGGACGAAAGTAGTTGACGAGCCCGAAATCTCACTTAATCAATCAACATAGGACCTCCCAGTTAGAGACACTGCAGCGACATCAACTAAGCCATCTCGTCAGGTTGACATATTCGACCAGAGGTAAGGCGAGCGTTACGATCAACACGCCGCAGGTGTCAGTCACCGTCAACAGGGGCATAGTCGCACACTCCCACCAATCCGACCGTGATTAGACGCTTGGCATCTCCGTCCCGCTTTGTTTGGCTTCCGCCGCAGTCGCCCTCCGCGCCGCGCCGCGCCTGGTGACCTGCTCCGCAGCCGGTGCGGTCGCGGGGCGTGACGTCATTGCGGGAAGAGGGATGCCGCGGCGGGGGCGCTCTCCACGTGGCTGCGCGGGGGGTGCGGAGGTAGAGGAGAGGGGGGGCGGTGCGCGTGGGTGAAAGATTGGGTGAGCTATTGCGCATCGTATCCAACTTCAGCCAATACGCTTCACGCACCAGTTTGCGTCACAATATTAGCGGGAATTTTAAATGCAGACAGATACCAACTATCACTACGAGAGGATTATAATAAAACGGTCATTTATTTTTTTTCTCCACTTTAAAACAATGTCGTTTAGTATCGAAATGTCCCATTTTGATATGCCATCTTTTTGCAATTTTTTTTCGATTTCGACTAATAAGTCCATTTTTAACTTTTCCCGTAATTTTGAATGCATTGTTGCACTGATTTCATCAAATTGCTTCAATTAATATTCACGAGATACAACAAATGTTCCCTCAGAATTCGTTAGTAATATCATCCGTTGTATGAAAAGATTTCTGTGATGCTTATCAGCGCCATTGTTGGTTCGAAATAAAGAACAGTCCAAACCAAAATTTTGCAAGTTGAGTGCTCTTGAATAATTAGAAAAAGCGATTATATCAGTATGCGATTATATCAGTAATGTAACTATCTTGAGTTGTTCATCCGAACTGGTTTTAATCACATTTTTTACGTCATTTTCTTTGCTTTTGGGGCGTTTTAAAAAACTTCTAAGAACATCTTAATGATCGTTTTTGGCGATGTTTCAATTATTAAAATCCATCCGCAAATTATCACCTTGTTACAACAGGTATATGAAGCATTTATTTTAAATTTGACATCTTGTACTTCTCCAATGTGTTATGTTTCGTTGGCCACCTTTAAAAATTGTTACTTTACGCTATATTCAAAATGTTTATGAACAGTTCTCGTACGACTCACCCATACGACATGGCGGACGGCGTCTTGTCCGGCTTTTCAAACGAAGTGCCCGTGTGGTGGTCACGTGGTTCGTGACGCAAACTGGTGGTGCGCAGAACGAGCAAAAGTCGGTGCACCAGAGGAGCCCACCGTCTCTACACCGAGGTGGATGGGGGAGTGGGGGTGGAGGCGCAAGTCTGGAGAGCGGAAAGCAACGCGAAAAATTACAGCGAGTCTCAGCGAGGGAGGTTTCATTGCCGGTCGTGTTTTTTTCTTTTCTCCTCGTCGTTAACCACTAGCATCCAACCGCAGCAAAAGCTCGTGCGCGGCAGTTGAGTAGAAGGTGTTTGTTCGCTTCTCAGCTTGTCTTCTGTGGTTGGACTGTCGCCTTTTCTGTTCAATTTCCACAAAGCCATTTCTCTTTTTGTTTACTCTCTTACCCACTTCATGGAGCTGGCGGCGTGAAATACTGCACTTTCATTGCTTCGCTGTGAAAAAAAATGCCTTAGTTTCAACTTAGACTGTTTTAAATGAGTTATTTCTAAAAAGATAAGTGTTGTATTAAGTTTATTAGGTATCCAAATTTGCATATTAGAAATTTATTGTAAATTGGAAATTTATTGGTCAAGATACATGTTTACTATTCATAAATTTTAATTAATTCTATTATATGCTGAATTGATATTTATTGTCAAACTAAACGAATGTGTTGCTTGTACTAAAAAAATATATTTACATAGGTACTGCAAAAGCTATTTTACACAAAAGCATTATTTACATAAAACAAGAGCAAATTATTTTGAAAAGGGATAAATAATACCGCCAGATATAAAAACATTTTAAACATTTATTTACATTCATATAGAATTTAATTCATTTTGAAATATTTGTCCGCAAAAACCCAATAAAAGAGCATGCCTTTTACATTTCCGATATGGGTATTACCCAAATTAATTTGCATTATTAAAGAAGATATAAGATCATAAAAATGGTGTTTAATTCAGTAAAACTCACAGAACAGGGTTATAGACTGAAGTAAGCAACTTTAAATGCATACAATTTTTTATAACTATCACAAATGACTGTCAAATATCTTAACGATTTCAAAGACGCAATAAATTTTATCACTCAGTACTCTAAAACTAAACAAAAAAAATCCAGTGAAGACAAATGCGATACTGAATTTAGACTCTTCGAATTTCAGAGAGCTTTATAAGAGGTACGTTAAGTATAGGACGTGAGAGCGAAAGGCCAACAAATACGACCAAAAAGTCCGAATTTAACGCACATTATAGATGGACTAGCAAATCGAGACAGAAGACAAAGAAATATCGCTCG
Organism: Gryllus bimaculatus; assembly: GCA_017312745.1. NCBI lineage: Eukaryota > Metazoa > Arthropoda > Insecta > Orthoptera > Gryllidae > Gryllus > Gryllus bimaculatus. The sequence continues at coordinate 4,485,705 of BOPP01000030.1, forward strand.
TTTAAGTATTGACCTGGCCGAATACGCCCCGGCGCCTTCGAGGATTCGGCCGCGGGGGCAGCGCCGCTGCAACATTCATCGGCCACATTCTCGCCAGCGCATGCGCGGCGCCGCCGGTATAACGCGAATTATGAGAACGTTTGCGAAGGCATGACTGATTCTCCAGAGATTGGCATTGCTTATAAAAATTAGTGGACCGATTTTCGTAGCTAATAGCCTCACTCTACCCGCATTTCTTTCAATCCATCGTTTCAAGAAAAGTTGCGTGGAAGTAATATAGGTATTGTGGTGAGTTATCGTTGCATTTCAAATGAAATAATATACGCGGTGAGTAATACCTTCGTGCGCGTTCGTGACGGCTGTCAACTCGCGTTGCGCGAAGGGGGGGAAGGGCGGCCTCCTTCGAATCCCTTCCCCACCCCACCCCACCCTCTCGCGGAGAAACGCGCGCCCAGCTGCGTAATTCGCCTTTGTGCCTCCCCGGGGCCTCCCCCGGGCCGGCGCGCCGGCGCAGGCGCT
>BOPP01000030.1:4487278-4507898 GCA_017312745.1 Gryllus bimaculatus
ACAACCAGACAACCTACCCTCACAAGCGCGATCCCGTCCTCGTTATGGACTGTAACTACTAATAACAAAACAACACAATAGCAACCAAAAACAGAATGTGAGGCCGCGAAAAATAACGATGCAGCCGCATTCATAGATTACTACCACAACCGAGTAAGACAGATAGTCGGCGTTATGCTTGAGAGTCTAATGGTCCGCGGCTGGAGCGGTTCCCCGCTGATGAGAGAAATAGCCTGTAGGTGAAAAGGGCCCCGGCTAGCCGACGTAGGATTTGCGCAGGCTAGCGGCCTAAACCCACCGTCCATCGGCCTCGAGCAAAACATCCACACCTACATTTACGGACTAGCATAGTAGACGGGAGCGAAAGTAGTTGACGAGCCCGCAAATCTCACTTAATCATCAAACATAGGGACCTCCCAGTCAGAGGACACTGCCAGCAGAATCAACTAAGCCCATCTCGTCAGGTTGACATATTCGGACCAGACTTGATAGGAGCGGAGCGTTTTAGCGACCACACGCCGCAGTGTCAGCCCCACGTTTCCAAACAGGGGCCATAGTCGCACCACTCTCCACCAAATCCGACCGTGTATTAAATGACGCTTGCACTTCCGTCCGCTTTTGTTTGGCTTCTGATGACCTTCGATCTGACCCTCGCGGCCAGCGTCCGACGTCCTTGTGACCCTGCTCCGCAGACCGGTGCTTTAGGGTGCGCGAAGCGTGACGGTCATTGCGGGAAGAGGTAATAGCCAAGATGTGGGCATGGAGCTTATAAAGGAATTGCGCTCTCCACGTTTGCTGCGATGCGCGTCGAGAACGAAGTAGTGAGGAGAGGGGGGCGGTTTTTATGTGAATAGCAGCTGTGGTGAAGATTTGGTTTGTAGCTATTGCGCATCGTAATCCATACTTCAGCTCATATACGCTTCACGCACCAGTTTGCGTCACAATTTAGCATGAGAGAAATCTTTGTTAAATCTGAGCATGTATTCTCATAACTATAACACTACGTAAGTAGGTATTTTATAAACGTGTTCAATTTTATTTTTGTTTTCTCCACTTTAAAACATTATTTGTCGTTTAGTATCGTAAATTGTCCATTAAAATTGAATATATGCATTGCTTTTCTGCTCATGTTTGTTTCCGATTTCGAACTAATAAGTCCATTTTTTACTTTAACTATTTTCCCGAATGTTTGAATGCACTTGTTTGCACTGATTCATCAAATTGCTTCAAATTTAAAAAATATTCACGATATTTTTTAAAACATACTAAAATGTAAATCCCTCATAAAGTCGTTTTAAACTAATTATTCATCAACTTGTATGAAAAGCATTTCTCTTATTGCATTAATCAGTCTGCTCATTGATTTGGTTTTCGAAATAAGAACAGTCCAAACCAAAAATTGTTGGAAGCAAGGTGCCCAGTCGCTCTTGAGGGATATATTGTAGAAAAAGCGATTAACCTAAACTTTGACGCTATTAAAATCAGTACTGCGGAGCTGATGTTATGTCGAGTTAATTCAACTATCTTGAGTCGTTCCATCCAGAACTCGGTTTAATCCAACATTTTTTACTCATTTTTCTTTGTTTTGGCGTTTTAAAAAACTTTAAGAGAAGATCATTGAATGCATCGTTTTGGTCTCAGGTCTCTCGGAATATTAAAATCCATCCGCAAATTCACCTTGTCTTACAACAGTATACTGATTGGCGAGAAAAATATGTTTAATGCCTCTGACATCTTGTACTTCTCAATGTGTGTATACGTTAATTCGAAATTGGCCACCTTAAAAAATTGCTTTACTCTTACGCTAAATTCCACAAAATGTTTATGAACAGGTTCTCGTACGACTCGAACCCCATATACGACATTGGCGGGACGGCTCCCGTCTTGATGTCGGTCTTTTCAAAACGAAGTGCCCGTGTGGTGTCACGTGGTTCGTGACCGCAAACTGGTCGGGCACCGCGTCGGTTGTGTTTTGTGGTTGCGCAGGAACGAGCAAAAAGTCGGTGCACCAGAGGAGCCCACGTCACGTACACCGAGGTGATGGGAGTGGGGTGCAGAGCAAGTCAGAGAGCGGAAAGCAACGCGAAAAATTACAGCGAGTCTCACGAGGGAAGTTTCGTTGCCGGTTCGTGTTTTTTTTTCTTTTCTTCTCGTCGTCTAAACCTACCTGCATCCAACCGCAGCAAAAAGCTCGTGCGCCGGCAGTTGAGTAAGAAAGGTGTTTTTCCTTCTCAAGCTTGTCTTCTGTGGTTGACTGTCGCCTTTTCTGGTTCAATTTCCACAAACGATTTCTCTTTTGTTACTCTCCTTACCCCTTCATGGGCTGCGGGCGTGAAATACTGGCTTTGCAATGCTTCGCTGTGAAAAAAATCCTTAGTTTCAACTTAGACTGTTTTAAATGAGTAATTTTCTAATAAAATGATAAGTGTCGGGTGTATTAATTTATTAGGTATATCAAATCTTGCAACTGATTCAAATAAATTAGAACAATTTATCTGTAAATTGGAATATTATGGTCAAGAGATACATGTTTACTTATGTCATAAATTTAATTTAATCTATGTATATGCTTGGAATTTGATACTTTATTTGTCTAATATAGAACGTAAAACGAATGTGCCCTATGCACTCCTGAGGAAAGTAATTGTACTAAAAAATATTATTTACATATGGTACTTCAAAAGCTATTTTACACAAAAGCATAGTGGTTGACATGAAAACAAAATAGCAAATTATTTTGAAAAGGTATAGCATACGCCAGATGATAAGGGAGAGTGTTCCTAAAATTTATTTACACCTCCCAATATAGAATTAATTCCCTTTTTGATAATTATTATGTCCACCAACACAACCCATAAAGTGAAGCAAATTCCCTTTTACATTTCCGATAAAATCGGGTGAGTGTACCCAACATTACATTTGCCATTATTAAAGAACCGACGATTTATGATGGCATAAAAAATGGTGTTTAAATTCAGTAAAACTCACAGAACAGGATAGACTGAAGTAAGCAACTTTAAATGCATACAATTTTATACACGGTATCAAACAAAGATCTGAGTCAAATAATGCTTAAAACGATTTCAATAGACGCTAAATAAATTTATCACTTCTAGAAGTAACTACTAAAACTAAACAAAAAAAATCCAGTGAAGACAAATGCATACTTGAATTTAAGACCTTCTTCGAAATTTCAGAGAGCTTTATAAGAGGTACGTTAAGTATAGCACGGTGAGAGGAAAAGGCCAACAAATACGACCAAAAAGTCCGAATTTAACGCACATTATAGATGGACTAGCAAATCGAGACAGAAAGACAAAGAAATATCGCTCGTTTAAGTATTTGACCTGGCCGAAAACGCCGGCGCCTTCGAGGATTCGGCCGCGGGGCAGCGCCGCTGCAACATTCATCGCCACATTCTCGCCAGCGCATGCGCGGCGCCGCCGCGGGGAGCCCCCGGGGAGCACAAAGGCAATTACGCAGGCTGGCGCGCATTCTCCGCGAGAAGGAGTGGGCGGTGGGGTGGGGAAGGGATTCGAGAGGCCGCCCTCTCCCCTACTTCGCGCAACGTCGATGTTGACAGCGTGCACGAACCGCACGAAGGTATTACTCACGCGTTATAATTATTTCATTGAAAGTACCAACGAGTTAAAAACTCACCACAATACCTATATTACTCACGCTAAACTTTTCTTGAACGACGATTGAAAGAAATGCGGTAAGTGTGGGTATTAGTTACGAAATAGGCCACTAGATTTTATAAAGCAATGCCAATCTCTAGAGAATCAGTTCATGCCTTCGGCAAACGTTCTCAATAATTTGCCATTAGAACTTCTCCAGCATGTTCAAGGTATCTCCTGTAATAGATTCTTTACCTACTTTGTCATTTTCTTTAGATTTGGAGAAAAACACGGATTAGAAGTTCTCGCCTTTGAAAGAACATTGTTTCTATTGCGCGCCACGTGGAGAAGGTGTTGGAATTTGTCATTTCAGTGCTCGCTGCGAGCGTCCGCCTTCATCTAGTTTATTTGCAAAGAGGGGGAGCAAGGTGTTTGTTCATAGAAGAAAAGTTTCATCAGTAGTAATAAAGAACCCTCGAATGCCGATGGATCCTCACGCTGTCCGAACAGAAGTTTCCGTAAGTGACATATGCTAAGATAGTTTAAAGTCAACGCACAATGCAAACACAAACACTTTATGCATGGCTGTTACATAAAATGTTAGGACTACGATCTATTTCAGGTACCCGCAAGCCGCTCAATTTGACTGACCAAAAAATACGGATAGAGACTTCTACATTTCAATCGCTGCGTTGTTAGTGCGCTGGGAACTATTATAAACCAACTGCTCAATTGGGAGTTTTTGGGAAGAGGAGTGCCGCGAAATTAACTGCCGCCGCTCTGCCTGCTAACTCGGTGGTCGTAACTATTTCTCGAAGGGCAAACAACGTTGCGTGACGTCATGGATACCACAGCGACCACAGAGACCAAGAGCTTTTGTATAACAAAATATATTTATTAACAGAAAACAAAATCAATACACCCATTTACACTAATAATTACTTACACCCTAGCCTTCTGAATAGACCTACTATCCCCTGATCCGGTGAGCGATCCAAATAACCCGCATTGAAGATGTTTGAGCCCGTGCAGTCGGCCACTCCTACTTTTGAGCGCGCATCACCAAGCAGCTTCCGTTGACCGGATGTCACTCGCTGGCGACGACAAAAGTCGTTCTGCGCACCAACGGCTGTTTGCTACGTGCGGATCGCAGGAGCGAATCTTATCGATTGAGAATCGGCGTAATCGTGGCACTCTCAAACCACTCTTCACCTCGGAGCACGCACACAGCATCGCTTCCCCGTGACCCATCACCCAAGGACATAAAGTCCGCAGCTTCGTCAACTGATGAGACTGCTTCTGCGCGTATGCTGGCTCGCATATGCACCGTCTTGCGGCCAAGTTTTTGCAACCACGCCGAGGTTCTTCCCACCGTCTCCAGAACCCCCTACTGGCTCTGTACACTCAGTTAATATAGGCGAGGCACGTGACCTACTACGTCACGCCCACCCCCTCGCTTGTATAACAGTGAAAAGCTCTTATAAGCCGGAAACTTCCAGCCTTGGTCTCGTCTCGCGTTCTTCCCTGTTTACGGAAAAACCCTACTTCCAGTGGCTAGGCTAATCCGCTCCCAAGCGTCCCCAAATAGATGCCATAAGGCACGCTGGCTAATACGTTACAGTTGCGTGGAAGCCCGTCACCCCCTCCCCCCCCCGCCCACCGGAAGGATGTTCCGCTCGGGGAGCGGAAGGCTGACTGCGCCTGCCAGACCGGGGTTTTTTACTCTGGGAGGCGCCTGCGCAGATGTTTGGTGAAGACCATTCACAATGCAAACGTAAACGTAATTACGGTGTTAACATAAAAATTAGGATTTCGTCCATAAACGGACTCATTCACAAAGCGTGCGCACAAGTATAACACGTAATACGTTAACCTAAAAGCTTGCAAGCTTCTGTGCTTAAATAACACATAAGAAATAAATCAATCACAGCACGGTATATCAAAATCGAGAATCGAAATAGCGAAGTCGATAGATGAATTAACGCCACATGGGCCAGGATCACAATCGACACCTCGAAATCGATTCTCACTACCAACCAATAGTAAACTAAAATGTCTCACAGACAATAGAAACTCTTATTTTGCTTACGTTTATATTCAAAATTGTAGATACTTCAGTCTATCACTTATGATAATGTTTATATCTATGCGCTAAACTTATGTTTACGTTTGCATTGTGAATAGACCTTAAAATGTTATGGCTGATTAATTGATCATTCCGGGCGCGTCAACCGTTAAAGTCGTTATTTCTGTAAGTGTAGTGCATGTGTGTACGTTGGGAGGTGGCGGTTATCTTCCCCCGCTGGATGGCGAGATCCGGCGCCGCCCCTTTCCTTCTCCGCCAATCACAGGACACCCGACCTCCTCCTATTGGCCGCCGATGCATCCAGTCGGCCTACTCGTCCTTCCTATAAGATGAGACACGCCAACCTCTTGGCAGCAGTATAGGTCTGAAGAAGGCCACAGAAAGATGGCCGAAACGTCAGTACAATTGACCGAGATGCGGCTCATCCCTGATAGCCCAGAATGCATTGAATTCGGCCGCGGAAACCTGCGAACCCGGCGCCGACCTATCCGTCGACTTGTCGGTTTCTTTTTTCCCGACTAGGTATTTTCTATCAGCAGGGCACCGCCCCAGCTGGGACAAGTTCTAAGCTTCCGACTGTGTCCCGCCATGTGTGGTAGTGCAGTGCATGAAGGTGTAAGTAAGAAGAGAGGATTGGAGAAGGAAGGGGAAGAAAAGATCACGCGTGGTCCATGGCCCGTTTGTTACGTACTGCTCCGACATTCTCCTGATATTGATCGACGAAAGCATGGGAAACTACCTATCAGAGCAGCCGGTTGCTAGAATTCTCTTTCAGTCAACTGATGAATACGAACTAGCAATTCCGCTAGTGTTGAATATCCTTCCGCCGTCGGAACGTTGGGTGACAGAAATTTCCATAGGGCATATCATAGTCTATATATCCCGGCTGAAGAATGAAACGTGGTTACTTTTGGAAGACCCCGACTAAATTGTTCGTTAGTCTGATGTATTGGTTCGTTAGTCTGCTGTGAATGAAAATTAAGGAGTCATTTCGGACTTTATCCGGCTAATGATGTCTGTCACAGCGTGTTGGCTAAAGTAAGAAACTTGTTCGAGTGTGAAGGGCCTTTCGTGTTTACAAGTCTATAGTATTTGCTAAGATGTGTTGGAAAAGATGCAAGGCGCAAGCTGAAGATATTACACAAAGTTTTCAGTGCACGTGAACATTGGAGAAGATAGCTTCTAGCGTACACAATGGTTCGAGGAGAGCTTAGTTGACTTGGGGTTGCAGGCAAACTGCAGAGCTGTTTACTTTCCCTGCTTCTTGGGTAGGATGCGAGATTCGAAATGTGAAAAGTTCACTGTATCCGTAGCCCCATTTTACATTACGACTTCGTCTACATTGGAACAACAGAATTAGTTGAGCTTGTAGCTTGCCCCGGCTGGGGCGGTGTCCTACTGGCGGAAAATACCTGGTTTTGGAAAATACGATAAAGCATAATGCCTGGTCGGCGCCGGTTCTCACCATCTTGGGGGAATGATCACCGCCTCCTGTCGAGGATAAATACATTCACTACACCTACTAATGACCTTAGCAGTTGACGGGCCCGGGATCACTAATTAACCAACCACTAGACAGCGATGAGATTCATAATGCATACAATTAATGCGTTACAGTATAATACAGCCCCATTCAGTGGGGTCTTGGTAATCTTAGCATAAAACATTTTTACGCAGCCACGTGACCTGCATGACGTGGAGTGTAAAAATATTTTAAAAGATGAGCATTTGTTTGAGTAAAACTGCTCAACATCCATTGGTCTGTTAATAAACAGATAATATTTACTCGTACGATAATTATAGTGTACGAATCGTATTAAGAGCCAATCTCACGATGTTGCATTAGAGGGATATAGAGCTAACAGCACACACTGCCGCTTCAGTTGGGAACAAATTCCATATATCGTGATCACGTCACGAGTATAATGTTATGTGATTACATTCGGTAATTCGGGTGGAGTTGCGTTTGCAGCTAGAACTCACAACTGTAGCCAACTCAGACCTCAGAGGCTCGAAAACAGGTTCGCAATGGTGCTTCATGCTGTGCTAAAACTCCCTGAAGTCTCCTGCGGCCGACGTTTACGAACAGCAGCCTCTCTTTACGGCACCGTACCTTCCGTGTTTGGCAACGACATTTCGTGTCTTCGAGAATTGCTTAGCTGGTATGATTGATACACTTCGACGAAATACGAACACTGCCCATAACACTTTCCAATTTTTCCGTGTCTCTGTGGTCGAAAATAGTTAATTATTTATTGAAAAATCGAAAATGAACATTGTTAGTTTTTAACGCATGAGATGTCTCAGTCTTAATACAGTATGATCATTTCACCGTGAGATAATATGCATCATGAGTGCATGTTTATAACACTGATCTACAAAAAACGTTTTTTCTGAAACAGCAATAAAACACGCTGTGTGACGTGTACTTCTTAACCCTTCATGTGAGGAGCATAATACACGACACACAGCATATTCGGGAGCCCATTTCAGGTTCTGGGTGCCAACCAAAGACTCGAAATAAATTTCATAACAATTCCTTTTTAGAGCATAAACGATTAGTTTCAGCGATTTCAGAGTTTATTTTCCATAGACACAAAAAAATCAATTTGGGCTATTTACACAGTTTCGAGGCTTTCGTCGTGTAAATTAATACAAAGCACAAAACTTAACGAACATAGAACAACAAGCAGTCACATCCAAGCACATTCCACGCTATGAGATTTCTCAATGCTGGGTTGAAGCAGACAAGAAGCACAACGTGATTCTATCTTTCGAGCATGACTTATCAGCAATGTTACCAAACCGTTTTCATTCCCTAGAGATGAATTTTATGCATTCAAATATAATGAATAGGAATTCCTTGTTCACTTTTAGATTTTTCCTGAACAGTTAGATCTGCAGTATAACTAAATGAAGATTCAGTAAATTAACTAATATGCAGCGTTTTCAAGCATTTTCTTAATTACGATGTAGCGTGTAACAAGAAAACGGAGCCGGAGAGACAAAAAATAATTTGAAATTCGAATTCAGGGTTCAAGTTTTATCCAAACGCCCTAAGCAAAGTCGGTGAACCTAAATATCATCCTACCATCCAAATTACATCGCAAATTCGCGTCGAATATGTTTCAACCTGTGTATCAGCGTAAGGTAAACCAACAGAATCTATGGTTGTGAACATCATGGGTAAACTTACGGAAAAGCAAATTCGAAGGACAATTAAAACCTTTTATATAATTTTATTTCATTTCAGCATCTCAAAGGTTTTTTTTGTGGGAATGCGGCGTTAACACCCCTTTATTTAAACTTATAAAGTTTAAAGTGTTAGCAGATGTTATTTGATACAACTCTATTAATATTAAACCAGTAAATCAGTTTCTACAAGAAACACATTCACAGGGTTTAGTAAAAAACTAGATCTTATTAAGATAATGGTTTGTAATTGGAATTTCTACAAAAATATTAAAAAATACGTTATTATTAACACATTTATGCCGTATTTCAATCACGGTATGAGGAAGCAAGGACTACTAAGAAGAGCTTTTTCCATAAATTGTTAGCCCGACATCAACAAGATTCAATTGTTTTTTATATCTTGGGAAGTTATTTATCTGCAAATTGTGCATTATTCACAAGAATTACATTTCCGAGTATCTCGAAGTGCAGAAATATTTCATATGCTCGCTACAGATTTCTGTGGCGGGTTCTACATATGAATGAACTTTGAATAAAAAGGGAGATATAAAGTGAGGCTCTGTCACAAAAGTGGATGCCTTAAAGTTAAAGCTCGAGCAGCTCCTATAATACCGACAAAACACATATTAGGTGTCTGCTTCATGACATCATAAAAATGAAAAGCGAGTCGAATATTCTGCTTCCTAGTCTCCAGTAAAACTAAATCGGTTAAATTAAGCGTATTTTCAGGGTAGATTCTGCATCTCTTTACTGGTTAAAATTGATCACAAATTTAAGTCTAACAACTCTGATTACTCAACTGTACGCATGTACCTAATATCGAGGAAGAAGAATCTTGAAGAAATATTAAAGTATGGAAATTTACTGAAAAATAAAAAAAAATTCTTTCAATTTAAGATTAAGATTTTTCATAGTCCAAGAATATAATGTCAAATATGAGCACAGCAAATTTGATATTGTTCATATTTGCGAAAACTAATTTAAGACAAAAAGTACTTTGTTCTAACATGTAGGTTAAATATATTCAAAATTATTTATGCGAAAATGTCGTAAAATTCAATAAATAATTCTCTTACCTAGAACTGATATACAAAAACATTGACTTTGGAAACGACACGATTTTAAATATTATTTATTGATATTACTTGGAGAAGAATAGAATAATTTGGCAATTTGGCATTTGTGATTGCAGGATTGCTAAAATTATAACATTAAATCACGCAGTGTAATTTTAATAGAGAACTCAAGCATCAGATATTTGATTATTGACTGTTAAAATATGTTTATATACTAAAAATGAGGATATTATACGCCTTTTGAAGTATATTTATTAAAGAGAAATTGAAAATGTTCTTTTCAAAAAATATGTTTCAAAACATTATTCAAAAGCTTTAAGAGTAGATATTTCAGAGTTCCTTGGTAAAGAGGGTAATTTAATTTCCAAAGAAGATTCAGAGTTTAATTTTTGCTTCATGTTTCTCAAATATCTATCCTGGAGAGAAGAGCTTAATGTCGCCTCCGAGCCTTTCACGCTGTTTCTTTCAGGGAATTAAAAGCAAAATTGTTTTCCTAATTTTCTTGCACCCTTGCAATTAAGCTCCTGTAATTTCTAAAACAAAATACAAGTGGTAAGAAAATAATAGCGCGTCCTAAAAGTCCTTATTTCCCCAAATCTTTGGCGCAAGCAGCATTTCAATATGTTTTCCTTTTTAGAAAAGCCAAAAAATACTCTTATTGAGATGTGTGTCTGTAGATAATGGAACGAAATAAACCAGAAAGAAACAGTCACAAGTCGTAGAGTTGCTATGCGTGATTTTTTCATAATATTTTTATCCACAAATTGAAAAGTAAATTGAATGTTTATCTTATGTAGTTTATGTACGATAATTATAAGTATATCGGAGGACAGAAGGTAGCATGGTAATGTGATGTGTATTAAAAATACCCCTAGGGTTTCTTACCTTCAGTAGAGGTTATTCACTTTTTTACTGAAAATAAGCGTTCAAAAAAGAAAAATCATTTCTAGGAAAAATTAAAATATGAAAAAATAAATATACATTTAATCATAATATTGATATATTTAAAACTTCAAAAGCCAATCTGTGTATTCTATTTTTCATTTCGTTCTTGGAGTAAACAAGTTCGGAGTGGATGTCTTGGAATATTCAACTGCAACAAAACTTCTGAACGGCCACCTTGACTATAAAATTCACCTCATATCCACCTACATTATTGCAATTAAATTTGCATTCTGGCATTTTAATGAAAGCTCGTTGCCCCGTTATTGATAACATTGTCCATCACATTGCACCATGTGCATTTTACGTCAGATCAGACAAGTGCAACGAAAATTAATTACCCATCCAGTTGTTCTCTGCCAGTGCAAGGCTATGCATATAATTTTGAATAGCATTCTCACATTCAGACAATCATCGAGTTATATTGGCGATAGGATTCAGAACTGAACATGTTCGTGGTTTACATGAATTTCCCAAAAAATATACATGGTTTAAGATTGCGTACAGAATTTGAATTTTAAATTCTTCAATGGATGTTGAGTAACTGTTCGTTGAAGCTCTGTTGAAAAAATTAACGTGAGGCACTGAAACATATTTAAAAGAATTATAAGAATAGGGATCAGAAGTTATTGTACAAATTTTTACATTTGTACAATAACTTCTGACAAATTCTATTAATAAAGTCACAAAGTGTTGCAAGAAATTTAAGTTGATGATATTATTGCTTTGGGAGAACACTTCCCTTGCAAATGTAACATTTATTATGTTATTATGTCCATGGGTTGTGATGAAGAAAACTTTATTAAAATTCATTATGATTTAGATAATTTCAAATTGCATATCTACATTCAAATATTTGAAGTGAGAAGGAACTTTCAAAATATATTAAAAAATGATTGGAAAATAAAAGTAATTTTTATTGCTCTTAAGTAATTTTTTTGTAATAATAGGAATTAATCATCATCACCTTACATGTTACTTTCAATAATTCATTCTGATTCCATTGTATTTGTTATTCTCATGAAAAAAGTATTGTAAACATTTCAATAATAACTTTAAAATATTAGTTAATTTTCTTTTAAAAGGAGTATTGTTTAAAAATAATTTAACTGAGCTAATGAAACCATTTTTAATGTCAATATTTATTGGAGGACAGATGTTTCAGACCTTCTGCTTTATGAGAACCGTTTCTGAGGTATTTAGAAAGTATAATTTACAGTCAGTGCATTGCCAGAAACGATATACATAATATAATCCTTATTTTATATGCTTGACATATTTTCATAATTAATGTAGAATATATTTAACATAAATTTGAGGTTATAATTACACATTTGAATTGAATACTCATATGTACTATTACCGAACAAGAATCTTATCTACAAGTATTTATTTCTAAGTTCCACAGTATACCCTACAGAGGTGTTGCAAATGATCCACTGCCATTGCTTATAACAACGGGTCAGTGAGAATAGTCATAAGCCACAGTTGAAGTAGTATGCGGTAAGAGTTCAGCATGCCACGAGGGTATCTGACCAACTCCCTTCCCATACGTGAATATAGTAAGTTTTCATTTTGTCATAATTTTCAAAAAACCATGTACCAATTTCCCTCTTTAAGGGAACACGGAACGATTTTGCAGCCAAAAAATTAATTTTAGATATACCATTTCTCAAAAACCTTCACAATTTTCTCTTTAAATTGGCATTTAAGTTATGTTGATATCACTCTTAAAAGTATTTTATTTATTATTTATATGTGATGTCCTGCTCTCCTTGGGTTTAGGTGCTGGTTCCAATACTTTTAGATACTGGTTCAGAATGGAGCGTACACATGCTGAAAGACTTAGACAAAGCAAAAAGTATATTGAAAACTTTACGTTGTGAAGATAACCAGCATAAAAATGAATGAAGTCTGAAGCCAAGTTAATGAACTACCGTGTTCAGATGATTGAAACTTTAAAGCCCATTTCCTGAACGTTGATATTTTTAATACAAGTTTGTAGTTTTTCTTCAACTTACATTCTAATAGGAAACTGAAATATTTAGTTGTTAATAAAGGTCTCGTATATTTAATGAAACAACTTCTTTCTGATTTAGTTACTATAATACATTCTGTAGAACTTTATTTACTAGAAAACATGGTCAAAAATGGCATTATCAGAAAATATTTTTATCTACAAAAATAGTAAACATTTTTCATAATCATTATTTCTGTGTATTGTGAGTGATATATCTATATCCTGTAAAAATTTCAAAAATCTAACTTCATTAGATTATGAGAATTTGACTCAAATATTGACCATTGCCAGGATAGGCAGTAGAGTAAGGAAATGAGTGCAGGTCCGCCCGAAAAACTTTTATTCAGATCCCTTTATGAAACTGTATAACAAACACATTGTAGTACTTTAAATAATAAAAATACCCCCTAACTAAAATACTTGGGGCCACCCGCATTGTAGGCCTTGCGGGCACAAACGCTACGCCACTGAAGATAGGGCATTCCGTGTCCCCTTACAGAACTCGGCGAAAACCAATCGCTGTACCTGAAACGTGCGTGAGCGCGGCTTATGATAATCTCGCGTGCCTACACCGCGGCCGCGGCCTCCCGCACGGCCACCACCCAGTCGCCGACGTCCGCACCGATGCCGCACGCGGTGGCCACGCAGATATAGACGGTGGCGGAGGCCCTGCGCAGGCGCCCGCACGCGCAGTTGGCCTCGTCCACCACGCGCTCCACGTCGCCCGCGGCCAGCACCCAGCGCAGCGCGGCGGGCCGGATGGGGTTGTTGTAGAGGCCGACGTTGACGCCGGCGTCGCTGGCCATGATCGCGCGCAGCGCCGCGGCGCCGGGCGTGGCGATGGCGTTGTTGTTGAAGAGCGCCCACTTGAGGTGCGCGCAGCACGCGTCCAGCAGCGGCAGCGCGCTCAGGCGGTTGCCGTTCATCCAGAGGCGCTTGAGCGCGTGCAGCCCGCGGAACAGCCCGTCGGGCAGCTCGCGCAGCTCGTTGCCGTTCAGGTAGAGGTCCTCCAGCTGGGACAGCGAGGCGAACGCGTCGCGCGACACGCTGCGCAGCTTGTTGTACGACAGGTACAGCGACTTGAGCGAGCCCGTCCGCGCCAACAGCTCCCCGTCGAGGGAGGACACTTCGTTGCGGGTCAAGTTCAACACCTCCAGTTCTGTGCAGGTCTGGAGAGGCCCCGTGGGGTCGGCTATGACATTTTCCGACGCGTCCAACACGCGAAGCGAACACGGTTCCGGCAGGAATCTCAGAGACCTCAACCGATTCCTGCTTACGTCCAGCACTTCCAATGAAGCTAACGTCCTCAATTCACTTGTCGTTGACGAAATATTATTCGCCGCTAAAAGTAAAACTTTTGTCCGCGGATTCAAAAGCGACGCGTTTGGTAGCTGGGTTAGCCCTTCAAAACGCATATCAATTTCTATGACGTTTGCATTCAAACCGAACATAATATTCTGCCTGTCCTCTCCGCGCGGAACCTTTTCCGCGTGGCTCTTTGAGGACGCGACGCACAGCAGGTAGGCGACGGTGATGCAGCTGAAGCACGGCATCGCGGCGGCTGACGCGTGCAGACGGCGATCGGGAACTGGACGACCGCGCCGGCGAGACCTTCGCGGGCGGGCAGGCGGTCGTTTAGAGCAGCGATTGCTGTCCATGAGATGATGACTGCAATGGGCCGGCGTCCAATCACGCGTGCTGCGTCCTCGCGTTCAACTGTCGCGGATGGACAGCGCTCCTCTTTGCAGAACGGGTCAAAAGAAAACTCTTGAAGACAAATTGGATTTTGATTGAAGCAAACGCGATGAGATCTCCTATCTTGCTCTGTAGAAGAGAATGTTGGACACTAACTAAATATCAAATGAACAGAATTGACTCAACATAAATAAAAGTTTTGAGAAAATTAGCTGGATACACACTGATTTTCTGTAATTTATTCTTGCTTTTCAGTATTATTTGATTATATCCAATGAATTACTGAAACAAAATAAGAAAATTTATAATTTTCTGAGCAATTTTATTTTGTAACCGAGAGATATATTTATAAGGATTCTTTGTTAATATGCGAACGTATCATTAAGTTCGTAATAAAAACTATCAGCGATAAAGAATGGTTCCATTATACTGCTGCCAGGAAAGGATCCTCTGAACAAGCAAATGCCTTAGCCTCACCTAATGTCTTAGCATCACCGTAGTCATATTATAACTAATGATGCTACAGAAGCATACATTCAATTATTTGTAACTTCGGCAAATTTAGAGAGCTCAACAAACATGGGATCTACTCTGTTTTTAAGCCTACTTTGTACTGTCCGAGAAAAAATTAGTGAAAAATTTCGAGAATATTTTTGAAGAAAAAAATGAAAATGTTGATATTTCATGTAAAATACGTCCCAAAATCAAAATAACCGTTTAAAATTTGCATACTTTGTACTGTCCGAGAAAAAAATAGTGAAAAATTTCGGGAATACTTTTGAAGAAAAAATGAAAATGTTGAGATTTCATTTAAAATACGTCCCCAAAATCAAAATAACCGTTTAAAATTTGCATAGCGAGAAGCTCGACCAGACTTTTCGGAGAAAATCGTCTGAATGATTTAGGCGCCAGTACTGACCACACACACAGAAACGTTTCGCCACAACTCAATTTTTTTAAATGCAAATCCGACAAAATGTAGATTTTCACTAAAAATCGTGTTAGAAGAAGTAATTAACGGAATAAAGATGCAAGATTTATACATTTTTTCGATATCGAGACCCTCGATACGAGTTTCCTGTCGACAAACTGCCACTTTCCGGAGGAGCCACCAGTACTTTCTGTGGGTATGATTCTCACAGCTGTGACTATATAACAATATTTTCGGGTTCTAACATTTCAATTTATTATTGGTAGTTTCCATATTGCTAATTATTTATTGTAGATAGAATATAATATTGCAGATCACAGAAACAAAAAAGAGTAAAAGTTTGAAAATAATCCGTTAGAAAAATTAAGAGAAAATTTAAAAAAGATATACAACCTCGTTTCTCATACGATAAATCCGAAACACAGTATACCAGTCTTAAATGCATGCATCAGCAAAATTTTAAAAACACGAGGGCCAAAAAAAAAGCTTCTGGAATGCTTAAAAAACTACGCTCAGTCGTTTGAATTGCGCAAATGTCAGCAAAAAATTAATACCTAAAGTAGATTGTGAGGACTCTTGTTCAAAGGATTTCATGTTGTAAATTAAAACAGCCCTCAAAATTGTCACGTTCAAAGCAAATAAATTCGAATCAATTACTTGCAGAATTCACCAAGCACGGAAACAGAGATGGCGAGGTTGTGCTGTAATCTATTTATTTCACCATCTTATCCAAATCTTATACAATATTAATATCCATATTAAAAGAGAAAAACATATTTATTAATGACTTTAATGACCTGGAAATATTTTTTAATCGAATAAACAAAAAAAATATATGCCGGCCGAGATCGTTAAGAAATAGTGCCGTAGCGATCTCGGACCGAAGGATCGCGATTTAGAATCCCACCTCGAGCATGATTGTAATGTGTTCGTCCTTTCACACACCCCTTTCAAACCCTATCCTCATCATATCGTATCATCCTCATAGTTACCATATCGTTACAAGCAATAGTGGTCGCTAATGACTTAGAAGTTGATACGACCTTAAATAACAAAAAAAAGTATTGTAAGTAAACAGTATATTTTTCACATAGTTAACACTTCACATATTTTCAATTATTTTTCACAAAATTATTAAGATTTTGTGAAAAATAAAACAAAATTATGCTAAAAAATCACCTTATGTAAGCTTGTAAGAACGAACTTAAAATCAGTAATATTTCAGGCAAGAAAAAGAGTTTAATAAAGCACAAAGTTTTGCTACCAATGAATAAAATTCCGACATAAGTCCCATATAATTTTCAGAAAATCAACACATCATGAAAAAAGACGTATAAGCTGTAAATATTCTTATTTTTTATTATTATTACTATTATTATTATTAAAATAAGTAAATTAACAAATATATAAACAGACAAATAAGGAAGCAAACAGATTAAATACATAATCTCAAAAAAATGTCTCCAATTGACGCTCTTGTAGGTCAAAGCACACCGAACATCAAGGGAGGTTGATTACGAGAGGTGGTTTGTTGCTACTCTTTTGAGTGGTTTGTTTGAAATTGGAGCAAAATCCGTAACAGACTGTCTGGTTCTCTTTCGGCGGCTTCATTAAAACGGAGTAATTACGTAGTGTCGAAAATCCCTTCCTCTACCAGTAAAACCGTCACTTCGCCCTCGGAATTCCTGGAAAGAAACATTAATACACTTTCGTTGTAAAGCCAACACTTTTCAATTCCGGAAACGAAAAGACTTCTGTCACAAACATCAGAAGGGACTCAAGATCTTTTCTCGAAACTGGAGATCACAAACTCGAGATTTTCGACCAAAAATGATAAAAAACAAATTTTGGGTTTATAGTATGTACTGCTCTGGCATTCGAAGTAATACGACAAATTAAGACAAAGCGAAATAGCAAATCTCTATAATGCACGCAGAGAAGACAGCCGTATGTTTAGTTTTGCTTTAAATAATTTTAATGAAATGTGAACATTTTTTCGCATAGAAAAATGTAGGAGTAGCAGTGCTGAGCAGTGCAGCTACAGTATATTTGGAGCCATTTGTTTTGGATGCCAGATTTGTGTGTCCGATGTGGCAATCTCCCTCTCACCTTCCGCCAATTTCCTTCATATATTTTTCATTTTGTTGATTTTCTCTCGTACGTTATTTATTTGTCTGGCAATACATTCCAGCCACGGTTTTTGGTTTTGCTTTTTGTTATTGCTTACCAGACAAAAGATCTCATGAAATAGGCATAAAGAATACTAACATGCCACCCATAAACACACATCTAGATAGTTATTTTTAAAAACATAATTAACAATATTGCTCAAATAGTTACGATTTCTAGCAGAGAAAACAGCGTTGTAATATCTACATATCTACCAGCGATACTTTAGAAGAAAGATTGCAATATTCTTTAGAAGAAAATTCAACCATGGACAGCAGCACGTATGTCGTCAGAGTCAGAAATCAAATACAGTTTTACAAAAACTTTAAAATTTTACAAAAACTTTTCACAAAAACTTTAAAATTTGTTCATATAAGTTAACGTAATAAATCCAAAATTAAAATCCCTTTAAATTTGTAATAAATAAAATATGAAAAAATCTTCAAATTTGTCATGAAATAATTCAATCAGTGCCAGATAAACAAAAATCAGTGAAATTTGGATTTAATACAATATGATTTTACTACATGTTTTTTGACTCTACAGTAAACTTTGTCTCGTGTCATTTGCTACCTTTTTCAAAAACCGCTCTTAATATCTTCTATTAACACTTGGTAGGGCAAATATACCAAATTGGTAATTTTTTATGGTCAAAAATTGATTGGTGTTTGTAATTAATCAACATTAGTAGCTTTCATAAAAGAGTAATTGATAAAAGTTCAGATATTTAAAAAAAATATTTTTTGCAAATGTACTTACGTTATTAATAATACTTTAAATATATTCTTATAAAATTTTGTATATACACTGTTCAATACGAAAGTACTTAAATCATGTATTATTCAAAGTAACACGTGAATAATCTGCAGCAGAACTGCAGGAACATTCCAGCTTCGTGGCGCTATCTAATGCCTCTGCCGGCAGCACAAGAACGAACACGTTGGTACGCAAACACGCCTACCGGCCTCCCCCCAGGACAGACATTTGCACTTCCCCGGCTGTGCAACACGAACACGGCTCTTCGGAACGGGCTTGTGGTGCCTAGTCCGCATTTGGCCCCACGCTGACACGTGTTTGCATTTTACTTGTGTTCGTAATCAGAAAATACGGACTGTAAAAATGCTTACTTAGAAAACAGCTATTACGTATTTATATTTTGTTTTTTTTATTTCGTTGTTTTTTTCGTATGTATAATTATGAGAATCTCGATTCAGCACATACAACGACTTCTTTAATGCATTTTAGACTAAAAATTTCAGATTTACAAGTAGCTTTCAACGAATGTTGCGGATTTAATAGTACACGTTAATTATGAGAAAACGTAGAACGAACTGAACAAAGACAATATTGAAATATTACTTTGATGGATTAAAAATATTATTTCCATTTGTATGGAATTATTTGAAATAACGTTCCCAACGTTGCGGCAATTTTGTTAATAAGTAGACCATTAAAAACTCAGGAACACAGTCTCCTCCGAACCAACAATGTATACTAACGCATCAGCAGTCACTATTAACGGACTGTATAAAATAGTGAAATAGTTGGGGATTACATAACTGGCATTTGGTAACTACGTACATATGCGTGATTTTCATTTTATTTGTACAACAAATACTTGAGCATTCACACTATTCTTGTGCAACAGTGCGATGGCGAGAGCTGTATTACTCAGTTGTACCTCCATAACACGTCCAGTAGTAGAGTGCGTTGACTAAATTACCTACTAAATGAATACGATCAATGGGTGAAATATTAGTTTAACCCAAACTAATGGGGCTACTGAATGGGCATACTTTCTCATAGTAGCTGTTCCCTTTTGAGTCGGGGCCACGTTTTCTGATAAGATGCCATCCAAGTCACAAACGGAAGTGAAATCATTCGTACCTTAATTACTTCTTAATTCTTACTTCATACCTTAAATGACTTTCGAAACCATAAGCTTTGTGTTGGGCTCATCTGTCCCAAGTCTTCGAGCCTTTTTCATGCAATTCGAGAACAATTCATGTACTTATTTGAGAGGTGCATGGAGGTAGTTGGGTATTCTCAAAATACCTTCTCATTAATTATATTACGTTGTTACAGGGCTCTTTGTTTTATTATTAACTTAATATTACACATTGTAGAGCATTATATTCAAAAACTATTTGTATATTAAGTTTTTATTGTAAATGCATATTACATACGGGTTATAAGTATTGCTAGGTAGGTGATTTCTCATTTGCTCGAAGAATATAATATAAAAGTTTTTCATTTAGAATATTTATTGCCTTGAGTGTTTTATTCTGGGACTGGAGAACATACTAATCATACAATTCGTGTACCGATGGAAATAAGTTTTCTATTACTCAGAAACAGAAATGACTATTTTTTAAATATTGCTAATCTTGAAATTTTTTAAATTTATTTTTATTTATTTATTTATGTTAAACCATTACTCATCTTTCAACTATTTATAGTTGAAATGACGGGAAGGGATTCTGAAACTCAATAAAACGTGCAAAGATAGTATTTTCCCCCCTACGTTGCAAACAGTGGGTACGAATATATATTTACTCGTACACATATATACATAAATTGGACATTACGAAATGATATCGTAGTTTCGTATACATTCATGGAGTGATATATTGAATAGCCTTTAGTTGTGAATGTTCAATTTATATATGAAATTATCTTTGCTTGTTTGTATAACATGCTGCAAATAATTCAAGCAGTTACAAATACTGAGAAAAAGTGAGTGCTGTTCCAGGCATTGTGTGAATTTTTTTCCGTTTTCCATGGTTTAATAGTATATCTTGGAACTGTGATGAACTGCAAAAGAAAAGCTTCCTCTATCCTTGCTGGTTTTATTTACTTTAAATTCCATCATGTGTAATGGAACAA
>BOPP01000030.1:4511724-4551518 GCA_017312745.1 Gryllus bimaculatus
GGCCGGCCGCACCCCCTCATGGCCTGGTGGCAGCAGCTGGCCTGGACCACCTTGTTCGCCCTCATGCTCGTCGTGGCCATCGGAGGCAACGCCATCGTCATGTGGATCGTGCTCGGTGAGTTCGCGTTCGCAACGCGCTTTCTCTTTGTTCGCCATCTGCTGTCAAGGCTAACTGGCCAAAGGCATTGTAAATATAATGCATAAAAATCGACGTTTGTTTTTCCGTTTGTTCGTATTTTATGGGTTGCCGTACCGTTTATCCAATTGCAATAACACTTTCTCAATGACTTGCATTTGCGCAAAGAATATAGGCATAGTGCAATGGGAATGTGCATATGCCTGTCATAAAATGGGGGCGTTGTTGATGACTTTATGTTGACTGTCGTAAACAGAAGCTCTACGAACCCCGACGCACCTTCAATTATTAAGCGCGTCTTCGTTGCATACTCATTCCCTACGATCGTAAAATATTGGCCTGAATTAGTACTTGAAGGTTGATTGATTGATTGAATTTGCCTTATTTTACGTGGCGAGACTCGGGCCATCAGGCCCGCTCTTCCGTCTGACCACGCAAATTTCGCTACGCTCCTTTCACCAACAAGGAGAGAAAGGAGGTATTACTTGGGCGAGAAACAGGCGATTTGAATTTAGCTCAGAGGCGTCATTTAGGCTTGAGGATCTTTTACATGCAAGTAAATCTACGAACATGGGACAGCCGGCTTTACTTCCCCTCCGAAGGAAGGCGTACGAAGGATTTTTTCGCCCTTAAAAATCCACGGCTTCGATCGGGTTTGAACCCGCCAACTTGGGTACAACAGTCCAGTACGCTAACCGTTACACCACCGCCGCCGCTATCGCTATATAGGTTATCTTAGACATGTAAATAAATTCTCTCCAAGACAGAGTCCTCGTAGCGAACGCATACTCACACATGAGAGACAACGTTTTAACAACAAGATACTTGGCAACCATATCCAAACAAGGACATGGAACCAATACTCGTGAGAAAATATTCGAAAAAATCACGTGACCAGTAGCGAGTGAAATGAAACACCTTGCAATAGCGGACCATTGCCGACTACACCAGTATTTTAAAAAAAATATGGTTCCTTGAAATGTAGTTCGCGTTGGGGGAAAGAAGGAAAGCTGAGAATTTATTATATTTCAAAAATGATAATTTGAAATGTTTGAGATCGGATACACATAGTAGTTATTTGTAGTTAAATATCAAAACAGTTAATAGATAGAGAATTCAGTTATATCAATAATATAACGGAATAGATATCGAAATAATTTATTGTAAAGACAATTATATTCAAAACGCATTCCATTTACACTTACATCCTGAGCTCGGGTTCTGTTTCAAACAGTTAGATGGAAGAGTTTGATTTTTTAAAGTAAAAAATAAATTACTCGTACAAATAAATGTTTGAATTAAAAGTTAAATTAACCATTCAATTATGAAGAGTTATTTCGTGCACAAAAAGGTTGCAGTCGAAAAAGAAGCTTATTCGCCAAAGTTCGTTCTGTCAGAGAATTTGAAAACTCTATGTTCACGTTACTCTTGATGTTAACATGACTGAGAAGTTTAGAAACAACTTCTGTCAATGAACAGCGTGAGAACGTCTTTCTGTTGAAGGAGGTGAGAATTTAAACTCTTAATCATACCTTTCATTTCAACGACACTGGATCATTGAAATTTTTGAAGCAGTGGTTGTTTATTTCCGGGCCAATATCAAACTCGAAGTGGTCCGATGTGCCCTTTAGTAGTGACCCGTCCCAACTTTCACCGACGTGGGTTCTCCCCGTGTGCAAATGGAAAATCCTTTCACTGGGCGTATCTCAAAGGAAACTAGTCTGGACAAGGCTTTGACTGCAGAGTTGGGTTGCGCCCAAAATAGCCTGTGCTTCCCTTGCTCTTGACCCGGAGGTATACGTTCACGGTTTTATAGCACACCACAGAGAAGTTTAAAATACCACACTCGCTGATGTTTTAAACTCATCCTATAATCTAATAAAAGGTGCGGCAGTAAATACACTGCAGCAATAAATGTACATCCATTTACATCTACACACTGTGGTGCTTCGGGCTTACTACTGACCGCAGATCAAGTCAATCCCTTTCTTTTAAACCGTGGTAACCATAAACATCTTACAATATTTCGCGAGAAGTTTCGATAAAGCTGGTTGAAGGTGAGATCACCTGCAACGCTTATTGTTGATTACTGTACCCCTCATCACTTGCTAGACTACGGGAGAGCAGAAAAGTTAAATAATACAAACTGAAATGAACTTGAAAATTACTTGAAATTTTTTTACAAACAAGTAAATTTATTCTAATTACTATTAAATTTTGATTCATTATTAAAGAGGTCCGATTCGCATAGCGCATAATTCATTGTAGATTTCTTCAGTTACTTTTGCTAATTTGCGAAGAACTCCTTTATTATAATATTTCATTGTTATTTGGATTAATAGTCTAAATAACCTTTATTGTTCTACGCCAAAGATTTCGACTTTTCCCCGGAACGTCTTTCTCACCAGCATTCAGACCGCCACGATGTCCACAACATAGTGAATGAGTCATGGACAAAGAGAGAGGAAGAAAGGGAGAGGGAGGGAGAAAGAGTGAAAATATAGGGAGAGGAAGTAAGAAAGGGAGAGAGAGAAAAAAGGGATGGATAAAAATGAGAGAGAAAAGTGAGAGGGAGAAAGAGAGAAGATGAAAGAAAGAGAGAGGAAGAAAAAAGAAAGAGGGATAAAGAGAAAGGGATAGAGAGAGAGGGATAGAGAGAGGAAAAAAGAGAGGGATGGATAAAGAGAGAGGAATACAGAGAAGGATAAAGAGAGAGGGAGAAAGAGAGCAACAGAGACGTACAAAGATGGAGGGACAAAGAGAGAGAGGACCAAAGACGGAGGTAGGGAGACAGAGAGAGGGAGAAACAGAGAGAGGGACAGACAGAGAGAGGGAGAAAGAGAGAGAAAGATAAAGAGAGGGAGTGGTATAAAGAGAGATGGATAAATGGAGAAAGGGATAAAGGGAGAGTGGAATAAAGTGGGAGAGGGGTAAAGTGTGCGGAAAAAGAGAGAGATGAAGAAAGAGAGAGGGAGAAAGAGATGGAGAAGGGAAAAAAAGGGAGAAAGAGAGGTAGAGGGAATGATACAGTGGGGTGGACTAACAGTGCAACATCGCAGAGGCGGTGCTTAGTTCAAAGCGGATGACCTCCTCCCTTCTGTCACCTCCCTTCTGCCGCTCACTGCCATTGGATGCACCCTTCTACCATCTTGCGCTGCTGATGTCAATGTCCCTATTTACTTTTGTGGTCACTCTCATTAATATAGTCTCTCTTGGGGCGCACGGTTCTTTAACATCCGATACACATTTCTGAAACAGCGAGTCACACGTCGCTAACAGCGCGTCACACGTCCTTGACTCCGATATTATTCATCGGTTATGCAATTTAGAAGGTAGTCGCGCAATATTCTCTCCGATATATCACTGTGATCTGCAGCGTCACAAGATATGCCAGAGACTTGAGTCCGGAAACTGCTCGTGAAGCAGGGCACCAGAAATATCTCTCTGTACCGAGCCGAATCAGGTCCTCGTATTAAAAATTGCATTTGTGTTGGAAGCAATCAGATCACTGGGAAACAAATGAAGTGGATAACACTTCCAGCATATATTACGATTGTGAAGAGTACGCAATATACCGTTTTCTTTTGTTACAAACTGCAACTCAAGCTACCAACATAATAATTCTTGCACTCTAACCAGCAAGGTGCCACTGCGGAAAAGCTTTTATGGCGTTCTATACTTATTCTCACGAGCGTATGTTCGCGAGTCTCATTGTGAATGCCTTCTTGCGTGTAAATCAGAGCTAGTTTCACGTCTGTATATCTCACCATCACTTCCCATTATTCTCCCTTCTCCTACTCGTGTGATGTAATTGGCGGAGGTTATTATCGCTCCCGTCCAAAAACATAACTCGCCTCATTAATCTGCTACGTTCGCTCGTAGGTCTTGTTGCAAGTTTCACTGGTCCGTCAAGCGAGCAATTGCATTCATGTGTTGATCAATGTTATACTCTCTTTAAACAAAAGATCAGTCTCGCTCTTTGTCTTGTCCCCGTTATATTTAATATACCTATATTCTCTAGTGGCCCACACGTCCTCGTTGTTTGAGTTTCTTTCATTGCAGTCGATCGCAGCAAAACACCCCCTTCGTACGTGGCCTCAAGTAAGTTGGCGGGCTTTCTTTGATGAAATGCCGTAAAATACTTCTCCTTCTCACCGCTCAGGTTCATCCTTTCAACTCCCTGACATGAAAAAACAGTTTCTATCCCTTATTTGTTCCAGTGCCGAAATACCCCCCCCATTTCTTCGCGCCTCTTTTCTACGAGTTTTTATTATCATGGAAATATGATACGTACCATCACAAAATGATAAACGTAGTTACGGGTTACTTCTAATTAAATAATGTAATTCTCTTTTATAATAATGTAGCATGTGTTCTTGCAAAAATAGATAACAACCTAAAAATACCCCACACCTCTAAATTTTAGAATCCACCCCCAGTTGCCATTTCCTGTGTAAAAGACTGCTAAGTTCTGGAGGCGACGAGTGATTATATACATTGTTTACTTGTTAATTACGGAGATTTATATACAAAGAATGGCGTCCTCTGGGTATTTACACATTTGTATGTGCTCACTGAAATTAATTCGGTGTAATTTCTTTTGTATAAGAGTATTTGCATTAGTTATTATAAAATATATAACACGTTACGACATATTTATATATCTTAACAAACAATAAAACTCACCTCAGACCGTTTGCGAGAAAGTCGCTAAGAAGCCGCGTTACCCAGCCTTTCACCAACAGCCTTCGCGAAAGCGGAAGCATAATCGGGAAATGCGAATATAAAAGGACTATGATAGCAGGCGTGAGGCTGAAGGGTAAATAAAAGGGGGCTAAATTCAAAATCGCCTGTTTCGTCACCCAAGAAATGGAGCTTAGGTAAAAGGAGCGTAGCGAAATTTGCGTGGTCAGACGGAAGAGCGGGCCTGAATGGCCGGAGTCACGCCACGTAAAATAAGGCATTAATTCAATTCAATTCAAATAAAGGTAGCTCGTGGATTGTAGAGCATTCGGTAAGACAATGCAAATAATCCTATCAAGGCGCAGTGAGTGTCGCTTTGACTGTCTCGACGTCTCGAAGGTTAAACACTCCGATCGGTGAGCGCAATATTATCAAATAATGAAAGTATTGATCGAAAAATTCGGTAATCTGTGCCCACTTAACAGTTCTCTTATCCTCCAAAATCAGTACTTATTTGCCAATGCGTGCATGTGTTTCCTGTGCTATGTGTTGTATTACTACCTAGCGGTACTGCACCGCTTAGCCCCAGTATTTTTTTGTCACTATCAACTATTAGACAGTAAAAGAATTGATTTCTACCAAGAGAGTATTCTTACCCTTCTATGACCCATCCTGAAGAAACCAGTAATCTCTACAATCATCATTGCTACATCAGTTTTGCTACTCGAAGCTGCAGACACTCCCGGGAAACCCCCAGAAACAATTGTGTTTTTGAATTGTTTCAAAGTTTAATTGCGCTAACAGAATTAATCAAACTGCATTTAGTAGATAGTTTTCTGATTTTTTAAAAACATTTTATGCACGTAGGTAGATTTACATATCATTTTATTTTAATGTTTCGCGCAGATTTGATATTTATTTTTGAAGAGATAGGGAAGGTAATAGAGGTAATTTTTACGAAAATCAAATAAACAGCAACTTTCCTATTTTGAAAGTGTCGTAAATAAAATGTTATTATGTTGCAATAAAACTGTATATGTACAATATATAAAAACAAACAAAAATTATTTTTATATAATTCTCTATTTAATATAAAATCATCTTAATAAAATTTAGCCTAAGGTATGCACGACAGAATGCTCTGCCTTACAGTAAAAATAATCCATCGAATGCAAATTAGCCATTCCAGATGTAAGCCTCAACAGACAGACAAAAATTGTGAAAGAAAACTAATGTTTCTTGTTATGTAAATACACCACATTCATTTATAAAAAGATAATCATATTGAAAACTAAAACAGACGCTCACAAACTTGCATTTGTATAGATCCTTGTATTACTTGCGGTTGTATGCGCATATTTTTGAATTTGGGAGTTAATTAAACTTGTAAGTCTAATCTAGAGTGTATACAAATTCAAATGCTTTTTACAAATTTGCTTAAGATACATTTTATACGTTTACATGTGTTTTGCAAAATTTAATTTGGAGAATTATTTTTATGTCAAATATGAAATTATAATAATAAAATCTATACATGAAATTTCTTGGGATCAATGAGAAATATCAAAATTAATGCCAGACTGCCACGAAATTAATATATTGCAGTAAATATAAAAGCATGTGTGTATGAATAAGAGAGTGAGAAAGAAAGAAAGAGAGAAAGAAAGAAAGAAAGAAAGAATGAAAGAAAGAAAATAGAAAGAGAGGGTGTAAAGATGAGAAATAAAAGAGGAGAAAGACCTAACACACTCTAACTAAAAGACCACGAGCTCCTACTATATGTAAATCAAGTAAATAGAAATCAATTAGATAAACCGTTAGTTAAAACGATGAATGAAGCCAAAGCCATTTTTGAAGCGGCATTTAAAAAAGAAAAAGAGCCGAAAGTGCACAAAGTGTTTAACAGCAATACGGTTAATCTAAGACAAAACGTTTCATTTAGTATACCCACATTCAACATCAAAAACTGTATAACATATCTGTTGTATTTTTCTATCCCAATGATTGAACATGAAGGACTGCAGCTAAAACCTTTTTCCACTCGCAAAGTATGAGACTTCCGAATCATAGAAGGCTTGTTGTAAAAGAAATCGAGATATATCCACAAATATATCACTTGACAAAAGAAACAAAAAAAACATGTTTGTGCTCGCGCAGTTTGTGCGAACAGTCGTGACAAAACACAGACGAGCCCCCACGGAACGAAGATTGAAGTCGCAGCTAGATCTACACTCGAAAACCGCGTTCTTCTGCGCAGGGTTGGGCGGAATTCCGCTTTTGGGGCTAGAAAACGGCTCTCTCTCGCGGGACAAAAAGTGGGTTTCGCGGAATACCATCAAGACGTGAGAGGTTTTAGGCGGGTTTTCAGATTATGACGAACTTTTCAAAAAACCACAACGACTTTGACAGTGAGTTGGATTTTTGATTTTTACATGATACACAATTTTTCATTAGTCATTTGTTAATTCGTTCAAATTTACTTTGAGAAGTAAGTAGTTAGTTTTTATATCTCCAGTATAGGATGTTTTAAAGGAGATACTCATTTGTCGTGCACAACATAATTATGTAATACATCACGTTGGCAGCACTTGGAGTTAATTTTAGAACACACCTTTTAAAATCACTCGTCTTTGGACGTGTAGTTTCACTGCGAGCATTTTCTGTTAAGACACCGGGAATAAACATAAGCATTTCTTTGGTAGTCTTTCTGTGTGCGGATATTTAAGAAGAGCAAGGAGAGTGAAAATGGGAAAGTGTAGAAATTATTTTATCCCTTGAAGAATTCCTCTCATCTGCTGTAGTCACAAGAATAGTCGTAACTAATTTATACATTTTAAGATATAACACATTACCAAAATATTTACATAACTATTATTGTTAATTACAATGTTCCCAAACGAAAAATAAAACTAATCAAGTATTACGTCACTTTCTTAAAAGTAACTTCTAATATTATTTTAATGCAAATTCAAATTTCCCGCTTAGAATGTGCAATTTTTCTTATTGGGCGGATTTGGGCGTTTTTGCATCCATCTAACGGCCTAATGTTTGTACGATGCATCTGGCAACCCTGCTTCCGCGTGGGACCAGAGATCTATCTTCTTTAACGAGAAGGGGCGGAGGAGGTGTCGCCGCGACGCCATCCACCTCGGAAACACATCGCCGCAAGGGAGGGGCTCTCGCACTTCCTGTGTTTTTATTCCCACGAAAACATTAGGGCGCACGCTATTCAACAAGAGAAGAGCGCCCATGAGGGTGAAGCTTCTTCACTAAAAGTGCTAACGGAGGACTAAGGATATTTGGATTTTCTCAGAAAGAAATGTTTGGAAAGGATTAAGGTTTTGAAGGCTAAGATGGTGAAGCAACAAACGTTCAGTAAGCATTTTGAAAAATACTGTTTTTAAACAAATTCAAGTATAATGTATGTTTGTACAAACTGAATACTGGTTTTAAACAAATTCAAATACAGTGAAAGTTTGTGCTAACTGACGCAATCATTTTTTATATTATATTTATGATAATTTACTCATGTACGTACACAAGAACAGGTCGTTGTTCATAAAATGTTCACATTGTTACATGCAAGGACTGTACGTAATGCATAGTACTGCTGCAATTTGCCACTGATTCCCTGCCATCACAACATTATAACTGTGTATTTTCCTTAGAAATGCCCCAGTATAAATTGCTGTGTGACGATGAGAAACCCACCCTATGGTTGTGAATACCAGTAAGTACGGTGGAGGGATATCTTCGTGTGATAACCTCATGAACTCCTTATCCCTTGGCCAAGTGACTGGGCCACCGCTGGTCGGCCAAGTATTGGGCTGTCAAGCCAAAGGACATGACAGGATTTGCTACTGTGTCATACTTGACGTGTAAAATGCAGGGGTTTCTCAGGAACAATCATGTTTTGGGCCTGAAAAATTGGCTTTGTTACACGTACTGTAAGGACGGTGTAAAAACATATGTCAAGGTTTACTTACAAGGTTCAATATGTAATGAAAGTAATCTGAAAACTTTTAATACACCATAAAGGTTTTATTACAGTTATGGTATCTATAAAATATGTGATTACTTTTTATCTTAAAGAGGGTGGGTTAAGTCGGTTGCTTGAAAATTCGTTCTCAACAAGTTCCCAACAAATGAAATCAGTGATAATCAAACCAGTAATAATACTTAATTAGAAAGAAACTTTAACCCACGTCACATTCCGGGTTGATGGCGAGCAGGTCTCACACTCATAATATAACTTGCATAATTTACTCATAATGTGAAACAATTATTACTTGGCAGGCATATTCCTTATCCATTCATAAATTAATTAATGTTTCGGGAAGACAATATTTGGAGGAGAAAAATATGACATGTGGAATTTATAAAACAGAGAAAAATAAAACTAGTTAGCATTTCTTACAAACAGTTATTTCATTGTGGAGAATAATGATTGGTTAATTTACTAAAAGCGCGTGAATATTTGTTGTTTTATTATACAACACAAAATAGTTTCCGGGAATTCTCTGAAATGAAATAATTGAACGGTCCAAACTCATTTCATTTCAAAGCCAGATCGGAAGAAAATAATCAAGTTGAATATTTTACCTTCAATGTTTCAAACATCGAAAGTTTTACAGACGAAATTGTTTCCAAATCTTAAATATAAATACTCTTTGCAATTAAGAAATTTCAATTTGATGGCATAAAATTAAAGCAGTGATAATGTTTGTCTTTAAGATAATTCTAGATGCAGGCATTTTAAGTCACATTAGTTTTATTATGTTTTATTTGATTATTGTCACTACCAATTTATAGCCTAATTCTCTAATGTCAGTGCAGTATCTTTCGTAAACCATAAAACATATGAGATATAATTATTAGAAGAAACTATTCCTGGTCAAACACGATAGGAAAAATAATAATGCCAATTATCTTTTTGGTTTACCCCTTTGGAATTTATTTGCAAGATCCAAAAAGATTTGCAGATGTTTCATAATTCTCATGTCACCACATTTTCAAGAACATGAGAAAAATATTACCACTTTATCTGAACTGAATATTACTTTTATAGTACGTGAAATGAAGTTATGACGCAAAGTGATCATTTAAGGTGTCACTTTTGAATATATCCTACACCTTTGCAGATATTGAAATGTCGGTTCTGACTGAAACGAACCTAGGCGAGGTAACATAATATGAAGTATAATATTAAACTATATTTTAAATAAAGATACACTGGCAAAACTTTTTTTACATGGAATTACAGGTTTTTTTTACATGGAATGCTACAGGTTTCTTTAGTCCATGATGAGAATGAAGGGAAGAGACTTATGCATATTATTCTACGTTACATAACAATATTTTTGAAAAATTTAGAGCTTTTACGACCACACATAACCATTAACATTCTACCATAACAGTATGGAAATGCGTTTTATGGCAATACTCTTGGAGCGCGCTGGCCCTGTGGCGTGGAAATATTTCAATGCCAACTTGCACGTGGGATGGCCCCGAAAACGCGCGACAAGATCTCCTAGACTATTTCTTAGCAGCTTGCAGTCAATGTATAGCTATGATCTCAGACAGAGTTGGACAAAAAGTATTTTTAAATAAAAGCTAATAACTTTTAATTATTAGTTACTTGAAATCCGTGAATAATAACTAAAACTATTATTTATCAATTTGTTTGATAAATTTGTATTAGCTTCCTCGCGTAACTAATCAATTAATTACGGAGAAATTAATGTGTAATAACACATAGATGTTAATTGCGTGAATAATACTTAATTCAACCAATTTTATTTTACTTTGATTTATTATAATTATTTTATTTTTTATAACATAGATCCTGAATTTAT
Organism: Gryllus bimaculatus; assembly: GCA_017312745.1. Lineage (NCBI taxonomy): Eukaryota > Metazoa > Arthropoda > Insecta > Orthoptera > Gryllidae > Gryllus > Gryllus bimaculatus. Next base: position 4,522,399 of record BOPP01000030.1, read on the forward strand.
TATATTTATAACTTTCCCTGTAGCTATCGTACTTCATTATCCTTCATTATCCATCACCGAATTAAGGTGCAGCCGATTCTCAATAGACAGCGCTGGATGGCTCTTTACCATGTAGGATGAAAGTTCGCCCTAGAGTTCTCGCTAATAAGCCCCGCCATATGTAGGTTGAGAGAGCCATAACATCTATGGCCCCTATAAATTCTGAGTTTGAATCACTGTCGGTCTCCCCATGATTTTTGGCCATGTTAAGAAGTGTAACGCAGAGTAGCTGGTATAGTGACACGAGTAATCTGCAAGGCCATTGGCGAAGGTTCCACCCGTTTAGTCTGAAGGGTCGTGCTCATTGTAATCAGTAAGAGGAATTAAATGTGGGTGAAACCCATGAAGTCTTGTTCGCTATTGTGAATACAAGGGGATCATCATTCTTGTTGAACATTCCCAAACCTTTTTCTTCCAAGCGAACAATGAGCACTTAAGCCCAGTTCACCTTAACAAATACTTCCTGGAACTCCGTCTATTTTTGACTAGGAGTCTCAGTAGGGTGACATTAACCTAAACATAGACGAAAAATGCCGTCTTTCTTCTTCTTTAGTGACAACTGGGTACGTGTACATCATTGTCTTCTTAATATTCTCAGCGGTACTTTTAATTAATTTCTTCGCACCTTTCACAGAACTGTGAATGGGATTATTCCTGTCGGATAATACAGTAAAGTAGGTGGCGTCAATAATTTGAAGGAAAAGGCAGAAAAAACTAATATTTTGCTCCCAGTGCAAGAATGTTTGCTCAATTTTTATTTCTACGAGCACATTAATTCTGTTATTTGGCCGGGATGTCTGAGCAATGATATATAAGGCCTCAATGATTAATAACCTTAAAAAATCCTATACTTATACTTTTAGCAATAGGCGAAGAATATATTTCCATTACAAAGTTGTACCATGACCACGGTACCTAGTGGTACCACGTATCATTTTGCGCTATATAAGGTCCATGTTTATAAGAAATAAATGCACTCCAAATATATAAATGATTTGTATTCATTTACGATAAAACAATTCCTATGAATTTCCATTAAAATAAAAATTGTCCGTGGGTCTCATAGACCTAGTGCGAGCATTATGTTCTCAGATAAGGTGCGAGCTCTGCCGGCCTAAAGTCTAACAATTCTACATCAACTACGTAACCCCGTCTTCTGTTCTTCATTAAACATTTATATCCTTTTTACTTTCTATTCAATACTTTAAGCAGGTTTTCTTTCCCCTTTCGCCTGCATATTTAATTTTTTTTGTAATCCACGCCAATCATACTTTCTTTGTCCCTTTATTATTATCTGGTGTAAATCACTAACTACCCTATTGTGCAATAAAATGACCATCACTACTATCAACAGGCACAGCAATTTTTTACCCACTATAACTCATAGTATATACGATTGACAATTTCAACGTTCAGTATTAATTAGTTCGTGATAGGACTGAACCTTTTCAGACTCAATCACATAATACTTTTTATGGAAAAGCAGAGGTTGGGTTATTTGCATTCAATAATTTCTCGAAATATTTGTCAGTCACCACCATATTGAATACTTTACTCAAAATTGACGTTATTCCATTTCTTATAAAGTACTTGTAGGTTTAGTTCCTTATAAACTTCCCAATATTCAAGAGTCTCTCTGTAACTATGCAATATGAGAAGCCTCACAATTAATTCGCTTGAGCATAGAAGTTGGTGAAAACCTAGCATCTCATTGAAAAAGCATTCTTGGCTCTTTGTGTCAGCCAAAGGAGTTTTCCATCTAGAAAACAAGACCTTGCCCTGCATTCTAAAATTCAGTACGACTCGTGATTTTTAAGTTAATTCAGAAGTCTGGCGCGAATCCACTTAACTTTGATAATTCGTTTAGCTGGTTCCTTTCAACATGTTGAGCACTGACAGCATCTCTCTGCTCATTACTCGAAAATAAGATTTTGAAAGCTACATAGAGTCATAAACTGCCGAGGTTACCAACACAATAAAATATATACTATAGTTATTGCAGTTTAATGAATGGAAATGGTTAGGGAAGTGAATTGATAGTGTGAACTAGATAATTGCAAATCTTCTTTTCAAGACATAATATAAGTCGCCACTTTCAATTGTGATTTAATATTATTTCTTTAAACAGCTGGAAGACAAAACGAATACTCTTTTCAAAACATCTTGCAAAAAACAGTAAGTGAACTGTGTAACAAAGAATGTTTACAACCAAAACTTGAAATTCAATAAACCACTTAAGAGTTCAGTAAAATAAGGGTCAATTCCAATGTTTTTTGAAATTGAGCTATTAGAATTAAATATAACTTCAAATATTCTTTTAGAGTAATATTATTTAAATCCAATATGGACTAATGCGCAAGTCTAGCGTTTTTATAAGTTTGAAAGTATACTGAGTTATCTTATGAACGTTCTAGTAAATCCCTCAAAATCTAAAAAGTAGATCAATGTGGGTTAACTCATTGTTCGGCTGACCCCTTCAACTCTCCAAACAATAGGAATAATCATGGTATTATGACCAGGTAAATATTATGGATTAAGTGCAAATCTGACTAATTCTCGAATTAGCCGGTTATGTTCTCGTTATCCAACACGAGTTCGATAGGGAAGGTGAAGGTTACTCGGTGTTTCTAAGGGTAGTTAGAGACAAGGAGTGTATTTTCAAGTTCCACTTGCCAGACGCAAATTTCAATTTACACACAATCACCCACTCTAATCACTCTACACCTTAGGATCCCTTCATACGGCGCCACTCAGAAGCCCTTTCAAGTGACACGTCTGCTGGCGAAGCATTGGTTTAATTGGAGGTATTCACACGCGTGGAGTAATCGCGCTGCTGTGGCGCTCCGTGGCAAACTCCCGCCATCAGCAGCAAGGGCGCGCGTCCGCACCACCGCCAGCAGAACACAGTTTCAAAACTCACACAAGGCCACTCGCACGCGACAAAGTGCTGCCGGTAAGATGCTTTAACAGCAGAAAGTCGAGTGGATACGTCATTTGCGTTCAGATGGTTTGCATAGTTTCTGAGCGTCATGGAAGTGAATACTGAGTATTTTATTATAGACATAGAAAAACATAGACATGAGGGGGGAATAGTAAATGTGAAGAGCATTCGAATGAACTTAAAAAAAAATGAGAAATTCTAATCTCGAAATGTGTACCTTACTTTTCTGTTTACTAATAAAAGAAAAAAAAAGAATTTTCGCCGACCTGAATAGACAAAGTAGCTAAGAGCATGTACCGACTCAGTGCTTTCGTCCAAAGGGTGGCGGGTTCGCCTTCCGCCTTGGGCATGGTTGTTAGTCCGTTGTCTCCCATCTATATGTACGCGGCTTCACGTTCTCCTGAACCCAGGTTAGAAGAGCCCTCAAATGTGTTGGTGTGTAGTGTAGAGTCAATTATGCGTCCCATCGGTACGAAAAGGGTAACCGACTCTTAGCTGAATAAAAGTCCTAGAAGAGGAAAATGGTATTTTCGCAAGACTCCATCGTGCATCAGATTGAAGGAAGAGCGCTCTGCTTATTTATCTGCGTCATATGGTCTACCTTGCGGCCGCCGGCGGAGAATCACGAATCCTTCCATTCCCACGCTGTGGGGCGCTGGATAGAGGCTGCTTGTGAATAGCTCCACCACTTGTCGGCGGCCCCGCCCAGTGGCGCCATGTGAAGGCGCCCTTGTCAACGCTGCGCTAAGCGACGTTGTCGACGATGCTCCAACCATCGGCCTTCGCGTTTTGCGTAAAACAAACTTGGATCTGTTTAACATAATTTCACATGCATTTCTAAATCAAAATTCTAAAGCTGTACCCGTCGCAAAAATACTATCGAGGCGGAAGTTGTAATGTTTCTGATTTCATTTGTTCCAAATTATGCCCTCCTAGCTCCACTAGCTCAATTCACGCGGGTTCGATACGTAACTTTTACTTACCCCGCCGCCGCTGTAATTGGATTCGTGTGGACGGGCAAATTTGTTTCTGGAAATTACCTATGTTTAATATATACTGTTAAAATTGCACTAATTACTAATAATCAGTATTTCAATCAATATTTTGTACTTAATTTCAATTGTTATATATAATTCAATTGAGCTCGTACCTTTACTAAATCATTCATGATCTTTTTTTAATATTTTCTAAAATTATGTATTTTCGAAAATATTAATTATTTTTAATATTTAGATTTATTTTTTTAAATATTTTCTAAATCTTTGTATTCATTATACGTCACCGATCTTGGCGCGCTCTTTATCTTTTCGGGTGGAAGTTGCCACAAAGATCTTCTTTCTTCGTATTTTGTCCGCTAGGATATTCTAATATTTCTATCGCAATTCCGACGCCGGCAATATAAGAACTTGCTCCCCACTACTACGCGTAGCTGTTAACAATCTTACTTGTTTCATCGACAAAAAATTCCACCATGAATAATCCTCCCTTTCTTTTAGACTCGACCGACCATATCCGTCCGTTTTACGAGATACATATTATAACAGAGTTCATCTATCTGTGTTTTGCCAATATAATAAGAATCCCCAAATATTCCGATTATTTTCGGTATGACACAACGTACAATTCGTGAAGTCTTAAGAGGCTTCTCTCACCCTACGGCAGCTGCAAATGTCCCTCTGCGATAAGGAAGCGCGGAGGCGGCGAACAAAGTCGACTAAGAGATCGCACATCGCCAGAAGAGAAACTCGCACTGCCAGGAGTGTAAAAATATAACGGAACTCATCATGTATTAGCCTATCTCATTATTTCATTACTGAAACCCTTCTTCAAGACAATGCTTATTTTCGGCTGATTGATTGGACAACTAGTGTTAAAGAAACATATAAGCTTTCTTTTATCTATTCTTTCTCACTCATCAGTTTTTTGTTATCGCCAAACTCGCCTTGTTGAATGACCAAATACCAGAGAGAGAGAGAGAGAGAGAGAGAGAGAGAGAGAGAGAGAGAGAGAGAGAGAGATGCGGTGACGAACATTGCAGGCGAAAATTCAAGAATATATATTTCTTAATGAACGAATACACACAGTTTAGTATTATATATACTACATCATAAATATTTTGTGACTTCATATTTAATTTAAATACTAATATTTTAATTGAGGTGGTAGCTAGAAGAAGGGCTTATATTCCAACACTGTGTTTTGAGAAAAGACACTGGTCTATTTCATTGCAAATCTCATTTTATTTTAATACATTATACTTAATTTTAAACTTATTTCACTTTAGAACTTCAATAAATTCTTTTTAATTAGAAAAATAAGACGAAACGAATAGAACTGCTTTATAGGACCTTCCTCTGGAGAACACTTTATATTATTGAAATGGTGTAAATTATAAATATTATTAAATTTTAATTGGCTTTTTCTTGCTAAAATGCTAATACAAATCATAATGTGGTTTGTTACCTATTGTTTATCTCACAGTTTATCTGGCGCGGTATCAGATTTGTCATCACTTTTTTCGACATTTCCACTAGACACTTCGTGAAGAGTACACTCTTCAAAAGGGTTTTGGTAAATTTTTTTGCTTTCTTCCTTTAAGAACCCATATAAGTATCGAATATCAGTAACTTTTGACGGATTATGTGGAGGTCTTATGACTGGTTAAAGTGCAATATTCTGGGTAATATTGCTCTACCAATGAAACCAATAGAGATTTTATAGACGTTGATCAAGATACGGCATGCATAAAGCATTAGGGGCCTAATTAGTAATTTACAGATAGTAAAAATATTACACGCAAGCGGAGAAATATTGTGTAGCTTTCGAAGGGAAAGCCACGTTCGGATACGGCCAGACTTTTCGGATACGCAGTAGAAGGTTTTTTGACGCCTTACACTCTGGCAATCACGGTACTTTATCCAGCGCTGAGTAGCTGATACCATTATTAACTGGATTAGGACCTAAATTATTCTTTAATAGTCACAGATTTAGCCATACGTTTTGGACAGTGGGTGATTTAACAGTACCCTACCATTTTACATGTATATTGGTTTTCAGAGGTGACGTACACGAGGGCTGTTCAAAAAATACGCGGACTGACGTCATAAATCAAAATGTACGTCATTTACGCGTTAGGGGTCTGGATCCCCTTCAAAGTACTCTCCGTTTCAACGAATACACTTATCCCAACGGTGTTTCCACTAGTTGGAACTGCCCTGGTGGCTGCGTTTTTAATGTCTCTCAGCTGCTTCGTCGCATTTGCCGAAATCTCGGTAATCGTTTCAAATCTTCTGCATTTCAAGGGTCTCTTGAGTTTGGGGAACAAGACAAAAGTCACAAAAAGCAAGATCAAGTGAGTAGGGAGGGTGGGGAAGAGCAGTGATGGTGTGTTTGGCCAAAAACTCACGAGTTATGAAGGCTGAATAGGCCTGAACGTTGTCATGATGGAAAAAACTGTCGCCACGTCTCCGCATTTCTGGCCTCTGCCGGCAAATGGCGTCTCTCGGACGTTTCAGAATATCAATCTAGCAAAATAAGTTCACTTTGGAGCCTTCTCGGAATACTCGTAGTGAACAACACCCTTAGAATAAGAAAAACTGTCACTATCACCTTGACCTTGAACCAAACGTGGAGAGCTTTTTGGGGTCTGAGGGACGCTTCACTTGTCCACTGTGACGATTGGATCATTGTTTCAAGGTCATAACCATAAATCCATGATTCATCACCAATTATGATCTTTGACAAGAGTTTTTTATCTTCTTTTGAACGATTAAGCAGTTCCTGACAAAGCTGGACACGACGGGCATTTTGTTCTTTCGTCATCAGGCGTAGCACAAATTCCGCTGCAACGCAGAGCATCTTCAATTTCTCAGTATAAATCACGAGTCGAGATTCAGCTGATATCCCATTCTCTTCAGAAAGCTCCCTCACAGTCAGACGTAAATTTTCCCGTACCAGAATGTTTATTTTGTCGATTTTAACGTGGAAGATCGTTCGGGACAATCATAATCTTCAATTGACATTCGAACATCTTTAAAACGTTCATGCCACTTAAAGCATGCCGTACGTTTCATAGCAATATCTCCGTAAATCGTGTTAAGCATAGCAAAAGTGTACGTCGCAGGTTGTCCTAGTGTAACAAAAATTTCGCAGCAACTCGATGCTCTTTCCGGTCATTCATTGTATAATCCGCCTAATGAAAAGAATCGCACTTTTCTAAAAACCATGCAGCTAATAAACAAATGAGGATATTAACAATCAAAAAATTGGCGTCATAATCAACAGATCTGAGCAAAGCAAGCGATATGAAGGGGATTCCCCTGGTACCAAATGGACGCGTGCAATGCAAACGGTCCGCGTATTTTTGGAACAAACTATGTACATTCATGGAAACATTAAGTTTCGCGTAAAAAGTAGATGAGCCAACCAGGTTGAAGGCGCTGGACATCCTACTTGCTGACAGCGTTATCAAACTTTATTTTCGAAACGTGGTTTTGAAGATCGAACTATGAAGAATAAATTTATTTTATTGGAGAGCGTGTACAATACTTTAACGTCAATTCAGAGCTATTTGGTAGTAGTGTAGAGGAAAAAGACTCCCGTGATTCCTGTCCGTGTAACTGAATTGACATTAACATTTGTAAACATTTGATTTCAAGTATCATTCATAAAAATGTGTTGTTATTAGTGAAGTGTTACAATAGCAAAATAAAGACTCAGTGTTAACGTGTTGTTCTAAAACTCTTGGAGTAGCAAATTTGATTCCCAGTCTACGTAGATCCCTCTACATCCATTCTACAGTGCCATAAAATCCACTAAACAACAACCTACATTACTCTTGTCAATGCTTTGCAAAATTCGCGATCGTGATTAAGGATTGCAATCAATTCATTTTGAATATTAAATAATATTTTTGCTTATTAAAGAACTTGATGGAAATTACATCAATCCTACATTCCTATTTTGATAGTAATGTAAGATGGCATGGTGAGCGGTGAGATTAGCACGGATTATACTTTTTTGAATAATAAACAAAGGTTTTGGTAATAAACGAGTTTGCTTGAAATTGCAATATCCTACTCTCCTATTGTGTAGAAAATTACGTCTGTGGCGTAATTTTCGCACATTTCTGGATAAGAATGATTGTAATGAAAATATGAGCATCACCACTGTATTCGCATTCAATTTGCGTTCTAGGATCCTTGTTTTCAGAAAAATCAGTGTCATGTCAAAAATAGGTAAGTTTCACAGGTGAAGGAAATGTTCATCCATGTGTCGTAGAAATGTTCCTTCTAGGATAGATACCAGTGTCAAATAGTATCATGAAAATCTACGTGAATGTGATATGGAGAATACTCTCAAAGACCGAAAGGAAAATATGTGACGTCCGCTCAAGGAAATAAATAAACGGTTAGTAAAAGTTTGGTGGATTAACTGGTAGTCGCCTTCTGATGGCTGTATTTTCCCCGCTTTTTTTTAATCTCAGCGGTATTTAATGATCTCTTTTTCGCAGCTTTCATGCAACGGAGAGACCATTTGGGGATAATGCCAGAATTCGAAAGATTATAACGCGTTAGGATGTAGGCATTGAAAGACCTTTAGACTAGCAACTTAGTATCAATTTATTTAATTTACGTCTAATAATTACCTATTAAATATGATAAAAATAGAATTTAAATAAAAGTTAAATTAATTAAATAAATATAAATTTAAGTAAAACTTTAAATAAAACTTAAATTAATTAGGAACTTTATTAAATTGAACTTTTGAAAAAAATAAATTAATTAAATATATATAAAGTTTCTAAGAATAGTCTTGTACATCGAGTATTATTTCATACAGTGATATTTAATTTAAGCTGCCACCGAACTTTCCCCCTGTCTGGAAAAATTGGCATGTTGTTGACGTGAACGCTTAATAAAAATAATGACATTGCTAGAAGCGAAGATAATATGTAATTGTGCTGATGCTGTGAAATGAACGTTCCCCTTAACTTTGTTTTACTCTAAATAAGAAACTACAATTAAAACGAAGTAGTTAAGGTAATTTGCTTCCTCTGGACTAATGTGAAAATAAACCCATGTATTGTAAATCGTTCTTTCTCGAGAAACTCTTTCTGTCCTCGCACAATCAAACAAGCAAAGTCCACTTGCAGATGCAATTCATAAATCCTGTAGAAACGTTACAGCAGAGCTGTCGGACGAAGGAGTTTGCGAATGACTTTTAGATTGGCTTCTCCCACCCGAAATGATCTGCAAATCCATAACTTCCGTATAAGGAAAATACGAGTTAGCAAATCAATAAATTTTATGAAACAAGAGAAATAAAGCGGTATTTTTTCATTAAGAGACAGTTACTAAAATCATGTCTCGTTAACTGAAACACAAAAAAATTCCCCTACGAGATAAAAGACTACGGACGTCATTGTGTCAACGAAAAATGACAATGCGGCCCATTGTAGGAAGAAATTAAATCAACAGTAATTTTCACCACTTTTTCGTTTCACGTTATAATAAAGTTCAAAACCTCATGAGATTATCGCTATCAGATAAATGATAGCGGTAACCTCAAGATCAATACACGAATTGTACCCAGAAGGTCGCAGATGTCAGCTGACAAGAGGAAGTATTTACGTATGTCTGTCAAATACATTAGGTTCTACGAACAAATTTGTTAGTGGAGTGGAGATAATTGAGGAGCCCGTTTGACTAGGTTTCACAGAATATTGTATCCTCTCCTGTCCTGTACTATGGCTCGACAGTCCTCTACGGGCCTCGACCAACCAGCGGAGATTCAGCCTCTCGGCCATAGAATAAGCAGTTCGCACGAAGACATAGAACATTGTATCCAATTAAAACAAAAAGGAGCGTCTTTGTTCAGAAGATAAAAATAATATATTCTATATTTATTTTCTAAAAATTTAGTAAAAACATTAATAATGAATCTCAAAAGATTTTCTTTACAGCATTTATGGCGCACGGAATAGATCTTACATCCTCACTTGAACAAGAAATCTCCAGAAATATCGTAGTTCCCCACAACTTTTTTAATACACTTCTAACCTATCAGCACCTCCGGTCGATTCCACCCGTCATCTCTCGACAGCCCTGAAACTCCCCCAGTGCGGTCGCAGCGCGGTGCGCCGCGAATTCGCCGCGCGCCCGTCGTTCTCTTCGCGGGCGCTTATCGATTCGCCGGCCGACCGGCTTTGAGCGGAGCCCCCAGAGCCTCGTCGCGTCTCCGGAAGGCGCGCGCGCGCGGGCCGATTTGCCTCGGGGCAGAGGCCGGCGCCTTAAGAGGGTGTGCCCCAGGGACCCCGCGCCGGACCCGGCTCAACCTCCGCCCGGCCCCCGCCCGCGTCGCGAGCGCTCCCATCCATTTGCGTCGCCGGTAATCTCACGCCCGTATATCTGGTAGGTGGGATTATCGGCCGATCTGCCACCCACGATGTGCGGAATATGGCTCTCGGTAATGGCGGAGTGGATTGGCAAATGTAAGGTTGAAATATGTTTTCGAAGGGTTTACATGGAGGAGAATGCACGGAGAAGGTATATAATATGTTCAATTCAATATGTTATTTATTACGTCAATATGTATTTATATTCAATTCAATATGTTATTGTACAATATCTTACACTGGAGTTGACAACCGACGAGAATAATATACTTGTGTTCGAAATTTATTGATTGATTGTTAGTGATTCCGGCCGCGTCAATTACCAGGGTCATGAGTCCCGTACGTGCAGTGCATGGTTTTGCCCACAAGGTGACGGTGGTCCTTCCCCTCTGTATGGCGAGATTCGGGGCCGACCTACCGTCGGCTAGCAGGGTTTTCCCCAACCAGGTTTCTTCCACCAGCGAGGAACCGCCGCAACAGTGACAAGCTCTAAATTCCCGACCGGTCTCCCGGCAGTGTGGTAGTGTAGTGCATGTTAGTGTGTGTTTGTGTTTGTGTGTGTGTGTGTGTGTGTGTGTGAAGGATGAGGATATGACAAGGAAGAGGTAAGAAAGATCGCGCGCGGTCCGTAGCCCGTTTGTAAGGTTACTGCTCCGCCATTCACCTGGTGTTGCTAGGAGAAGCTACGAAAAACCACCAATGAGAGCAGCTGACCGCTAGACTTCTCCTCTAGACAGAGACTGAACTCGACAAAGCTGACAAGCTAATGTCGAAAATCCTGCCTCCGTCAGGTCTCAAACCAAGGACCTCCCTGTTAGAGAAACTGCAGTGACATCAGTTTATGCTCTGAGACTTCTCTTTCGGTGTTCGAATTTGAATTAGCATTTTTTAATTTTTTGTTAATCCACATTTTTTCTATAAACTTCCACACTTAAGAGCTAAATATTGTGTTTTTCTAATATCAAATGAGAATAATATTCAATATATTGAGTGTCTGCAATAAAATATCTTATATTTAACACAAAAGAACAAATAAAAGTAATTTCCGTTTAATTCAATTCGTTGAATGTATCGTCGGATCAAAAGAAAATTCCCACATTTCAAAACTATTATTTATCGTTTAATAATAATAGCAATAATAATAACAATAACAATAACAATAATAATAATAATAATAATAATAATAATAATAATAATAATAATAATAATAATAATAATGATAATCCCTAGCTTCACTGTGTATTGTTTGGCCTTTACATCGAACAGAAACCATACCGTTCCACGAAACGTCGCAAACAAATTTAAAATGAATACGAGTACGCTATAAACTTGTGTTACGAACAATAAGCAAACTCTAACAACAAAAAACACGTGGTGTAGAAACGTGGACCGAGCCTGGTCTGTGATTCACGAAGCGCGCTTGTCAAAGTAATGGTGACATGCACAAGATAAGGCGACAGACACCCCGCTCCCCGCGTACCCCCCGCGCGCAAACAAGGAAGCTTCCAACAATAGTCTTCGTGGACTCGAATTCCAAACGAATTTGAGTGTGAGTTTTTCGCGTGTACTTGTGAACACTTGTGGTAATGGTGGAAAACAACTGCAAGCAAGTCAAAGTCGAAGAGAAGCCTTCTTGTAGATTTACTTCAAAATCCAAGAAACCACTTCGAATTTCAACAAAACGAAGGAAAATAGGAGGAAAGATATTCAGTTTCCCACGGTAAATAACTTTTTCTGTACGTCAATACTCATAGAAAAAACATAAATGCAGTTCATGTTACTCATTGAGTTCATGTCTTCTCAGAATAGGACACATTCTATATTAGATGAAGTGAAATTGATTCTCATAGAATTTTGTAAAAGCAGATATACTATTTCCTCGACTGCTCGCATAGGTGGCTAATTGCAAAACACGTCAATATGCCGAAGGAGTAATACTTTCACTTTAGGTCTTCAGCGAATTCGTTAGTTCAACTTCTTGACAGTAATATTGAAGTATGTGGTTTATTAAAGTTTTGGAAATGTATTTATTTGTCCAATGTAATTGCATTTCCCTCATCGTTCAAGAAAGATTATTGCCAAATTGCCGTCTTGCGTAAGATGAGGCGTCAAAAATCGTTACACTAGTGTGAACACTTTTCAGGGTTTCAACGTCAAAAGTAATTTGATAAGACCGCAAACTGTGAAAGTGGCTTTTAGACTTTACTATCTCAGGTACTAAAAACTTCGATTTATAGAGAAGTGTACTGCATTGTAATTCAAGTAACGGCTAAAAAAGTGTTTGTAAACATTTCTTTGAATAATATTTTATATCTTCCAATGATCACTACGTAAATCAGAATTTTAACCTTGCTTCTGCTTCAGAATTGCTTACAATACCACCAGCAAAAATATCTCTCCCACTATCTCGAAAAAGGAGATTGTTGCCTGCTAATCTCATGACTAGTAACATGGAAAACAAAAGGTGGTGAGCGATCCATTAAAAACATAATTCGAAAACTGCTCGACTCTTCAGTGCAATAAGTCGCAGAGACAACAAATGCACTCATTTTTTCATAATTTACTTTTTTAATGTTACAAACATAATATATACAAACTTTTAGAATTTCGTTGGTCAGGCACAAAAGATTTGTGTTCTCTCTCTTGTGCCTGCCTGTGAATCTGTACAACAGAGATTGTGAGAGTATTGCATATCTGTCCTAGCGACTCCGATCTCACAGGTCTCAACTTCATTTTGTACTTTTCAATAAATATGAGTAGAAATAATAATAATAATAATAAAAATAATAATAATAATAATAATAATAATAATAATAATAAAATACACTACATAACTGCGGCTACAGGCATAAAAAGTACCAAGAAATTGAAAATTATAATTTACTTTTAGTTTACGAAATAAAACTTTCCCCAATGCCGTGGAAGACGTCAGATCTGTGCAGTATCTGCGGTCTCTTCCGATGGCGTACGGGGATCTGTGTTGTCGCCTTCCGCTTACGGAGTTAGGAGAGGCAGGTGCGGATCCAGCCGATCATTTTTCGGGTGGGGGGCCTCCCATATTTTTGTAAATAATAAATGTATTTGTTATTATATCGTATATAATTTAGAGATTCACCAGATGAACTCTATCGAGTTGTAGGATAAAAGAGCTCGTGCGTATACTCCGCTCATTCTTTCCGGTATGTAACAAAGGAAGATCTTAGAGTAAGGTGCAATAATAACGGAAGACCTTCGAAGTAAAATATATCTAAAAAAAGATGTGAGGACATGGAATAATGGTGATGTTTACAGAATTAGTGATTTTTTTTAAAAACCAGTTCCAAATCGGAATCGATTTTTTTGAGTAATGCCTCAAACAATTTTAAGATCGTATTCGTAGGAAGACCGAAATATGTGAAAAAGATAGTTATGTACTACTATTACAGACCATTTGTCTCTGTCTGTAACAGTAGAATAGCATCTCTAGTTTGATATCTGTGGAAAAATAGATTGAGATGCAAAGTGATGAAAGAATAATCCGACTGTGTGGCTTGCCTGTCCCGCAAGTCTCGCCTCCTCCGCCGGGGCTGACCGCACACCGCCGGGCCTGGCCGTGCCGCCGCGCCGACAGAGGGCCCACAACGGGCTGGTGGGTGACGCAACGGGTCGGAAGGGGGAGGAGGGCAAGGTATTTTCCCAAATTTCACTTTACGACGGTCCTATTCGTCCGATTTGCATGATGGTCACGGTTGATTCAGAAAGCATGTTGCCATCGCTCTATAAGCCAACATTTTAATTTTTTTTCTCCGAAGTTTGAGAACCAATGTAAAATTTGAGTTTTCCTAGATTTTTGGGAAAAGGGATTCGTAGTGTAAATTACAAGTACTAGTGCCGGTACATTTAGCCTTAAACCGTTCCGTAAATTTTCTGCAAAATTGATACTCTCCAATCGATCTAGCTGATGTCACGGCTGCTTAAATTTAGAACAGATATTTTAATTTTGGAGGATTCTTTACATGAAGTCCCTGGGACATTTTCAAACAAATGGCGCTATTGATTTTGTTCATGGATAGTCTAAAGAACGTTTAAGAGAGTGGCGCATGTCTCAATGTGGTTGACAAATGATTTTTCAAAAAATTAAAAAAAAAATTCGCGGCGTCTTCCTCAAGTACAATTATGAAGATATAATGTTTTCTTTATGAAATGTGTTAATCAAAAACATCTTCAAATGAGGTCATGTTGAAGTTTTCGAAATAATGAGTATTTTGGAGTAATTGGGCGTCAAAGTTAGTCGCCCGCTCAGAAAATTCTGCGCTTCGTAATCGTAATTTTGAAGTGTTTTGAGGGAGTCGGATGATACGTAAGTTAGAATATGTATATTATTTCATATTTCTTCATTCGTTTCTTACATTGACGCTTTTGTTGTTTAAAATGAGTTTTACAAAAAATGATGACGGAGATGTGTTAATTCGGAATTGAGGTATAAACAGTATTACATAATCATTACTAATGGCCAGAAAGTATGTGCTCATGTACCACAACTAATTTAATTTGCAGGTATGAGAACCCATGTGAAAGTACATACAAACGCTTTCCTACAATATGCATTAACAAGGACATTCTGTGATTCGCTTATCGGTTCATTTACTCTGTGTGTGTTTTACTGCTGAGGTGCACCCAGGACGTTACCCGGGGGTGCGGGCTTGAGTTTTAGGGTTCAGTTTTTATTTATGCTGAACATTTTTTTATTTGTTGACTTATAGCTAATATTTTGTAACGTTAACATTTAATAAATTGAATGACATTTATTAGAAGAGAAACACTACATTTTGAATGCGTGTTATTGGTTTTGGGGAGAGTGGGTGAAACCCCATGAGCCTTCCCCTCCCCCTTGGGCGTACCAATGACTGCAAACAATGCTTTTTATGTATTGCTTCAAGCACAATACACAGAATTAATATGCAAACTCAAAAATACATTTTGCCGAGATTACTGGTTCATTATATTTATCCTGTTTAAAAGTCTTCCCCTGGTTAAAAAGCTTTAAAGGTGATGTATACAAAAATGGATGGTTTATTACTGTATTTAAAACGTTATTCAAAACAGTCGAAACATTGTTGCCTGCTTTAGCATTACATGGAATCATTAAGAATGTATGAGAAGATATTTACTGAAGAAAACCTATCCTCTCGTTGTCTAAAAAAGTGATGGTAACTAAATCACAGTTGTCACAGATACATTACACCTGTGAGAAATTGTAATTTTGAAATTTTAGGTCCCACATTCTCATCAATAGTGAAATTTGCCCCATAGCTACACGAGTTTCACTCTTGTAACATAACTCCTCAAATGCACATCTTTCTATTAGGACCTACCGCCCCAGCCGGGACAAGGTCAAAGCTGTCTACTGGTATTCCGGCACGTGTGGTAGTGTTGTACGTGTTAATGTATGCGTAAATAAGTGGTGAAGATAGGACAAGGAAGAGGAAGGATAGATTGGACGTAGTCCATAGCCCGTTTGTTAGGGAACTGCTTGGCAATTTCCCTGGTGTTGATCGAAAAAAAAACACGGATATTTACCGATCAGAGCAGCCACCAGCCAGAATTCTCCTCCAAACAGAAAAGGAATTCGACATAGCCCACAAGGGAGTGTCGAAAATTCAGCCATCGTCGGAACTCGAATCTAGGACCTCCCGGTCAGGAACACTGCAGTGACATCAGTCGATGCACTGAGTCACCTCTCCCGGCACGTTTCGGTCCTATTTCTGTCAATATTTATAATTTATTTAATGATTAAACATTGGTATCAAGATGCCATGCTATGGTTATTTCCCGTGTAAGCCTAGAAATGCATCTAAACGGGAAAATTATTTGAGAAATAAGCAGAAATTCAAAAACCTATTAATACTTGAGGAAATTTAAAACGATATCAAGAAATTGAGCAAAAAATTGTTTGCATATTTTTCACACAAACTTTCTGATCAACGAAGATTCATCCACATTTTTGTTCCTATTTAGATTGAATGTAAATGTTTCAGAAAATTGAAACAATTCGAGACAGGTTAACAACATCATTTTCAGCAAATTTTCCAAAATTCAAACATATTAAAGAAAAACGGACTTTGATACTATTATTTATAAGTGCACTTTGCTCTATCTAAGAGAGAAGTTCAAATAAATAGTTTGGGGTGGTTTTTATGAGAAGTCACGAACATTTTCCACCCCACAGTGGCAACATAAAAAATGGGTAATTTCCAAATCAAGATTGATACCCATATCATCGTTTTACACAGCCCTGCTAATATCATGAAAAGTTTATAAAATTTTTACATTCTCGCTATCGCTGACGCAGTAGAGAGAAAGTTGTGTAAAGCGAAAAAAAACCGTTAATTTTCTGGCAGAAAAACTCTTATTACAGGACCCTGGTAAAGACGAAGTGGATAAAAGCAGTTGCTAAATTTAGAAACAAAAATTCTCGAATGCGTATTGCGGTCATATCCATGTATTGTGGGTCCTTGGTACCGGAAAATCGAATGACAGTAAAACGTGTCCCTCCGTCTGTCTGTGAACAACGCTAGCGGCTCAACCGTTCAGCCGATTTTCTTCAAAATTGATATTCCTCAAACGATCTGTAGTCGTGGCTCCCTGAATGTGAAACCGATATTTTAATTTTGGGAGATACTTTACATGAGACAATTCCTATATTAAAAAAATGGCTCCATCGTTTTTGATTAAAGTTTTTTGTTGGATAGGATGTGAAGGACGTTTAAGAAAATAGTGTATGTCTCATATTATTTGAACCCTAATTTTTTTGAAAATTTCAATAAATGAAATTTTTTAATCGTCTTTCTACTAAGTACAATTTTGAAGACAGATATTTTTTCTTTTAATAAAATATGTTCCTTAAAGATAGATTTTTAAATTAGGTCATGTACAATTTTTTCGAAAATTTGAGAACTTTTTGCGTAATTTTGCGTGAAAATAAAGGGGAGAAAGTACGTCACGTTTTAGCTACACTAGTTACGGATTTCCCAAGCCACCACGTTTTAAAGTAGATCACGTTTTCTGAGCGAAAAAACATAACGACAAAAACACGCCAAAGAAAATCGAGGACAAGCACTGCACACTCTTGCAAGCAAAGGTACGTGTTCGCAAAAACTCCTCTCTGGCGGGAAGCCGAGAGGAAGGTACGTGGCACCCGGCACGCACAAATTGCCACCCGCGAACTTCCCCCCGCCGCCGCCGACGCACCACCGACTTCGTCGCGCTGGCAGGATTCGTGCAAACGAAGATCGCGCGGGACGCTGTCGGCTCGGGAGAGAGGAAAAGACGTAGGTAGAAGAAGATTTTGCTGCCGGAAGACCGTTTGCCTCAGGAACTTCCAAATGGAAACGGAGGACGGGGCAGTGTCGTTATCATAAGGACTCGCACGAATCGCTATGATTCTGCGAAATGAAAGGCCAGGTTGTTTCATACTCAGACAACTTCCAGTAAATTTTGCTGTAGGTTTCTCAATGTGAATTAAAATGTTTTGTCGTCAAGAAACAAACACAAATAAAACGGAAGGAATGTAAATGAAACTAGAGCAGTGTTCGAAGAATTGAATTACCAAGCTACCGGTATAATGTCGAAATTACATTATTTTTTCGTTTGTTTGAAAGGGTTATAGTTAGACATTTCTACACTTTCATTGTTCTATGTACTACCATGGATAATCGTTTCCATTAACCATGGGGAGTATACGTTTTTAATACTGTAATTGCTCATGTCAGTTCTTGTCGATTCAGTGGAATAAGTGCACTTTTCCATATACAATCTGTAGTTTGTAGAAAATGCATTGATATGAAGTTCACTAAGACTCGAATATTTTTGTTTTCATTTAAGAAATCCACCAGAAGTAAAAGAAATAAATATACTAGAATTGCACTACACATACATCGCTCCAGTGTTTTTTCTTTATTTGACCAATGCAAATTTAATTGAGACGACGGTAAAATATTCATTAAACTTCTCAAGCAAAACGCTCATTCTTCTTGATTCCTACGAAATATTTTTACATCTTCAATTGTCTGTATTTTCATTGTTGGAACGAAAAGTTGGTAAACAATGGTAACTTGTTACAACGTTATGTTGTAAAATTTATATTGAATTTCTTGCACTTTCAACCTTTATTTAATAAATTCTATTGAATTTTCTGATTTTTTAAAGTAGAATTATTAAGCTCGTACATGGAGATGTCCCCTACAAATTACCTATTATGTAAAATACTAAAATTATACTCACATCAACACTGAAGTATTCTTGACCAAATAATAATTGTTTTGGACTATTTTAACATTTTATTGTAAAATAACTGGAATCTTTTGTCAAAAATGTTTAAATAACCGTTGTCTCAACACAAAAAACATTTGAATATCTGTGAAAATAGACAATGGTGTGACTAAAACTACATTTTCATTGTTAAGAACTGATTAGCAGTAGATCTTGCACAAAACCCCACATTTTAAATAATATATTTACATGCCTAGTTTGCTTAATGGATAGGTTCTTTCTAATTAAAGATAGTATGCCATTTCGATAAACTGATACATAATTTCTGAAGAAAGAAATTAAGAAATATATGTATTTTAAGACTTAATTTATAAATAACATTTTTCAAAGTTAAAAATATATTTTTATACTACGGAAGTGAATTAGATTAATACCAAAATGGTACTGATGTATCCATACAGAAAATAGTATCATGAAGTTCTTTAAGGCATCTTTAAAGCATTATAAGATTAATTCTGCGGTATAAGGTTAATTATACGATATAAGGTGAAATTTTAGTAGTAAAGTATATTTAATGTGAATATAATATGCATTTCTTCGAATAATAAAAATTAAGTATATTTTCCTTCTCTTTCACTAGGGAATATTTATGATCTTTACTCGTATTGAATCCTTTTTAACTTAATTGATTTAAAATAACCTGCGACGAAATTTATTAGTTTCACTTATACTTTGAATGAAATGTCGCTTATACTCGTAATTTGCATAATATCATATGCATAACTTAAATATCCATATTTTTTACACATTTGTGCGAAATTGTCAAAGTTGGGGGTATTTTTATCATACGGCTTCCCAAAGTTTAAACTATTCTTACAAATTGAAAGCGTTGTTCCCTGGAAAATATAATATTTTTCCAGCTATTGCTCCACAAGGGAAAAGCTTATTGTTTCCGTAATTAGAACGGAGCTAAAGCTTTTTCGAGTAAAAAGAAGCTGCGCAGTCGTTGAGGCGTGAAAGTGGTGATACTGGTAACGATGTTTCTCTGGCGGAACGATTACCATTTCGCGCACATTAGGTGACTTCACAGTTGAAGGAACTGCACTCTTTTATGTTGTACGTAATGTAGAAACACTTTGCACTTCCTGCACATGCAAGAAAGATAATTTCAGTAGACTCTGGATGTAGTGAACTCGGATATAGTGAACTTTTGGTTATAATGGACTGAAATCCCTAGCCTCGATTCTCATACATTTTGCACTAGAATATTCGCTTATAGAGAAGTCTCAACATCGGTTATAGAGAATGTTGTAAAAAGTCCATGGGAAGCAATTTACCTTTAATCACGAATTCATATAACGCGAAGGGTTTGCAAGTAGAAAACTCGTGAGTTACTTTGTAACATTTATAGTGAATGAAAAGGAAGGAATCGTGTGAGGGAATTGCTTGATCTTATCAATGATAGTTTTGTCCTAGAAAAAGACTTCATCAGCGTGGACACCTAATTCAAAAGTAAGATGTGATCTAGCTGAGGCATTATAAATGCATGAAGTGATCAAGAGTAGAAGAAAGCTATGTGAAGACGAAGAGCATACAAATAATAAAATCACTTATAAAGTAAATAACTTATTATATTCTGGAATTATTGGGCACCTGTTAAGATATTACCTACTTAAAAATGACTTTAATGTCAAAATATATTTTAATCAATCTCTTGTAATGTACAGATAAAATCAATATAAACGTAATGTGTCTTGATATATTTAAACCAAATTATTGTTAATAAGTTCAAACCAATCCTTATTATGATTATCTTTTGGTTAATGAAACGGAGATCGCTAATGACCAGGTAGATATAAAGCGGCCTGAAGTTAATAAGAAGTGATAATACCGATAAGCTAATCTGCACGATTTTCGAAATCACTTTATTTTCCGTTCTTAGGCAATCGTTTCTATCCTTTCGGAGACAATTATCTGTTTGAATAATGACTGCTTTTCTAAAGAAATATCTTTTCTTCGCTCCTCCAACTTTAATTCCTGTAATCCCGTTTCTCCGTTTTTTACTTCTCCTACGCTCTAATCTGGGGACTTGAGACCCTCGGAAAGAGGCGTTTTCTCCGTCAGTTCGCACAAACGTCAACCACTCCTTCACGCAGCAACCGTTTACTTCCGTAGAAACGTCGTTTATTTCTCAACCCGTTCGCCATTTTCTGGAATGTTGGGTGAAAATACAATGAAGGGATGGAAGATGCAAACAAATACAATGCAACGGTGTAGATGGAAAGACGGGTGAAAGAGAAGATGTGAGACTATTACAAATTGCAATATTAATCTGAATGGGGATATTCATCAAGTTCAGTAGGGGTGATGATTTCATTTGATGTTTTTTTCTTCTTGAAATCTATTCATATTTACAGGTTATATTATTTCAAAAAGTTTGTTTAGATAGATACAAACTTAATCTGCAGTTGGGCTGATGTTGCTCAGCGACAGAATACAGGAATATGAAACTATACACATTATAAATAAAAAAATCAATAAACTATCCTTAGACATCTACTTTGCACGTACAGATGCTTGTGGCACTTCCAAAGTATTTCACGTGCATATGACATACATACATACATACATACATACATACATACATACATACATACATACATACATACATACATATATACATATATGCCGCGAACTAATGAACATTAAATGTTAAATTACTTACATATTATCTTTCTTGTAACTTGTTGTCATTTCTACACGTCCTCCTCCTGAAAAAATCCAAATATGATGTAAACAACAAAATTCGAATAAAATAATTTTAGGAGCTTAGGTATTGCAATGTATCATACCAGTACCACCTACACATACTAATCAAGGTGGAGTCTTGAACATTGGTGGTGTTGATAACACACTACACGATATCGTACCTTCGCGTGCCAGAACCGAGCTGTCACGCTAATTACGCCCCGACGCCCCCTCCTAGCACTTCCCTGCGCACAAGTGCAGCCCGAACGCGGGTCAGAACCACAAAACACGTGGGCATCGATGGTGTCTGCCCGATACTTTCCATCCCTTCAGAAACTCAAAGTTCACAAATGAAATGCCCTCGAGTACCCCGCGAACCGCTTTTCAAAGCCGAAGGGAGCCACCCCGCACCCTCCATACCCTTTGTTCTCCATAAACGACATTTACAGCACCGTGAAAAGCCACATTAAGGAAATCCAGTAGCTCGTAGTTCCCTAATTCCTTAGGTCGAGCATTAACTCGATCTCAGTGACAACAGGCGGCTGACGCCCTCTCCCCCTCCAAATTTTTCCACTTGACGGCCATGAGTGCATAATAACGGCCAATCAAAAGCCATGGAACAAGTATGTCACTAGGGAAGGGACCACCTCTGGCCAATCCATAAACTATTAACCACAAACTATTGAAGCTTCCAGAATACGCGAGCACAGCCAGTACTATGCCAGATAGCACCCACATGATCGAGCAACTGCTTATTGAAAGGGTGGGGAAGAGCATGGCCAGAAAGCTGCGAGTAGAGAAGAGTAAAAGGGATTTGATAACTAGGCTCTAGAAACACTTTATCAATAGGCAGCGGACGCAACATTTTGTGATGAGACGGAGAAGACAACAACACTGCTGACCTCTGTTACACCGAGACAACACAATTTGCTCCGCCAAGAGCGGACTCAGTCACATTTTGATCCTAAAGTTTCCAGAATCTCCCCACTACTGTCCTTGGGCATGCGGTCAGCCATGTCGTTGATCTCAACACTTCCCAAGCTGATGAGACGAATTGAAGTCGAAACAGTATAGCAAAAGATGACGTAGGCGTAGGCGTAGGCAAAACAATACGTTTGCTAGTGTTTGCCAAAGGGTATCTTCTTTAAAACGCCTTTACCAATGGGTCCCAAATATCACTCAGAAATTTTGATTATATTGACATCATCTTTTTCTATACTGTTTCGCCTTTAATTCGTCTCATCAGCTTGGGAAGAGTTCAGATCAGTGACATGACTGACTGCATACCCAAGGACAGTAGTGGGGAGATTCTGGAAACTTAAGGATCAAACTTTGTACTCCACGAAGCAAACGCCTTTGCCTTTTGGCCTACGCCTTTGGCTTTTGGCTACAACGATCAGACACATTTTGGCAATTATCAAGTACTGATCCATGCTCATTCGGCAGAATACAGCTAGTCCGTATCTCCCGCCTGAACTGAATGATCATGTGCCAATTTAACTAGGAATAAATTCCGATTTAGGAGCGAATCACATTCAAAAGTTCAGGCACATTCGTATCACAAGTCCGAATGCTACAAAGGTGCGCGGCTTGCCATTATCGGCAGCACGGACGCGATGAGGGGTCGTTTGACGCCGGCGCGTTTCTTTAAACATCGTCATCGCAAAAAAAAAAGTGGGACCTCGCCAAGAGAATGATCACTTCACCTGAGTGACGTGGGGACGTGGCTCCTTGACGAGCGCGCCCCCTATTTGAGAGGGTGTGGCCTGCGCTGAGCAACCCGGACAGCACCTTTTACGGCCCCGCGAAGATGCAGTTCTCCAAAGCTTTTGATTAATTTTTTTTGTTGGATAGTATGAATGACGTTTAAGAGAATGGTGCAGTTCTCTTATTCGTTGAAAACCCAAATTTATGGAAAATTTCAAAAATTGAAAAAAATGTAGGCGTCTTCCTATAAGTACAATTATGCAGACAGATATTTAATAAATAATTTTAATAAAATCTGTTCCTTTAAGACAGATTTTTAAGCAAGGTCGTTTACAATTTTTTCGAAAATGTAAGAACTTTTCGCTCAACTTTGCGTGAAAATACGGGCGAGAAAGAACGCACGTTTTAGCAACACTAGTTACGGATTTCTCAAGCCACCACGTCTTAAAGTAGATCATGTTTTCTGAGCGAAAAAACATGAATAGAAAAACACGCCAAAGAAAATCGTGGCCAATTACATTAAAAGCCCGAAAGCTACCTACAGAGGTGCGCAGATTGCCATTATCGGGAGCACGGACGTGAAGAGGGGTCGTATTACGCGTTTCTTTAATCATCGTCGTCGCCGCGAAAGAGGACCTCGCCAAGAGAATGGTCGCAGCCCCTCACCTGAGTGACGCAGGGACGTGACTGCCTCCTTGGCGAGCGCGCGTCTCCATTGCACGGGGTGTCACCTGCCCTGAGCAACCCGGTCAGCACCTTGCAGTTCTCCAAAGTGAGGTAACGCCACACAAATTACTGTACGGTCTGTCCCTAGTTTCGGAACTGTTTATTTTTCGCACAGAGGAAGTTTGATTCGATAAGTGGCAACTTCGTTTTGTAAAAATCCTTTTTCGTTTTAAATGAACGTGTCCTGCTACTTGAGAACACTTGTGATACTTAAAATAGAACCATGAACCTATCATTTCAAGTACATAGTAAGCATTTGCATTCCTTCGATCCAGAACGGTCCACTTCTGAGATTGTCAACGTAGGAGCTGGATTCTAGGTTCATATACGCTTGGTGCCCAGTATTAAAAATTCAGCGTGCGCGGCCTGAAATCCATTGCTGTAAGGAGCACATGATGTGTTCGACGGTATCTAATCGTGATGGACTGTTCGGGCCATTACATTATAAGACAGTAATACGTGGGCCACGTTGTTTTGAGTTATTAATTGACTTTCTCAAAAAATATTCCAATAGGTATTGTATGTTCGTGGGAATGTTCGAAGTAAAAATTTTGGAACTTGCTTATCAATATCTTCTTTTAACTATTGTTAAGAGCTCTTTGCTATACGGTGTGAATAACTTTTTTATGTTCTGAGGGAGAGAGGAATACACAAAAATAAATGAGTAATACAGTCGCATGCCGCGTGTTTATGAGAGGGTGAACATTGTTATCTGCTGTACACGACTGTGATGTCTGAGGAAAAAATACTGCATGTTGTATAAATCATATTCTCTGTGAAACGCTTTTTATTAGTTGAACGAGAGAGACAGCAATAGAAACAATTACTTTTTTAACTGTGAGGATGGAATTATACAGATTGTTTGTTCCGTCCACTCAATATTTCTGTCTACTCGTTCCCTTCGTCTTAACTTTATCGCCTCTCGTCGTTCCCTCGTTACCGTGCTCCCCTCGTCATATTCGTCTTCTCGTCAACTTCAACCTCTCGTCGTATTCATCCCCTCGTCATATTCATCCCTTCCTCATCTTTGTCCCTTCGTCATCTGCATTATCTTGCCGTCTTCTTTTCCTATACATTTGGCCCTTTCATTCACTTTGTATATCGGTATCCTTTAGTTGTTACTCTCAAATTTTTAGTGGACAAACATTGTACGGCGAAAACTTTATAAAAAGTAGAGAATATTTTGATGGTGCCATATTATGGACTAAATATTGGTCGCACAACAATCACAATAGAAACTATTGAAAATGTGTGGCCAATGAAAGGTAACGAAATATTAGCGAAACAAATAAAGGTGGTTACTGTGGACATGATGGATAAACAATTCAAATTGGAAGCGAAAAAATTAACCGAAAGCAGAATAAAATAGCTAATGATACGAATTGCTGAAAATATTTTTACTGTAATGACATTAATTAAACATTGAAATATATTTTTAGAGGGTTTAAACGATCTTTTGTAGCCTTCATTATTAAGCATTTTCTTTTGAAATATGTTCGAAAAGAAGTATTGTAGTCGATCATTTCCCCCTGGACTTTTAGTTCTTCCTTTAATTTACACATTTTCTCCAGCAGAATTTATGATACCGACAATCGGTTCTCGGTTCGTTGAGTAGTAAATGTAACTTATCCTACAATGGCCGAAGTACATTAAATTGAAAATGTATAATTCATGCATAAAATATTGTTCGGGGAAAAGAGAAAAATGCTCCATTTGTTTGAGTGTTGGCTGGAGTGGAAATGGAATGCGGATTTGCAATATTCTTTTTACTAGTGCTCCAGTCCAACCTGTTTTCAATCCAAAAGTCTAAACGAAAATCAACAGCTGCATGGACGATACAAAAGCTGCAATATGTATTTCGTTTCAGATATAAATGCATAAATTAGCTATTGAGGTTCCACGTGGCTTCGACGATGGCGCGAGGATTTATGGTATTTTTGAGTTAAAAGGGTTCTTTGTTATGTTACGATCCACAAAACGAAATGAATTCCTGTGTTACCAACATCTCCCATATCGCTGCCTTTCATAAACAAAATT
The DNA here is from genome assembly GCA_017312745.1 of Gryllus bimaculatus. NCBI lineage: Eukaryota > Metazoa > Arthropoda > Insecta > Orthoptera > Gryllidae > Gryllus > Gryllus bimaculatus. The sequence continues at coordinate 4,548,243 of BOPP01000030.1, forward strand.
AAGTTTTAATGCATTAATGCCCTCTCTCACGTGACAATTGTTGCGTTTTTGGCTAATCTACATGTGAATAAAGACCAACTCAATAGCACCATTGGAGAACGTGACGCAAGTGAAATATTGAATGTAAATTAGGAGTTCTTGGAGGTAAAGCAAGGTGAGAAAGAAAAGCAGCAAGGAATAATCAATAAACGCAGGAATATTTTTAGTAAATATATCTGATTTTTTAAACAGGATATCAGACGTTTCTGAAAAGAGCGAATCCCTTTTCTCTTGTGATTAGAAAGTTGACGATTAGCCTTATCACAAAAAGATCAAGACAAAATTCGAAATGTCTTTCTTTCTTTTCTAAGGTTCTCGTTAGTTGTTTTTCAAGACATCGAAAGAAAGTGTTTCTTACTATTTAAAAAAAATGTTCGAATTATTATAAATTATCGTGGTTATATTTTAAGATAACATCAGTATACTTGTCTCTAAGTCTTTATGGAAGTAAATATGCTCTCTTTCCAAATTACAATAACAATGAATGTGGTTTAAAAATTATCAGGAAAGTCATGTGTAGAAAAATTCCAACAATTTGTCTGCAAGTGTACTTTGAGACCCCATCCAATCATGTGCTCAGATTAGGGCATAAAATAATGAAGGAGCGAGTAGAAAGCATGTCGGAAAACGAATAACCAAAGCACAAAAGTTAACAAAAAAATAAGTGAAGACGAAGAAATGGCATACTGCGTGCCAATAAATGCTACAAAACGATTTTAGGTGAAGTATAATAATTTCAGAAACAATGTATATAACTAGAACTATACTGAACTTTTCTGTCTATATTAAAAACGCTGAAGGGTAAATATATAAATGTTTCAATTATATTAGCTGTTCGTTACTTGTAGAGAGCTAAAACTTGTTCACTTTACAGTTACTGACGCAATAGATCTCACGCAAAGAAATATCTGCGTAGTGTGAAAACGGTCACTGATGGAAATGATATTACAATATTACAAATAATAAAACAATAATTATACGAAAGCAGAATCTGAGGTAGTTTTCACACAATATGTGCGACTATATGGAGTAAAAGTTCGCTGCATTAAAATCTATTAGCGTTTGCCGCATTGGTGCGTTCTCAGAGGAGCTCTCGTGTTCCGTTTGACCGCTAGGGCGCAGCAGCGGAAAGAAGTGGGAAACTAGGGCGCACTAACCTGCACTGAGGACCTCGTTAGTGCAACCCAGTGCACCGGGGCGTTTTGAGGTTAGGTACGGATTGTTACGAGAGCGTAAGTTATGAATATTCATATGAATTCGTGGTAAAATTGTATAAGCAATTGAGGATCTTCTGTCGCTTCTAAGCGACTAGCGACACTTCAAACTACTTCATACGTTGAAACAAGAAATCTATTCAAACAATTATTGTGACTTGTACAAAGTTCTGAGTATCAGTTTGTGTTTTATCTCTTTATCTTATTATTAACAATAGTAGTTGTACCTCATTATTAACATTGTAGGGAATAAATAAAAATTGTATGATTTTTAAAGTGAAAATGTGAATCCTATAATATCAATATTGGCAAGTGGTGTACTTTCAGAAATTACTGCACTGAAGTACTTTATGAATTCACTCATGCTTTGTATTGAATGCAGAACATTAAACACTCTAAACAACTGAATATTAACAAGTTATAAAAGGATCAAAGAGAGGAATATTTTTTGAGGAGCGAGTCTTACGAACGAAGGTGGGGGTATTAAAAAAGTACATTAATTAAACTATCTTCTATTATGAATACGAAAGTATTAGTAGTTTCACCATGTTACATAGATTGTAGAGAATGTTTATATTAACCTATTTTAAGTGATAATGTGTATTTGATGGCATTTTGTATTTTGTAGAATGAAGCTATTTTAAAAATAATTGCACTTATTAATACAGCATTTGTTTTTAATTTTCCGGTTTTCATACCCCTTTTTTTGAAAGTATATACACATCAACATCCGAAACACTGAAACTAACTGAACTCTCACTCACATTTACAAGTTAGAAAATAAGTAAATCGTAGTTAATTTTCATAAAGAACTATTGTAGCACAACAAGAGGTGACTAATTTAATATTAATATAATAATAATAATAATAATAATAATAATAATAATAATAATAATAATAATAATAATAATAATGATAAACAAAAAATACACTACATAACTGCGGCTACAGGCATAAAAAGTACCAAGAATTCCATCGACCAAGAACGATTATCTAATTTCTCTTTACATTCACTTGTTCCGTACCGGAGTGTGTTTCATTCGTGATTGCCCTTCACTCGTGTGGGACAACACTGTCGCGGAGCAATGATGACTTTGCCTTGCTCTATCATCCAATGGAAAACTCTACAACTCAAGTACGCGTTTTTGCATTACAGCCAAGTTACTCTTGCGTACTTTGTTCTTTTAGTATTTTCAAGAATTACCTATTTATCTGAGAGTGAAAAAGTGTGAAGTAGAAAAGCAACGAGTTTTATGTTGAACAATATGTGTAAAACAAGAATCCTGGATAGAAAGAAACTTGTAAAGTTTTCAAATGTAAAGATTGCCGATCGATTGAAAGTTCTTGTTTCCAGAATAAAAGAACTGCGAGTTTTCGATAAATACGCTGTTGTGAAATGGTTTTTAAGAAAATTGGTATTACAAACTTTTTAGATTTTCTCCCTTAACTGTAGTATAGAAATCACCTCAAGAATACAATTTCTTATTTTCGATTCTGAAAACTGTGTTTATGATTCTTTAATGCAGTAACTTCGTACTCATTTCAATATTTTCGTCTATTAGTGCTGATACAAACGGATAAATTTGGTGCAGTTGGCGAGGAGGTACACATAGATATTGCATCCAAAAATAGGAATATCTCTATAAATGGACGGATGGATGGAATATATCATGCTTAACTGTGAAAAAAAAATTTTAACTTAAACTTGGAAAATTCTTCCAGAGTAAGATCTTATTATTCCGTCCCGAAGATGATTAAGGTATTTACGTTTTGAGGGGTACGTTACATGAAGCCCCTGTGATATTTTAAAATAATTCTGAAAAGGGGTTGCGTTTTTTCATTAGTTTTTCGTTAAAAAAGAGAAAATACTAAAAAAATAATATGAATGTAAGTTGGGGTCGAGAAGTAACCGATCTGCATTATTTCTGTAAAAGTACTATGTAAAATATTTTTTAATATGTTGTAGTGATACAAAATATACAGCATAGATAATCTCTCCAAAATATGATATACCTTAAATACG
>BOPP01000030.1:4551543-4565435 GCA_017312745.1 Gryllus bimaculatus
GGAGACCGAAGTAAGCTGAATCTGGAACGATTTTCGAAATCACTTTATTTCCGTTCTTAGGCCATACGTTCTATATCCTTTCGGAGACAATTAAGCTGTTTGAATAATGACTGAGGCTTTGTCTAAAGAAATATCTTTCCCTTCGCTTCGCTCCAAACTTATAATTCCTGTGAATCCCGCTTTTCCTAGTTTTTTACTTCTCCTGCGCTCTAATCTGGGGACTATGAGACCCTCGAAAGCGGCTTTATATGCCAACTCAGGCTCAGCATCTTCGCAAACGTCCAATATGCCACTCTTCACCGCAGCAACCGTTTACTTCCGTAGAGAACGTCGTTATTTCTCAACCACGTTTGCTTTTCTAGATCGTTGGGTGAAATGAATAATGAAGGGATGAGAAGATGCAGAACAAATTAGCAATGCAAACGGTGTAGATGTGAAAGACGGGTGAAAGAGAAGATGTAGCTTATTCAGAATTTGCAATATTAAAATCTGAATGGGATATTTCATCAAGTTAGTAGGGGTGATGAATTTCATTTGACTGTTTATTTTCTGTCTATGAAATCTAATTACCAATGGATTTACAGGTTATGTTTTCCAAAAAGTTTGTTTAGATTAGAGATACAAACTGAATCTGGCATGGGCTGATGTTCTGCTCAGGGAGTCCGAAAAGAAATAATCAGGTAATATTAAACTATAACATTATAATATAAAAAAAATCAATAATAGCTATCCTTAGACATCTATCTTGCACGTACAGATACTTGGGACATCTTTCTCCAAAGGTATTTCACGTGGCATTAATAACGATGACAATACAATACATACAGTAACCATACATACAATGTAATACATACATACATTACATTACATACTGACATATAGTCACCATATATGCCGCGAACTAATGGAACATTTATAATGTTAAATTACTTACATATTATCTCCTTGTAAGTGTTGTCATGTCTACACTGTCATCCTGCCCCTGAAATCATTGAATGTAAACTATAAATTCGAATGAAAATGAATTTTAGGAGCTAGGTATGGCAATGTAATCATAGCGCAGTACACTACTAATCAAGGGGTGTCTTTCAAATTCAGGCGTGGTGTTGATAACACCACTACCATACACGTAACCTTACGGCGTGCCAAGAACTGAGCTGTCAGCGCTAATTACGCCCGCGACGCGCCCCCTCATCTAGCTACTTCCCTGCCACACGAAGAGCAGGCCCGACACGCGTGGTCGAGAACCAACTACAAACACGGTGGGCTCATCGATGGCTGTCTGCCCGATGCCCTTCCACCGCCTTCAAAACTCAAAGTTCACAAATGAAATGCCCTCGATACCCCGCGAACCGAGCTTTCCCAAAGCCGAAGTGGGCAGCCTCGACCTGCTCCGCACCCTCCATACCCTTTTGTTCCCATAAACGACATATTACAGCAACGTGAAACGCCACAGTAAGGGAATCCAAGTAGCTCGTAGTTCCTAATTCCCCTTAGGTCGAGGCATGTACAATTCTAATTCTCAGTGACTAACAGGCGGCTGACGCCCCTCGTCCCCTCCAATTTTTGGCAACTGACGCCCGATGAGTGACAGTAAAAACGGCTCAATCAATAAAGCATGGAAAAGTATGTCACACGGAAATGGGTCCACACTTCTGGCCAAATCGCAGTAAAATTAACCACAAACTATTTGAAAGGCGTCCAGAAATACGACGAGAGCAGCAAGCAAATGGACTTAATGCAGATAAGCCACCACACAATGCATCGAGCAACTGCTTATTCTTGATAAAGAGGGTGGGATATGGCATGGGCCAGAAAAGTCGTGGCGCGAGTAGAGAAGAGTAAAAGGATTTTGGTAACTAAGGCCTCTAGCAACATCTTTCTAATAGCCAGCGGAGCAGACAACATGTTGTGCAGGAGACGGGGTGAGGGTAGACAACGTAACAACATGGGCTCTGGACCTCTAAGGATTACACCGAGACATCACAGATTTCTTGCTCACCCGCAAAGAGCCAAAACTCACAGCTCACATTCTTGGAATCCTACAGAATGGTTTCCAGATTCTCCCACTACTGTCCTTGGTCATGCGCAGGTCAGAACCATGTCGTTGAATCTCAAACACTTTACAAGTCGATGAGACGAATTGAAGTCGACCAGTATAGCAAACGATGCGTCAGGCGTAGAGCAAAGAAGAAAAACGTTTTGATAGCTGATTTCTGCAGAAGGGTAGTAACACCCGAGAATGGGCCCAGGGGGCCCATGGGGCCACCAGTATGGGGCCCCAATAATATTCATCAGAAATTTTGAGTTATATTTGGGAATCCATTCATTCTTTTTCTGAATGTGTAAGGCTGTTTCCGAAGCTTCCAATTCTGTGCTGCAATCAGCCTGTGGGAGATTGTTTCAGAACTATGTGGGACATGGCTGAGCTGCATGACCCAAGGACAGTAGTGAGAGGTTCTGGACACATAAGGACTCAAAACGTTTTGTACTGGCAACGAAGCAAAACGCCGCTTGCCTTTTGGCCCTATATCGCCTCTTGTAGGCGTTTGTGGCTGGCACGGATCTAGACACATGCTTGGGCGCAATTAATCAAAGTGACCGCGGGAAGTCACTGCTCATTCGCAGATACAAGCTTCAGTCCCGTATCTTCCCGTCGGAACTGAATGATCATGTGCCAATTTAACTAGGATGAAATTTCCGATTTAGGAACGCGATCATCATTCTAAAAGTTCAGGCAGCATTACGTATCACAAGTCGCGAATGCCACTAACAAAGGTTGCGCGGCTTGAATTTAATCGGCAGCAACGGACGCGAGAGACGGGGTCGTTTGACGCCGGGGCCGACGTTCTAATTAAAACATCGAGTCATCGCAACAAAAGTGGGACCTCGCCAAAGAGATGATCACGTTCACCTTGATGTATACTGTAGTGGGACGTGGCTCCTTGACGAGTCGCGCCCCTATTTCAGGAGGAGCCCGGACAGCACCTTTTACGTCACGAAGATGCAGTTCTCCAACGTTTTTTGATTAAATATTTTTGTTGGGAATAGTTCACACACGTATATCGAGAGAATGCGGGCATATCTCTATTCGTTGAAAACCCAATTTATGGAAAATTTCAAATAAATTGAAAAAAATGTAGGCGTCCTCCTATGAAAATTAGTGCAGAACAGAGTATTTTAATAAATAATTTTAATAAAAAATCTGTTCCGAGACGACAGATTTTAAGAGCAGGTTCGCTTTACAATTTTTTGAAAATGTTAAGAATTTCGCTCAACACTTCTGCCGTGAAATACGGCGAGAGAAAGAACGCACGTTTTGAGAATGCAAGCACTAAGTTACGGGATTTCTCCATAGCCACCACGTCTTAAAGTAGATCATGTTTTCTGAGTGAAAAACATGATAGAAAAAACAACGCCAAAGAAAATCCGTGGCCAATTACATTAAAGCCCAGGAAAGCTACCTACAGAGTGCGGCAGATTGCCATCATCGGGAGCACGGACGTGAAGAGGGGTCGTATTTACGCGTTTTCTTTAATCATCGTCGTCGCCCGCGAAAGAGGACCCCGGCGCAAGAGAATGTCGCCAGCCTCTCACCTGAGTGACGCAGGACCGTGACTGCCTCTTGGCGATCGCGCGTCTCCATTGCACGGGGTGTCACTCTGCTTCGACACCCGGTCAGCACCCTGTGAGTTCTCCAAGTGAGGTAATGCCACGGCCGAAACATCTGTCGCGCTGGTCACGGAACTGTTATTTGCGCACACAGACAGATGCTTTTTCATTAGATAAGTGGCCACTTGTTTGTGTAAAATCCCATTTTATCATTGTTCACAAGGGACCTTGTGTAACACTTGTAAAATATAGACGCATGAACCTATAAATTTGTCAAGTAGATAAGTAATCGGAGAAGTGATTCACGTTTTGACCTCAGGCCTCACCGATCTTTGGATAATTCTCAAACGTTGGGGCCGGTTGCTATAGGGTTGGATGTCACGCATTGGTGCTACAGTCTTAAATTCAGCGTGCGCGCCTGAAATCCATTGCTGTATTTGGAGTCACCATGCTGTGGTGGCAACCGTTAGCTTGGTATTTGAAGTTTACCGTGATGGACTGTGTTTGGGCCCATTACATTAAGCAGAGTATGTGAGCCACGTCTGTTTTGAGTTATTCAAGTGAACTTTCTCAAAAATTTTTTCCAGCACTAGGTAGTGGTATGTTCGTGGGGAATAAGGTTCGAAGTAAAGGGCATTTTGAGGACTTTGCTTATCAATATCTTCTCTTGTTTACCTATTGTTAAGTAGCTCTTTGCTATACGGTGTGAATAACTTTTTTTATGTTCGCTGAGGGAGAGAAGGAAATACAACATAAAAAAAATGAGTAAATAGCACAGGTTCGCATTGCCGCCGTGTTTATGAGAGGGTGAACATTGATTATCTGCTGTAACGACGACCTGTGATGTCTGAGGAACACAAATACTGGCATGTTGTATAAATCCATAGTCTCGCTGTGAAACCGCTTGTTTATTACGGATTCGATGACGATGGAGGAAGAAGCAGGTCATATAGAAAGACAATATACTTTTTTAACTGTGAGAGGGATGGGAGAATTAATCCAAGATTGTTGTTTTTGATTCCGTCCACTCAAATATTGTCTCTAACTCGGTTCCAGCAGGTTCGTCTTAACTTTATCGCCTCTCGTCGTTCCAGGAGTTCAGGTTACCCACTTCTCGCAACACCGTCGTCATATTCGTCTTCTCGATCAAACTTTCAACGCCTCTCGTCGTAATTCATCCCCTCGTCATTAAGTCTCATACCTCCTCATCTTTTGTCCCTTCGTCTATCTGCCATTATTTGCCGGTCCTTCTTTTCTCTATACATTTGGCCCTTTCGATTCCACTTTGTATTATCGGGTCAATCCTATCGTAGTTGTTACTACGACTCAGATTTTTTAGTGGGAGACAAACATTGTACGGGGCGAAACCTTTATAAAGAGTAGAGAATAATTATTGATGTGCCATAGTTATGGGATTCTCAAATAATTGGTCGCAACCAACAATCACCAATAGAAACCTATTGAAAATGTGTTGGCCAAGTGAAAGGTAACGGAAATAATAGCGAAAACAAGTACAGGTGGTTCCGTGGGAAGCACTGATTGGATAAACAATTCAACTTGGAAGCGAAAAAATTACCGAAAGCAGAATAAAATAGCTATGATACGAATTGCTGAAAAATATTTTTACAGTGGTAAAGGACACTAATTACAACATGGTGAAAGATATATTTTTAGAGGGTTTAAGACGAATCTTTTGTAGGCCCTCCCATTATTAGGATTTTTTCTTTTTGAAATAGTGTTTCGATAATAGAAGTATTGTAAGTCGAGTCATTTCCCCCTGGACTTTTAGTTCTTCCTTTAATTTGACACATTTCTCCCAGACACGAAATTTATGATACCGACAATTCGTTCTGGTTTCGTTGGTAGTAATGTATACGTTATCCCTAACATGGCCGAAAAGTACATTAAATTGAAACATGTATAATTCATGCATAATATGTTCGGGAAAAGAGAAAAGATGCTCCATTTGTTTGAGTGGTTGGCTGAGTGGAAATGGAATGGCGGTGACTTATGCAATATGTCTTTGATTTACTAGTTGGCCTCCAGTCCCAACCTGTTTCTCAATCCAAGAAGTCTTAAAAGAATCAACAAGCGTGCAGGACTATTACAGAAGCCTGGCAATATTGTATTTACGGTTCTGCAGATACGCGCGAACTGATGCATAAATTCAAGCTATTGAGGGGTTCCACGTCGGGCTTCAAAACCGGATGCGCCGCGAAGGAATTTATATGGTATTTTGAGTTAAAAGGGTTCTTTTGTTATGTTGAGCGAAAAACGAAATATGGAATTCCTGTGTTTGAGCACCATCTCCCGAATAAAGTTCGGCTGCCGTTTTCAGTTAAATCCACAGAAGTTTAAGTTTTTAACATCGGCAATTAATGTGCCTCTTGAGAGGGTTCTCATCAAGCGACCGATTGTGACTGCCGTTTTTTTCGTGTGCTAATCTTACATGTGACATAAAGACCACAGGTCATAGCAACGGGCCATTGGCGAAGAAACGTGACGCCCAAATGAAATACTTGAAATGTAATAGGCGGATGGTTGAAAGGGGCAAAGGCACAGTGTGAGCTCAAAGGATGCGAAGGCAGCATAGGAAAGTTATATCGATTCAACCCGCAGAATATTTTCCAGATACAGGTAGATCTGATTTTTTTAAAAGAGATAAGGCCAATGGTGTCTGAAAATAACCAATTCTCTTTCAGTGTTTGCTGAATAGTAGGACGTTGAACATGAATTAGCTGATTACATCTCCTCGGCTATATGCCTGAAACCCCCTTAAATTAAGTCCCAAGGGAACTGTTGGAAAAATTCGAAATGTCTTTCTTTCTTTTGCTAAATGAAGTTGCTCGCGTTTAGTTGTTTTTGCAAGGACATCGAAGGACGTGTTTCTTAACTATTTAAAAAATATGTTTCGATTGTTATATGAGAAGGTTATCTGTGGTTAATATTTTCAGAAATACACTCATATGACTTGGTGCTCTAAGTCTTTATGGCATTAGTAAACTATGCTCCGTTCTGTGATTTCCAAATTACAATACAATGAATGTGATTTAAAAAATTATCAGGAAGTTCAGTGTAGAAAAATTCCAACAACTTTGTCTGCAAGTTGTACTTTGAGTCCTCAATCCTCATCAGAGAACGTATACCGTGTCCAGAAATGGCCATTAGATGATGATGATGATTGATGATGATGATACACTAATAATAATAATAATAAATAAATAATAATAATAATAATGATGTTATTATAATAATAAAAATTAAGACAAAATCATAATTCAAACTTTCCTATTTTTTCGATTCCGTCGACCAGAACGATTATCTAATTCTCTTTACATCCCTTGGTCTCGTACCGGAAGTGTGGTTTCAATTCGTGATTGCCTTCACTCGTGGTGGGACAACACTGTGTGCGCGAGCGATGATGACTTTGGGCCTGCTTCTAGGGCGGTATCATTCCATGAAAAATTCTACAACTCAAGAAGCGTGTTTTGCATTACAACCAAGTTAGCTCAGAGTTGCGTAATTTTTTTTAGTATTTTGCAGAATGACGCTACCTTATCTGAGAGTGAAAAGTGTGAGTAGAAAAAGGCAAGCGAAGTTTTAGTGGAAACAATATGTGTAAAGGAAAAGATCCTGGATAGAAGGGAAACTTGTTGAGCGTTTTCGGAAATGTAAACTACCATTTGGCCATCGATTGGAACGTTTCTTTGCTTTCGCGGAATGAGAAAAAACTGGCGAGTTTTCAGATACATACTGCTGTTGGAATGGGGTTTTAAGAAATTTGGTATTACAAACCTTTTTTACGATTTTCTATCTCCGTTAACTGTAGTATAGAAATCACCTCAAGAATACAATTTTCACAATTTCGATGTCTGAAAGAACCGTGGTTTATGTGTTTTTAATGAAGTAAGCTTCGTAGCTCTATTTACAATATTGTATTCGTCTATTAGTCTATCAAACGGATACCAGGGTTTCGGAGGCATAAGGTTGACAGGTTATGGAGCGGGGAGCTGGTAAACAGCATATAGATAGTTGGCGCATCCCAGAAAGATAGGGAATCACGGTCTCTTATACGAAAGTCCAGGGTAATTGGACGATTGGATGAGATATGGATATGCTTAACATGTGAAAAACAGAAATTAAAACTTACACTTGGAAATTCTTCCGGAGTAAGATCGATCTTATTATCCGTCCCAGACCTGAATAACTGTAAATTTATCGTTTTGAGGGGAACGTTACCATGAAGCCCTGTGATATGTTTACAGATAATTCTGAAAGGGGTTGGCGTTTTTTCATTATTTTTGTTAACTAAAGAGCAAAATACTCAAAAAAATATGAATAGTTGTTGAGTAAGAATTAGTCAGAGAGGAAAGAGTTTAAATACGAAGCGCATTCCCACGTAATAGTTATTAGAAATGTAAGTTGTGGTCGAGAGGTAACCGATCTTAATTATTTCTGTAAAGTATATGTAAAATAAGTTGTATTTATATGTTGTAGTGATACAATAGATATCAGCAGGCCATTACGATAATCTCTCCAAAATATGATTACCTTAATACGATAAATGATTCATTTAAAATGTTAAAAATATTGTTTCGCCTAAATCTACTAGTTTACATTTGTATACCCAGCAAAATAGCATTTGAATGAAATTTGTAACTTAAAGTAATATGCCTATTACTTTGTATACTATTATCTAATCCTCTAAGTCACCACCCCACTAACGGAAAGTGTTTCAAAATGACTCTTCCCTCCTGCGCCCTACTGGAGAGCGCGCAGAGTTTTGGCGCTGGGCAGGGAGGACGGCGCTGAGGCGTGCGTAAGCGACTCCCACCGCGCAGTGATCACCCCCTGTGATTGATGAACGGACCGCAAAGAACTGTCCTCCTCCGTTGCGCCGTGGCGATTTACTTGATTGCGGCTGAGCGAGAAGGTGTCACTGCACTCGCACAGCATCCACCTCCACCCCCCCCCACCTCACCCTGGCGCGCCGGCGAGTAACACCCGCCGAGAAGAACGTCGCTGCAGTTCTCTCTGCGATTTCTGCTGAGGAGTGTCATAATCATCCCAAAAAAGCCACAATAGAATCTGTTGCTTTATAGGCATCAAAATACATTATGTTTTTTCTTTTTTGTAAGTTATCGGGGTTAGTGTCATGTCGATTGTTTGAGTTGAACAATGATGTACTGAATCACTTTGGGTGCCATTTTATACGCTACAGTGTCTTCCTTGTATCAATCCGCTCCGTCAGTTCCCAATATTTGAGTTGGCGTCTCACAGTATCAAAGAAGAATACAAACCCGACACGGCTATTTACGCAGAGCATAAGTGGTGTAATAAAACCTAACCCCAAAGCAACACTCTGTGATTTTCTGCTAAGGAGTGCCGTAAATCACAAAAGAGTCACAATATGTCTGTGACTTTATAGATATAATTATGTCTATATTTTGTTAGTTAATGGGGGTTAGTGTCCTTCGAATTGTTGAGTTGAAGCAGATGATGGTCCTGAATCACTTTTGGGGTGCCGCCCAATTTTTTATAACGTCTACAGTTGTCCTTTCCTTGTATCAATGGTTCCGTCAAGTTCCCCAATATTTGCGTTGGGCGTCTCACAGTATGCGTTCAACAGAATACAACAGAGCAGACGGCTAATTTACGCAGAGCATACGCGTGTAAAAAACTACCCAGCAATCACATCTGTGATTTCTGCTAAGGGGTGCGTAAATCACAAAAGAGTCAGCAATATCGTCCTGTGACGTTTTATAATATAATATGTTCAATATTTTGTTAGCTATGGGGGTAGTGCCGCTTCGATTTTGTTAATTTGAACAATGATAGCACTGAATGACAATTTGGGTGCCATCAGTGCATCATTTTTCTCGTCCAAATTGATAGAACACAAGCAAGAACAACGGGTATTTCGAACGAGCATCATGCGATGAAACATAACATATCATTAAGTTACGCTTCAGTTACGTAATTTAAGATCACAAGGGCTTCTTTGACAAGCTGTTGATGTTGATCCTCATCCGACTAGACAAGGAGCCATTTAATTTTAATTATGGATATTATAAAATGTAAAATAAATGATTTACTAAAATAAAAGTTAATTTTGAGTTACAAGAATGGAAAGATCGTAATGCGAAAACTTAAATGTTTCAAAAATTATAAACAACTAAAGATTCCGGCATTTTCGTGTGTTAGAAAGCACATTCGTTTTGGTTCATCCGAATTCTCTTTGAGCCTTTTTTCACTGATGTAAAATTTATCGTAATGCTATAATGTTCTCGGTGGGCGATTCCACGCTTACCTTGGAGGATGGGCGGTGAAAGTACAATATCGCTGACTAACAGAGTGACGCTGCTAACGGAGATACAGCCCAGTGACACGAGGCCTCTATCCCCGGAAGAGGGCTGTCACGGTGACAGAATCGCTTCGGTGTCTCCTCTAAAGATAACACCCCTCGCGTCACGATACGTGTATCGAGGGCGATGTTCTTAACCTCTAAAGGTTCAGTCGGCCAGTAAAATCGTAGAAAATAAGGGAAAGTTTTTAAATTAGGTTTCTAAGTGTGTTTTTGGGTTTTTGAATACGAATATCAGGGTTACCAACAACTGTGTTCGGAAACATGCCTTCTAAACAAAAAAGGTGTAAGAATCATGACATTTTTATTTTTTCAAAATAATTCAAAAGTATTCATTTTCTCGTAAATAATAGTCCTAATGAGATAAATGAAAATAAAATTACATTCATTTAATGCCATCAAGCTTTTTTTCCTCCAATTAATGGTTCAGCCGTGAGAGCGCTGTGAAATTTGGTAATACAAGCAAAACTCATGTAGAACGGGAATTATCCGACAACTATTAGAGAACTGGTTTTGCATGTTCTGACGTTCTGGAAATGATTATAGCGTACACAGTCCTTGTTTACACCACTATAAAATTGCCTACATTTTCTGTGTTCAAGATTGTGGGAAGAGGGTGTGGAAACACCGTAGAGTTGCCCCAGACGTAAAAACTATTATAAAATTATTTAGTACGAGAATGTCTGGGCCCCTTTGTATAACTTCTATGTACGTTTTAATAAAGTGAACGATATAAACTTGTGCAGTTGCCTCTGACATATGACTTCGCAAAAGATTTGTGAAAGGTTAGTTTGAACAGTGTAAACTCCCAGTAACGTAAGTTAAATTGATTTCCCTAAACTTTCCAGACTGTTTCCTGTGCAACTGCATTTGACGATTTTATTCTGAAAGTTGACAACTTGAACTAGTTGAATTGAAATGGCAAAGTGTCGCACTACGAGCTTTAAATACGAGTACTTATTTTTGAACGCTGAACATAAATTCGTACTTAGAAACAATAATTATATTATCTAGTAATTCCGATAACCTAACCAAAATCTTCGTTAACTACTTACGTTGAAATCTAATAAATCAAAATAAAAAATACTATTAGAGCACTGGTTCTGCTTGTTCTTATATTCTGAAGATGAGTATCGCGTATACATCCGTTGTTTATCTCTGTCGTCTCAATTTGTGTTTATGTTGTCCCCTCTGCGTATCACAGATTCTTCATGACATTAATTTACATTTTCTGATCATCCTACAGAAAAATGTATATTTGGGAAACACAACAATATTTACGTGCGAGATTTCGTGAGAGAAATTCTCTCATGGAATCTTTCTCGGAAATTATATCGTGTTTCCCAAATATAGATTTGTAACAAGAACAATGAAAGAATAAATTAATTAAGTTTTCCATTTACAAATTAAAAGGATGTAGAAATATCATTGTAAGTTCAGTCCTTTTATTTCACTGCCACTAGAATTTATTTTAATTAAGATTCAAAGATTACTTAAAGATTTTAATTAAGATTCAATATACTTTTAATGAGAGTTATTCAAGAAACACTTATTTTCTGATAGCAGAGCAACATAGGAATAGAATTTTCAAATTATGGGACAAACGTTTTTAAATATACGAAGATTGCAAGGATTTTGAAAATAAATTAGGAATATAAAAAATAAAACATTTCGTAAGGAATAAAGTCTCACCAAATAGTGAAATCTGCCAAAAATTGTTCTAATTCAGTGGGGGGGAAAGTGTCTGTGTTCGCGTGAAATGAAAATTTAAACATGAATACAGAATTGCCGTATTCTATTCGAGTGGTCTACTCGCACACCTTTCGAAGATCCAAATTAATGAAAAATCAAATAATTCATGCACTTAAATCAAATATCCCTTGCGTTGGGAGAGAAAGTGTATGTTTTTAAATTTTATCAACCTCGCTTTGTTGCTACCTTTATTCATCATTCACCTATTTGCGGTGAAAACATAATAAGCTCAAGAAAACGTGCGCATACGCATATAGGTTTCACAGTTCTCTGACGAAAATAAATCAAATCAAATCAGACAAATCCTTACCTCTATCTGAATAAAACAAGATGCATTCAGTTTCCGTGGATGTTCAAGAAGTTATGTGTGCAAGTAGTCGGAAGCTATTCATCATTATGGATATTTAGGAACATTTCCTTCAATGATTTGACCATTCTGAAAAACTCTCCCACACATAACGTTTCCTGTACAATACAAGTGATTTTCTATATACGTAAGACCCGCTCCCGAACCACTGATTTTGTAGGGTGCAATTTGTTGGAGGGAATGTTGTTCACTTGTTCTGACAAGTACTTTAACCCTTATAGAAGTGCATGAAAAAAATAATATTCAACTAAACAAAAATAATGAAGATATGTTGAAGCAAATACAATATCACAATATTGATATTAAGATAGAAAGTTACAGAATTAAAGAAACCAACAAGCCAAAGGAATAAAACTATCAAAAATAGTTAAACATTTACTAACTCAAAAGAGTAAGAAGAATGATTATCTACAATTAATAATGCAAAATCAACAATTAAAAACTTCAGGTCCGGGAATTACTAACCCACAAAATGTTAATGAATGGTAACGAAAAAGTGGATAAATATTGTTTCCATAAACAGTAAGTTACTTTCTCTAACACATTGTGTAGTCAGTATCCTTGCTTTGTGGGTCTTTGATACCGAAAAATTGATTAACGTAAAACGTCTCTCTGTCCGTCTGTGCTCAACGCTAGAGCCTAAACCGTTCCGCCGATTTTCTCCAAAATTGATATACCTAGATCAATTTAAATGAACTCGAAGCCCTCTGGGTTTGAAAGGGTCCTCTGGGATATTTTAATTTTGTGGATTCTTTATATAAAGCCTCAATCATTCTCAAAACGTTCACCAAAATGGCCCCAGTTTGTAAATTAAACTTTGGAATTTGTAAATAAGTTTGTCACTAAATTAAGAGAATTTCACTTATTTTCGTTGAAATCCAGATTTTCGAAAATTGGAAAAATTTGAAATTCTTTTACCGGCGTCTTTCTAAAACCACCAGTATTGAAGATAAAATATTTCTCCTTAATGAAATGTTCTTTAAAGACGTCTTGAAATAAGGGCATATTCAATTTTTGGAAAATTTGAGTAGTTTTTGCAAATTTGTCGAAAATATACGTGATTTTAAAAACGTGTAAACAATGTTTTTTTTCAAAAACGGCTTCGAATATTTTCTTTAAATTTTTACTTCCTCTGTATGAAAGGACGGTAAAAATGATGTTATTCTCACTCCCGACAAAACAGGCTGATTTTCAAAAATTGCAACAAAATTAACATTTAAAGTTAACTCAAAACTACAAAATTGAAGACTATTTTTGTTTTAAACAAAATCTGTTCTAAAAAAGCAGCTTTTTGAAAAATGTCATGTAAAATGTTTTGAAAAACCGAGAAGTTTTCACAAATTTGTGTTTACAATTTACGTAATTCATAAAGAATTTTCAAAAAACGTCCGAAATATTTTCGTCGATTTTGTTTCACAGACGGAACAGGCAATGTTAAAAAGAACGTCGCATGTCCTATTTTCGATGAACTCTCTGAATCTCGAAAATTGCAAATTTATAAATAATGCCAGCAAATATGTACTGTTGTAGCACCACTACTTATTATTATATTTAATTTCATTATTACTATTAATATCATTATTCTTACTATTTCTAGGGATATTTCAGTAGTAAAAGGCCAATAAGAGAATTTTCATTTCTTTTTATTGAGTATGTATATTTCTGTTCCAAAGAGCAATGATAAATTGATCTTCAAAGCAAGATTACTCTAGATATTATTCTGATACTTTACTGCATAAGCATTAACCTATATAAGATCATATGTACTCTCCATATATATATATATATATATATATA
>BOPP01000030.1:4569089-4679346 GCA_017312745.1 Gryllus bimaculatus
GAACCTGGTAAAATTCAGTGTTTACAATAAGAATGTCATAAAGGGGTTAAAATGTTTAAAATTAGCCAATTAAATGTTTTCAATTTAACTTTCTCGTGTACGTACGTATATACACGGAGAAATGTACGTAGATTAGAGATTTGCGTAATGCTATTGGAATACGATTTCGAGATTTCAACGGAAATACACGTTTCGGGGTCCGCTGATAGATATTATTATTAAATTCTTTCCTCAATCCGTCCATCTATATTTAAAACTTTCAAAAACTGACTGCGCTTTTCTTTTCAATTCTTAGACTGAAAAGAGGAAACTGTATTTCAGAATATGGTACAGTTTTAACTTTTATTAAAACCTCTTTGTAACAAAAAAAATATGAAAATTGTTAAATTTCAGATACTTTTTGAACCTCACTTTTCCTTCTACTATTCAAGTTACAGCATTGTTCAACGGAATTTATCCCTCAATAATTGAACGTAAAAGCGTGTCATGCACTGTAAAAATATATAAGCATCTGTTGTGTAACTCAAACACGAGGAAATATTGCGTTATGACGCGCATTCACCCTAGCTTTATGATTATAATTGTACCATTAAACTTACAGGATACATTTTCCGACATTTCTGCTCAGCCTTAACGGACGCTTGTGAATTAGTGAATGGATATGAAAGACAGGATAGAAAATCTTCGGTTTGGTTTTGTAGCTAATGATCTCCTTTGTATTCTGTGTAGGGAAGTACGAGTGTCTTTCACAGTATTGAAACTCGAAGCTGTAGTTTCGCGAAGGTGCTGACTTCTGTCTACGTGACATGCATTGATCGCTTTATATTCCGTACTACGGAGGTATGAGTGGAGGTGTAGACAAGGCATTTTCATGCCATTCCTGGTACTCATACTATCTTCCAGTAAAACGCGAACAAGCTTTGCAGCTGTGAATACGTTTTCAACAAGTGCAAAAGAAACTGCCAACATTGCTAATAAAATGGAACATATAAAATTCATTGTTCCATTACCCGTTTCCGCATGGCGTAGACCTGTTCCGAGTTATTCTCCAAAAGTGTGTATTCTCGGTTGAGTTTATTCTCCAAAGGTGCGCTAGTTCTGTGCTTTACATCGCTGGCGCAAGCTGCATACTAAATACGAGCACACTTCAATCCTCTTCTATTTTGAAGTAGTTGTTGTTTATACTGCAAAACGTCGAAGGTTCTTCCCATTCAGATATTTATGATCTCTCTTGAATTTTCTCTGTACTTAGTTCATTTATTCTCTCCACTTATTCTGTATTTCCTCTGCTCTATATTTGCTTTATACTCGTTTGGAAAACATTTCAATGCTTTGTTAAGCTCAGAAGTGAGATACAGAAGATAATTTATCGCTTCGTCTCGCCAGTTCTATACCTGTATTTTTGTGATAGGAATCTCTTCAAATCTTGATGCACGCTCCGCCTTTTGTAGACACCTTGTGTTTCCGCGAGAGAGGCGAGGGTGGCCCGCAAGAGACTTTTCGAGGAGAGGCCACAGTATTTCCGAGACGCAGCAGATATCGATGATGGAGAGACCAGCTCAGAACGTCGACTTGCCGATGGAGTAGTCTCCCTTCCCTTTCCTTCCCCTCCCCTCCCATTCCATCCCACCCTCCTCTTCCCAACCAAAAGCGCCATGAGCCGCCTGTAGGCTCCTTTATTCTCGGTAAATGGGAAGCCGATGCCGCCGCCGCCACGCCTGGCACTACATTCATAATCGCGGAATGAACCCTATGCAAAGACAAAGTGCTACGAGGGGCCGTTCCGAGGCAAAATGAAGATGAAGGGTTGCTCCAAGAGGTGATGCAGATAGAAGGCACTATCAAATGGGAGCTTCATCTGCACTAATTTCGGTGAAAAATGTCAGAGACACAGATTATTGATAACAAATTTTATTCGAAATTCCTGACAATTTCCCCAGCTGAGAAATTAATTTAAAGGCGATATTATTATCAAATTATATCATAGTTTCTGCTTCTGCTGCTGATGATACATGCTTCAACAAAAATATTGAAATTAAGTTAGCATATAATATTTATAATTTGGAAGGAAACGTGAAAAACAACAGATGATTAAATGTAATGGAGATAAATAATTGGGTAGTGTAATAAATGTTGAAAATGAGACATTAAATATTTAATTTAATTACAACTGTACTTTCATATATGCATTTTTACAAAAGGAATATGGTTAGTCATTTAAAAAGATTTACATTAATAACACTTTTCATTGTATTACTTTTTTAGCAGTTGAGGCAAATTAAATCAGAAAGGGACAAAGATGATTTTCAAAGATAAATAATGATTTTTTCATTTCCGTGTGAGAGAATTAAGACTCCATCTAAAAAACTGGAAATGTTAAAGGGAAAGACAAGTTTTGCGTAGATGCTCAGGTGCGTAAGTTAATAGGCATAAGACTCAAAAGAGATAAACTACATCGCCAGTATCTTCTCTGAATATAATACACTGAAGATGACGATTTTTGCAATTTATAAGAGTCTCTCAATCAATCAACACATCATATAAATGAGCAGAAGCACTCAAAAGGGGACACGTCTGCTTGGCATTAAGTTCCACTGTTGTTTTCGTCAAAAGATGTATTTAAAAAATGAAAACAAATCTTACGATATATTTATTAAAGTAATTTATTCATTTACATAAAGACAGTGTAATTTTTTTTTAAATCCTACAGTTCTTCATATTTTTTAGTAAAGGGCACGACTCTCTTTAAATGAATGCTCCAACTATAGGATGTGGACTTGAGTACATGAAAATGATAATCAAGATTTTAGATGAACAATAGAAATTTATATTTGTTTCCAATTATTTATCTGGTTCATACGACAACTAAAATGGTTGTTATAATCAAGCATAACTTGCAAACAGAATGCTGTAGGTCCTTACAGTGTTCGTAAGCGAGGAATGTTTCAAGAAAAAGTAATACTTTCTGAAGACTTCCAATTACGTGTTGGAACATACATTTTTCTGAGTATCCCCTCTACATTGTATTGGTGGTCAGAATCTTGAATTATCGCAAAATATATTGCCACATTCAAACAACAATTCAAAAAACTTATTTTGTTCAAGAGAGATTAATTTAATTTTGCCACAACTTTATTTGCTTGCCAATAACGTAATATTAGAAATATCGCTGCAGCACTGAATTTATGGGTTACGTTAGAAAGTATTAAGATTTTTGAGTAAATGAATGAAAATAAAATCTAAAGGATGGACACTATTCCACAAACTCTCCTATTCATTTCGGTACAAGAGTGATAGTCATTTCGGGAACTCAGTTCGAGCTAAAGCCTAATTTCTGACTTTCTTATAACTACTCACAAATGTAACGCAATAAATACAAACTATACACTACTGGAAAACTGCGCCTTTTTTACCGTTCGCTGATGAATTACTAGTTACAACATTTATCCATTACGGAAATTCGCCGTTATTGTGAGTTAAACAGTATTCCAAAAGCGGCGATATGTAAAATTAACTTAATAATTTACTACTAAGTGCAATATAAAAACATGAATCAAGTCTTTCTGTTTGTAAATAAACGTCTGTGTATTTGAACTTTACCCACACACAAAACCATTACTACAAAAAGATGTCAAACGTTTTGCGACAAATGGCAGTTAATACTTTATGTAACATTTGGGAAAAACTTGTAGTATATAGAAGACACATGTAGTGAACAGAAGCAAAACAAAGAGCTATCTCACACCTTAATGGTTTAAGAAAACCAGTGATGCTAAAACATCAAGTACTTTCTTGCCTGTACTTTCACACAATATAATGGGAAAAGTACTCAAATTTTCGAACAATTATACATGACCTTCGAAAAATTGTACATGAATTTTCGGTATTGATGACTCACGAAACATGGATTCTGGCTGCACCACGTGTTAGAGGATTTTTATTCTAAAATTAGTATCCACTTTTTCTAGGTTACTAGGGCATACTGTTACTTTTCTGCTATTACTAGGGCCCTGTAACACGAGTATTTCTGTCGAAAATTTGCCGTTTTTCGCGCAGCGTTTTATAACTTACTGCGTAAGCGTTAGGGAGCAATTGTAATAAAAATAAACACAATAAAAATTCCATCCAGATTAATGTAATTGCCTCAGGAGCTAATTACAATAGTTATTGCTGGCATAATCAACCTTTAAAATAATGCAATTCAAAATTTATCAAACGCCTAACGAGTGCTGTTATTATTATAAATGCCTAGATGGTGAATAGTAAAGTGGCGTGGCCGTTGGTTATAAGAATTTTTTGGGAAACTATTTTCACTTTAAAACACTGATTTATAAAGTGTGAAATATTCCTGTGAGTTCAGTTAGTTCTTTTGGAGATTAAATATATGAGAGGAACAAAAATGACTTTGTTCCAAAATATACATACACTTGAACGACAATTTTTAAAACCATTCATCCCTTTATAGGTATATTTAGGGGAAGAGAAAACTTGTAGAGTACAGTGTAATATTGAACAATTAAGAGTTTTTGCACACTTATCGTGGACTTTTAGTTTCTTCGTTATGTCATTCATTCATTTATTGATTATCTCTTAGAATTTTTAAAAAAATAAATAAATGTCTATTGAAATATCTGTATTCCTAAAAACGAATGTCTAGAATTTCTGTTGTTCTGTCTTGTCCCGGAGTTCAGATACAGACGCTTCCATTCCTGAAGGCGGGTACAAATACACAAACGGAAGGCAAACCTGGCCCTGTTGGCACATTGAGACATGAACAATGGCGGGCCCAAAGTTCACCGAGGTCCAAGACCTCCTCCTAGAGTGGCTCTAAGCAGAGCGGAGGGGCGTACGAATTAGTCGAGCGCCGCTAAAAAGACGAGTAATGAGGGCGGGAGGGCCAGTCGGACAAAGCGTGCGCCGAGGACGGGCGAGGAGAGGACGGCGCGCTTTCTTGCGACCACCCGCGTTTTTGGGTAGAGACAAACGCCTAACTTCCGGTGCCGCTTCAAACAAAGGGCGTCTGATTGCTGCGACTGATCGAGCAAGCATGCAGGGCAGGCGGAAGGCAAAGGGAGGTGGGGGGCAGGGACAGGGTGGCGTGGGTGAGGCGGCGGGTGCGGGAGAACAATCTGCGGAGTGCTGTCGAGCGACTAAGCATTTCAGCCGACACAGGACGGTCGGTATCTTTTAACCTTTGTGTTGCAGTGCAGTAGTTTACGCGACAAGCTGTGCTCGGAAAGTAGTTGAGAGAACTATTTTGTCATCTATTGTCCAAATAAAGGAATTCAGGGAACAGTTTGTACCTCAGTTCCCTTAGAAGGCATGGAAAGGGAATATTTAATTATCTGACTTTTCCCATTTTGAAACAGAAGTAACAAATGTATGTAGAATAGAAAGTTACATTTTCATACATTTACTCCAGCTCAAAAATACACAATATTTATTTATTTTTCAATTGAGTCTCAAACTTTCGAGATATCGTACAGCTCTGAACATGTATCATAATGAGTACTACTACTACTTGAATTCTTAAAAAAGAGAGCCCCTAGCTATCACCCAATATTAATTGTGATACGTCGTCCGTTATGACATCATAGAAAATATTTCAATTTCATTGCAAAATAATAAACCAGCAAATTCATATTATCTTGCGTTTTAAAGTTATCTTACAAAACTGATATCGTTAATTTTGTAATTCTCGGAAGCCACAGACAAAGTTTTGAACTCTTTCAAATTTTCAAAAATTCAGATATTTCAACGAAAATAAGATTTGGACCACTTTTAAAGCGTTCTCTACGCTTTCCGATGATACATTAAAAAATTGGAGCTTTTCTCAAAGAATTTTGAAAATGTTGAGGCTTGCAGTAAATTACCCTCCAAAACAAAATACCCGTGTCAAACCCGCAGGATTTCGAGATCGCTTAGATCAAACAGAGAATATAAATTATGGAGAAAATCGTCTGAATGGTTGAGACGCTAGTATTGGCCACGGATGAACGGGCGGGCGGACGAATGAACAAACTGACCAATGTATTTCTGTCAATCTATCTTTCGCCATTTCTTTTAGCGTCGTTTGCTTCATCAGGGGAACGAATTGAAAGAAGAAAATCGGAACCAGTTTTAAGAACATTTTCCAAATACTCCAAATTTAATAAAAAATTGGAGCGTTTTTAGAGGAAAACATGAAAATGAATTTTGAAAATACATTCATACAAAGATCTCTCTAAACTTAAAATATCCGTTTCAAATTTGTGAGATCATCAGCTACATATATTGCCCATCATCAGCCAGATCGATTGGGGAATATCAATTTCGGGGATTATCCTACCTACGGCTCAGTCGCTAGCGTTGTCCACAAAGACATCTTGCCGTCCATCGATTTTCGGTATCAAGAACTCATTAACCGTTGGTTCTGACTAAACGTGTTAGAGGAAGTAATTTGCCATATAAAGGAACAAGATTTATATATTTTTTCTTTACGAGGGCCTGGCAATAAGAGTTTTTTTCTGTCGAAAATTCGCCATTTTCAGGCGCGCGATTACAATATTTAATGCGTAAGTAGTAGGCGAGAAAGTAAAAAACGAGTTTTTTCGCGTAATTTCTGCTAAAGAATACAAATTTTTAAAGAATCTAACAAAGTCTGCACTTTAAAAAAATTCTTGCTCAGATAGAAGAATGGTCGCTTCTAAAATAGATCAGTTATAATTTTAGTTGAACTCTGAGTTTTTGAAAATTGCATAAGTTAGAAATTATACTAAGATATACTAGCTTGTCAGTGACAGAAAAACTTAGTACAGAAATGAGGGTGGTGGTATAGCAGTAATGTGCTTGTTGCGTTGACTCTAAGGATTTGATCTCGAATCTTGCCATTCTTGAAAGGAAACACTTTGGTAGGGTTATGTACTATTACGAGAATAATTTTCCATAGTTGCACAAATAATGAGTGAAATCTTGTGCTGTTTTAGTAACGTTAGTTTTATGTTATCTTATTGCACTTTCCTATTTTTAACTAGCCAAAAAAGTCTAAGAAACATTACGAATGAGCGGATTCAACATATGCAATGTAGTGCAGTAATCGTTCAGGGGATTAGTAGAGAAGTGCATCACTAGTACAGGGCATTAGTTTCACGAGACTAGTTCACATTGCTCTGAGGTAATTGTTTCCAACTTCTTCCCAGTCCTAAAAAGTGGACTGAAAAATACGTACAGAATGTCGACCAATATAGGGATGCAATCCCTGCTTACACGGTTAGCTGATTCTCCAAGCTGGTAGAACAACATTGGAGAATTTTTTGCGTGCAGAGACGAGGAATCAAACGTACACCAGCCATGTACAACTGTGTCCATCCGACCAAACACGGCATTAGTACTGTAATCTCTCTTGAGAGTGATTCTACGTATCAATGATTTACACTTGCGCTCTGAACTTGTAACAGAGGAAGCTTTTAAAAGGCATGTGAGTGTCATACTTACTTATTCATTAATTCCATAACACGCAATGGTATCTAAAAATCACAAGCTTAATCTAAAAAAATATTACTTTTGAATTTTTAATGCTAAAATTACCAATTTAGTTTTTAAACATTTCACTTCAACGTACTAATTAATAGAAGACATTTACTGTGGTAAACGTTTTAGCAAACTACGTATTTAATATTTCCCACAATCGTTCATTTTGATCAACATCACAGAACTCACACGAACAAATATCTCAAATATTATATGTTGAGGGAATTATATTAATTTGGTTTATATCATTAAACTACAATTAAGACATTCCTGTTGCAATGTTTTAATTACATTATCTTCACAACGATAAACCAAAGCAATAGTGAAGGAAACAATAATGATGACCAGTTTATTTGATAAATACTTCATGAATAAGTATTAGCCAAAGTCGTTATTATAACTGAAACCTGATTACACTTTACCAGAGTGACTTTTGATAAAAGGAAACTTAAAATAAAAAGAGTTAAAATTTAAATTGCGAACGTTTGATACCTTTACAAGTTGGTCCACACAACACTACGAAATTTTATGTTATTACCGTAAATAATACTACACTAATACTATCATAAATTGAGCTAAATATTACGAACCATTTACAATAATATTATATTTTTTCTTACGAGCAATGCATTTATTGAATTAAATTATTTAGTTATTTTTAAGTTATAGTCTCTTCACTTTATACGAGATGAAATATTCATTTTGCTTTACTACAGGCAAATATTCTTATTTGACACACTTCTTTTTTGCCTTCGATTTTTTTCTATAGTGTTGTTAAATTTGATTGACATCACTGTAGATATACTTGAGTAAGTTGATAACAAATTATTAATATATTATATATTTATAATTAATGTATTATGTATATTAATAATAAATTTAATAATTTATAATTATCAACATTATTCTGCTTTCTCTAATTTGATATCGTTTTATCAAATGTTACTACGTAATCAACAAATTGCTCACCAACTGACGTAACTTCTGCAGATACAATGGCCATTCGAAACCCTCAGATTGATTGTACTTCCTCGTTTCTACTTGCTGCTTTTGTTTCCTTTGAAAGTTTTCTTATTTTTCTCGTTTCTGAAGATGAAATAAAAGACGTCATCAAACAGACAGACTTCTAAAGTCTCAGAGAACTCGCTAAAAGCTTTTAAAGTACTTGTATTGCAGCAGGTCACCCTAGAAGGAGTGATTGGTCAATCACGGTTAATTTTAAGAAACATATCAAAAGATGGTCTTTGTTAGTAATCCGAAAACATAAGTAAATAATTTGACACAGCATATAGCCTAAATCTCTTTCAACAAGTTGACTTTCAGGGTTTTCGACAGAGGGAATATCTGTAAAATGTAGAAATTCACTTTGTGTTTTACACAGAAACCGTTACAGAAACAGTTAAAGAAAATTGTTGGTGGGGGCGATGACAGTTGGTGCAAGTGTATTGTTTTCAGGTTTATGAAGCTTTAGTGTAGTCATTTTGTGATTAAAGAAATTAACTTTATGAATTTTTTATACCAATTACATAAAATTAAACTATTTGTAGGAGCGAATTTTAAACAAAGAACTACTAGGATTTTCTCTAGGACTTTTACAAAGTTGTGAATCTGGTAGGACGGTAACTGGAAGGTAGCCAACGATCTTTACCAGCGTGGTCACGCTGGCGGTTTTCCATTTGACAAGGAAGTAAGATAGTGTGAAACAAGAGTAGTACATTTTTGTCAGGAGATATACTATTCAGAAAATGCATTTTATTTAGGAAGGGAGCATTACGTCGATATCTAAAGATTTTTTCTTGTTTATTTCTTTCTTGATGAGGCCTGCAGAAGGCAGTTTTAAATAACAGTAAACGATGATTCTAGACATTTTTTTACTAAAATAGACGTTTCAATCGCAATGCGTGACGATCAACCAGTGACCGGCCCCACGAGTAGATCACTAGCCGGCGAATTTGCTTTCCATGACACAATCCCGGGTTCTATTCGCGATCGGGGCAGATTATATTGTGCGCTTTCCTTGCAATGTCCCAGCTTGTTACTATATGACAATGACAATGCTCACTACTTAGGTTGAGAAGACCAAAATACGGCGTAGGGGTGTCTATGTGCTAACCACACGTACGTCTTAACCCATGGCCGTGAGGCCGGGCGCTGCGAGTAGGCTTAGCCCCGTCAGGAGTTATTTTTGTTACCATAGTACAGAGCTCTGCATTCGGGGGAAAACAAACGCTTGAGCATTGCTAGACCCACCCACCGACACTTGACGAAGAGGTGAACTCACTCAATGAGAGGGAGTGCCCTGTTTAACCGATATGTCGCCCGCCCGTCTTTCGCCTATCGTTTATGGTCGGAAAAGTCGCGTGATGCGACGCGTGATGCGTCACCCGATGGGCGCTGAGCAATCGCCCTTCTCGGCATTTAGAGCCTCCACGCGTAGTGATCGCAAAACATTCATCGATTAATTATCATTGAAAGAATAATCAATTAATAGATAAACTGGCTAATAAATAACAATTAATTGAACACTTAAAATTAGTTTAATAAATGAATAGAATTGACGTAATTTGTATTTAAAGTAAAAGCAATTTAAATTTTTGTGTTCAAAACAGTCTCCAAATGTTTTTTTTTTTTTCATTTTTTCCCTCGGATAGAGCAAAGAGCTCTTAAAAACGGTGTAGTAATTTTTCGTTGAACTCTCTGAACTTTCGAAAATTTCAAAAATAATAAATTAAGTGCAAACTAGGTGCTATTACAGCACCCACTTTCTCGCGATATTGTTACTGGGTATGTAAGATTATAATGCGGCAATTTATGTCTTACACAAATACCATTTAAAAAATTCTTAAACAAACGAATCGCGAAAATTTCGTATAGTTTTCAAATTCAAAAGTTTAAACGAAAACAGGTTTCTGCCTTTGAATTCAGTGTATTTACGTTCTACATAAACATACCAACGATGCGCAATGCGTATTTAAGGCATAAATGATATTATTATCTTATATTAACTCAAAAGAAAAGTCTACAGTCATTATCGCCTTCTGTTATCGGTGCCGCGTTAAAACAAGGGGTTACAAGCAACAATGACTGCTATTTCGTATGGGATACACATTTTGCCAATTAGCATTGCTGCTACCGCTAGCAAGAAAATGAAAATATAAAAAATATAATAATTGAATATAATATTCATATTCATCAAAATTACTCGATTTTTATGCGTTCCTTTTTTCCTACATCTTATTAAGCAGAACGAAATCATTTATTCCTTTTCACATTTAATTCATTTAAAGGACGCAATTTAAAATAGGTTTTAAACAATTTCTGAAAAAATAATTTTAAAACTTACAACAGAAGCTTGAAGAAGAAACAAAGAAATATGAAATAATATACAAATTCTAACTTACGTAGCATCGTTCTGCTTCAAAATCCGTTGCGCATGAAATAAAGAGTGGGCGTTTATGTTTCACGCCAAATTACGAAAAAGGATTCATGTTTTCTTTATATGTAACATGACTTTATTTGAAGAACTCTTTTTGGAGACCACATTTCATTAGAAAAAATTGTATCTTGATCATTGTAGTTGTAAGAAGACGCCGAAAAAAATTGACTTTTTTCAATTTTCGAAACCTCATGGTTTTCAACACACATGAAACCTACATTATCTTAAACGTTCTTGAGACTATCAAACAAAAAAATTTCATCAAAAACAATTGAGCCATTTTTGAGAAAAAATATTTTAAACAAATATTAAAAATTGCCAATATTTCACGTAATTTATGGGAAAAATACTCGAATTTTCGAAAAATTGTACCTGAACTTATTTTAAAATCCATGTTTGAGGAACAGATTTTATTAAGGGACAAATCTCTATATTTAATATTTTAGTTGCCGGCAGACAAAAATGTAACTTTTCCAATTTTCGAAAAATTATGAACCCATTTTTTTTATTTTGGCAATGTCGCAGGATCTTCATGTAAAGTTCTCCAAAATTAATCTGAATTAATCTCTTAAAATCAATTTCCAACTTCTAATCAATTTCAAATTCAATCGACCGCGGCATCAACTAGAACGATTAGGGAATATCAATTTTAGAGAAAATCGGCTGAAGTTGTTAGCTGCTAGCGTTGTTCACAGATGGGCATTTTGCCATCAACCGATTTTTCAGTATCAAGGACCAGAAAACAGGAATTCTGGCTACATCGAGTGTTAGACATTTTTTTTCTAAATTTAGCAACTGGATTTATCCACTTTTTGTTACCCTGGCTCTATAACAAAGAATTTTCTGCCAAAAATTCGCCATTTTTTTCGCGCATTTTGTCAATTAGCATTGTTTTCGAAAAATGATGAAACTTACAAAAACTTTACGAAACTTACAAAAATCACGAAACTTTCTCTTCTTAAGAAATTCCTTCTTTAGCGCGAAATAGTAAAAATGTGCTGCTGAAGCCCCTCAAGTTTTATTTTACATGTAGGGGATTAGGTAATTGCAAAGAAATGTTTTTTACGCCGATAGGTTAGCAGCAGGGAAGAGGGATGGGACAAAATGAATTATACCTTTATTTTTAATCAAGACCAGAAGAAAATAGAAATAATTGCAAAGAAAAAATGGCTTAAAAATAAAATTATGCCTAAAAATACATTTACTCAAAACAGGCAAAATAAAAATGTGTCATAAATGTTCATTTCAATTTTTCATAACACTTGCAAAACTACCAAAGGCCTGTAAATAAGTTTATTAGAATAAAATTCAAAGCATTCTATATCTAGGCATTACAAAGAACAAATTTCCGATATATAAACAATTTAATACCCTATGTTTTAATTCTCTTGGAGAACGTGAGTAGTTGCAATAACACCAGGTTCTTTCAGATGCCGGAGAGTCGAAATTCATGTTGCAGTTGAGAATATTATTAAATATAAATTAAGTATTTTAAAATACTTGGTTTAAAAATTAAATTTTTATATGAAAATTGCTGATCGCTTATTTTAAAGGCAAGTCAATATTCCTTTCTTTTCCTGGAACATGGCATCCGATATTTACTCGCACGTGGCAGCATTTCGAGGGATTGAAGTCCGATGGTTATCGGCAACCGACCTAATTCGGCCGATCACCAGCGATCGGGGGGCGGAGCCTGTAATCGGCTGCCACGGTCGGTCGAAGGCATGGTCTCAAGAGAAAGAGTGCTCAGGGAGAACTGGCAAGTAAAATCGCGGAGAATACAGACCTCTACAGCACAGAGAATTCAATGTAGTGGCTCTCAGACGGAAATTAATAACCCAGACGAAATTTTACGACCGAAAACGGAGCGAAAACTTGCTGTCCCAGAGAAAAACATCTTCTACAGCAAATCAGGTATAACGATTCCCTTAGTATTTGCACGATTCAACAAACTGCTTGAAAAAGTCGCTAGAAGATCTTTGACGTACCTACATTTCTTACAGTTTGGATAACGACATATCTTATTTTGTTCCGTGCTGTTTTTTGCCAAGTGAAGAAACATAAATATTGCATTTGTTTGCAATATCATTGGTATAGACTTTTTCGAGTGTTAAGCCGCGAAATTTCACGAAAACTAAAAGGTATCTCTGACTCGGAAATCAAAACTCATGAGCTTAGATTCAATGAGGCCCATGGAGGATTAATATATATATATAGAGGATATAATTCGTGGACGTGCGACCTGGCTTTAAATTTAAAATGCGTAATTCATTTATGGTTTCAATTGTGGTATTACATACCCATTTACTGAAAACTCCTGTAAGTTATCTATAAAGCTATATCTATAAAACGTACATCTCTATTTTACGACAATCATTCGTACATTCGAAAGAAATCAAATTTAAAGTTTTGAAATAGGTTGAAAGAAGTACACGACTCCCGTATGTGAGAATATCCAATACAAATCTCTAAAAGATACGGTCTCTCCGAGGACAACGTGGGAGGCCGTTGGGAATCAACAGCCAGCGCGTGAACCGACGCAATGAAAGTGCGCTTGGCTGAATCGCCCATCTTCTGAAGCGAGTAACTACAGGGCGCCGCATCCTCCCGACAGGCCAGCTGTGCCGCGCTCGCGCCCACGCCAGCCGCGTCGCGTCAGCGTCAATATCCGCCAGAGGAGGCGCCAGCGAGGCGGGAGAGCGCGAGGTGGCGCGGATCGGCCATGCCCTTTGCCTCGCACAGCCCGCCTCGTCCCGCCCGACCATCTGCGCCAGCTGCTGCGGCAACCGCCGCCGCAACCGCCGCGTCCCGCGGTCCCGCGGACGGTCGCTTAGCGCCAACTCCGGCGGAAGTGATACCCGCCACGCTGCGCTTACGACGCGCGCCTTTGCAGACGCTCTCGTGTTCACCTAACCTTCGACCTTCCCCCCACCCCCGTCCTAGTCTCCGCAATGAAATCAACCCACGCCGCACTCCACCTCCCTCCCAGCTCGTCCCGCTCCGAGCCCACGTCCGCCCACACCTCCCTCCGTTGTAGCTCAACCTCCCGGCAACCGGGCGCAACAACTACTAAAGTCATTAGTTGTGTAATTGTAGTGCAAGGGTTTTTGCTCGGAAGGTGACGGTGAACGCCCACCCCGCTGGATGGCGAGATCCGGCGCCGACCTACCGTCGGCTAGCGGGTTTTCTCCAACAAAGTATCTCCCACCAGCCGGACACTGTCCCATCCGGAGCAAGCTCTAAGCCTCTAAGCTTTCGACCGAGTTTCCGGCACGTGTGGAAATGTGGTGCTTGTAAGTGTGTGCGTAATGGATGGGTAGGACAAGGAATGGGAAGGAAAAATCGCGAGCAGTCCGTGGCCAGTACGTTAGGGTAGTGTTCGCGTGTTGTTGATTAGATAAACCACGTAAAACTACCGACCAGATTAGAGTTCCCCTCCCAGTCAGTAACAGATAACCGACCTAGCGTATCTGGCCAATTGAATCGAAAATTCCTGCCACTATCGGGACTGGAACCCAGAACGCACCTGTCACCGGCTCTATATCAGTTGATGCCTTAAGACACTTCTCTCAGTTCCCACGTTTCAAACAGACGTCGGTCTCGCTACCCTCCGCCCCACCCCGACTCTCCTGCCACTCACTCCCCCCACCCAAACGCCCACGGCCCATCCACCCGATCTACATTTCCTGTGACATTTACTTGCGCGCTATTCTGCCTTGCATAGACAAAGGGCTCTGTGCTACGTTTCGTTTCTCTGCTTGTATGCACCCAAATATCTGTTCCAAACGGGTGGGGGAGGGCAATGAATCCCACTCCAAAAATGGAAAACATCAATTTCTCAACATTCTCATAACGCCGTCGCTTTTCCTGTGTGAAGTAATTATACCAACATTTACACAATAATAATGGCACGCCCGTGCCGGACGTAGGGTATAATTTCATTGTGATGTAATGACGCTATTCTTGGAAAAGGTGATGGGAATAGGCTCATTCAGATTGGGTTGAACAAACTTCGAAACAATGTGTGTACGCAGGAAATGTTTGTATTGACAAAAATTTAAAAAGCACGTCTACTGCTTCAACAGATATGCCAATAGAGGAACTTATAAAACATTTTATTGTGCTGTTTTAAAATATTGCATATAGATAACAATACTTTCGTACAGTTTATACAGGATGAAGTTGTAGCAGAGCTCAGAACACTTCTGCAATTTCATTCTACTTTGAAAGTTTTATTACCAGCTATCACTTCATTTTAATTTATTACCTAAAATAAAAATTCAAATAAAATATAGTAAGCATAGTACGTTCCCTACTTAATCTGGATTAATTCTGTAAATTTAGTCAGAAAAATATATGTTTTCCAACATTATTCGTTTTAAAGAACCGAGATCAATATTAGACTTAATTGTTTTTAGTACAGAGGGGTCACCGCCTTAAAGTTTGACAACCTAAAATCAATGATATAAAATTACGTTCCAATTTTATTATCCTGTATATGCACGTGTATAAGTAGTAATATACGTAGTATATGAAAAGTTATGTAATGCTGCGGAAAATTGATTTCGATATTTCAATGGAAATACATGTTTTGATGTCACCTGATACCGAAAAAGTAGTTGTTTTCAAAACATACGTCTGTCCGCCTACCTGTCTGTCCGTCTATGTGCCCGTCCGTCTGTGAACACCACTAACGTCTAAACCATATGTAGGGATTTTTTCCAAATTGAAGAAACTCCTGTCTATCTAACTCAAGCCGAACCTTTGAGATTTTGAAAATTATTCTTCACTGTTTGGGGGTACTTTACATGTTGCCCCTGGGACATTTTCAACATTTTCTTAATAAAAGGATCCATTTTTTCTTTAAATTTTTAGTAGAAATAGTGCTAAATTAACTCCATAAAATGGCATAAACGTAATATTGTTGCCATATTGCCATATTGTTTTTTTAAATTACAAAAATTAAATCATTTACTTGCTTCTCACGTCGTTAAAATTTATATTTGAGGCAATTTTTTCACATTAACATATTTATGAGTATCTGAGCTTAAAATAGTGTTTTATAAAGTTTCTCGAAAACTTAACCGTTTTCTATTAAAATTAGCTCAAATTCCTGCATCTCAAGAAACACTGTTTTCTCAAAAACCGCTCCAAATATTTTCTTCAAACTTTGTGAACGTATAGTGCTAACTACACTGTTTAAAATGATATACAATATATTTCGATGTATTCTTTTTTAATTAGACAAATGTAATTTTTCAAAGATCTCTAACGCTAGTAATATGCACATTTCCAACAATTTGTAAACAATATTGTATTTGTTTACTTTGGGCTGCGATAGATAGCAACTGGCAAAAGAATGTGGCAAGTCAGTATAACTAGCCGATACTAATATGGGAAAATATTAAATTAATATGGGAAATTTTGTGCCTTTCGTTATCACTACTAGTTATTATGGGTTATTTAAAGGACAATATTAACTAGCCAGTTTCGTAGATACAGATCATTTAAAATTCAATCGGCCTCCTGACGGATAGGCAATTTGCCATACAGTTGTGTAGAGCGTGTTGGCTCCGCAGACGATTTACTCAACCTAGGCCAAAATTCCTTAACACGTACACTATGCAATCAAAAGTATCCGGTCACGAGGCTGAAAATGACTTACGAGTTCGTGGAGTCCTTCATATGTAATGCAGGAATGTATAAGTTGTTGGCCAACCCTTAGCCTTGATGACAGCTTCCACTCTCGCAGGCCACGAACAAAGTCGGCGTTGCAAAACATCCCAAAGGTGTTCGATAGGATTCAAGTTCAGGCCAGAGCATTACAGGGATGTTATTGTCGTGGAAACACTCCGACACAAGCCGTGCAGTATGAACAGGTGGTGTATCGTGTTGAAAGGAGCAATCTCCTTCCCCGAATTGCTCTTCAACAGTAGGAAGCAAGGTGTTTAAAACATCAACGTAGGCTTGTGCCGTGATAGTGTCACACAAAACAACAAGGGGTCTAATCCCCCTTCATGAAATACATGATCACACCATAACACTATTTTGGACGGTCCGGTTACTTTTGATCACAAAGTGTATATGCAGACTCACATTTATTAAGAAGATGCAATTTGGTGGCTCCTGAGGTTTGTGTTGTTTTTGAAATACGATTTTGTAAAGGATGTTTTCGAGATTTTTCAGTTTAATAGAAATCCCTGCGGGGTTCAACTTCCTTATGCACTCATTGTTTCCGAAGAATGCTTACTTCTTTTCATGTTTTACTCTACTAACTCGTCGACATGACTACGTCACAGACAGGCTCCTACTTCTTTTAGCATACGATTTTGAAACAACTTTGTTCTGTTAGATATCTGCACTGCATTGTACTCCCTACTATATATTTTGCCTTTAAGATCAATGTACCCTCAACACTAATATATAAAGGTCTCATTTTATAGCAATTGATATTCTATTACATCATCTATCGACAGAGCAGCTTCACGTCTTTCCAATATCTAACAACTTGGAGCTAACCTTAACACTCCTTGGGAAATTGGTAACACGGCATTGTTTGAGTTAAATCTTCCTTAACATTTCTTTCAATATTCTTGGCATTAAAATTGAAAATAAAATATCATTCCCCATTTTGCTTCATGAAAATAAGCTTCTTATTGCCTCATTTCGTATTATCAATTTTATTTCCGTCCAAACGTATTTTTCTCAAAAGGATTGAGTCGAATAAGGGGGTGTAGAAGAAGGGGGAAGAGAAAGAATAAATATAAAACAGAATAAAAAGTCGTAATATCCAAAAGAAACAAGCAAAGAAACACAAAAACAGCATGTCAGGACAATTTTGTTTGTCGCAGAGATACAATGAGAAACTTGTTTTTCACGTTTTATTTTTTCTCCGCTTTTTTTGCTTGTATCAGTCTAAAAAATGCAGAAATGGGGTAAAATAGTGGAATTTAAATGTGTTTCTGTCAACCAAATATCACGCCAAATTTAAATAGAAAAATAAAACAAATAGATTCTTGAAATTTATTTTCGGAATGATAACGTTGGAATACTGTCTCTATTTTCCCCAGAATGTGTCTCGTAACATAATATAACATATTTTTCAGATTCTTAAATAATATTAAAGACAATAAACAAATAAAACCATTTTCAGTTAAATATTTTTAATTCGCTCCGCCCGCCCGTACATCAACTTGCCCCATTCTCATAACTCTCTCCTCTCACCATTCTGCCCGTACCTCTATCCTCACTAGACTCCACTCTGCCCTATTGCAATCATCGCCCCTTCATGTTTCATTCCTGTCCTAACCTAATCATGCTCTGCCAGCACGCCGTCCTCATTCCGTTACTGCTGTTCTACTCGTAATCCATCACACCGCAGTTCTTTTCGAATTTCCAAGAAAACCCACTTCAACTCCTCCCACAAAAAGTGACCTCAGGAAATATACGAATATATTGAAAAACCCTTTGTAAGGTAGCATACATCGCAAATACACTTCCAAAATTAAAGTTTATAACATCTGTAGTTTCAGTTTTGCGACGTTCTGTCAGCCATTCCATCAATCAGATTGTCAGTTCCCGTCTTATATATCATTAAGACAGGATTGAAAAAACAGACAAATCATAAGAAATGACATCAAAATTATTTTATTTAAACTGAGAACGTAAATAGTAATGTAAACATCACATTTTCAGTATCATTCACTGTGCCATGGAAGATGAATCCATTAAACATTGACAGGCTATCGAATCCCGAGTCCAACCTTCCTAATCCACTCTGCCGCGGCGCGCAATATCCCGGAAGTGCACCTCCGGCGCCTGTCCGCGTCTCGACGCCCGTTATAGAAATCCGCGGCCGCCCTTTGGGGGCGGTCTCGCCGCCCCCTCCTCCCCCCTGGCCCTGGGGCAGAGCCTCCTCCACGCGACATTGCAGCTGCGCCCCGCGCTCGTCAGCCGCAACGCCCTCGCTACCAGCCGGGTTTGCGCTGCGTTGGCGCTGTATCGACAGGTCGCTACGGAAAGTCTAGTCGTCTCCAACACGCGAGCGGCCTGTATTAGAGAGCTGCTCGTTATACTTTCCGCGGCTTAAAACTTGTTACGGACATTTATTGCTTTTGCTTGAACGATAAACTGCATTATAAGAATGCACATTGTGATGGTGAGATATTTTTATGTTAAAGATGGAGAGAAGAATGTATAAATAAATGTAATGAGATTAAGGGATTGAAATAAACAAACACATAAACATGAAGGTTATTATGAACTAGTACGAAATCAAAATATTTCCTATTCTTAATGCCATTCAAGACATATATTTTAAAAAGGAATGACATCATTTAAGGATCTCAAACTGAGTGACAAATTGGATTGAGATAGAGTCTTTTGGATTTGGAAGGTGTAGGACACTCGGAAATTAATTTGAACTCCGCAATTTTCAAAATTTGAAAGGTTTAATGAAAATCGAAACTATTCCATTTCAATAAATGCACTTTCTTCTATTCCTAAAAAAAATGCACCAATAATTCAACGTGCACCCATTTCCATGATAAAGCCGCAGGCCGTCGTGTAAAGCATCGTCAAAAATTTAAATAATTTGATTATCGCCGTAAAGACACAACTACGAAGATCCTACTCCTCGTGTATGTTCCAAGTTTAAGCCCAAAACTTCTAATCAGACAGTTATGCTTGAAATGTCCATCTATCCATCCATTCCTCCATCTTTCGATCTATCCATCTATGCAGAGCGATAGACAGTCCGATTTTGGGAACAGAATTGCTAGAATATCCTAGACTTTTTCACCACTCTTCACCTTTTTCAAAACAATACTAATAGACTTTAATCCTGACGTATGTGAGACGTTACTGGTCAAAAAACCTTGAAAACGAACTTCTGACTAAAAATGCTTCAACGTATTGTTCAGGCAATTTCAATACTTTTCGCCCTATACTACCGTATACGAAAATATTCTGAAAGAGGAAATAGATAGAAAATAACAGTTTGGATTCAAATATCAATACAAAGTCTCAACTTTTTAAACTTGAGACCACAGAAGAATTAGTGTACCAAGGATATTTCATTATTCATTAAAATAGTTAGTGGCATATTGCGTTCAAACGAAAACTAGCAATATTAATACTGATTGGTTGTAATAAAATTGTACTGATGAGAAACTGTAGAGTACTGATGGATGTTAGAGAATAAAAGACAAGTCCGTCACATAAAATAACCCTGATTTAATCATAAAGGTAATGAACGTTGTAGCAAATAAAAAGTCCTCACAAGGATCTCGTCAACTGCACGAGTCTAGGAAGATGGAAAAACATTGAAGAGAATGAGGAAATACCAGTGAAAATGTGCGTCAGAGATGCGTTACTAGCAATCACTGCTGTCCCATTTAACCAAAAAATCTACAGAAATAAAAATAGAAAACACAGTCGGACTGGACCCAAATATAATAGACATGAGAAATACCTATCCATTCTTTCTCTTTCATCTGTCATACGTCGTTTTCAAAATCAACCAAAACAAAATCAAATTCTTTTATGTTTCCGAACCTCACCGACAGCCATCACCGACAGATAAATTCACTGTCAGTGGAAATAAGCGTAATTTCGACGCAAGTGACAATGAAGCATTGGTCTTCAACACGAAAGCTGTTCAGTGCTTGCAGCCGAGTCGGTCGTAAGACCAAATTCGATTATTTTTCCTTTTGTTAGCTGTGCAAAGCGAACCAGTTAAAGTGTCACCTTTGGACACCCTGACACTTACGCAACCGCAATTGTATTGTTATGTAGACTAAATGATTATGAATGTCACATATACTTGGGTATTGAAAATTGAAATTTCAATATGATAGTGATAATATTTTAGCGATACTTCAAATAAGCAAAGGAATGCTGCGAAGGAAATATCTGCAAAGGAACCATCTACAAAGGAAAACTTTTGACTCCGGAGTAAGTTAGACCGTTTCTCTTTCGTATCGTAAAACAATACCACCGTGATTAATTAGTCAATGCAACGCATAGATACACAAGATTATCTGTTAGATTAACTGTTAGTTGTTAATATCTGTTAGAAACCTTCAGACATATTTTACAATATTTTTATCGCACTTGGCATATTATTCATATACATTATGCGAATTGCTAAAACAAGTGTCTTAAGAAGAGCAAATCTATACAATTTCGTGCATTAATTTCTGAAAAGTTTTTTATGTAAGGATATATTTTTTTATTTGTTTAATTTAATATCTGCAAATGGAACTAAATAAAAATAACGAGGAAATAATCCGCAGTCATAATAAATTTATAAGAGAAATTTGTGAAACAATTGCACGATATATGAAATATTCATTCTCCAAAACGTATTAAAGAAGTATACTAAAATTTTGAAAATGTATAAACCGAACCAATATACATTAACCTGTCATGACAAACGACATAAATTAATCATGTAACTAAGTCTGCATCTTATTTAAAGTTCGAAATTCACGTTCATACAACGGAGCAACAATTCTAGAGTTACGGTCTTAAGCGGGAACAATATAGCATCATTCCATTCTTTTCCTGCTCCAACGATGGTCTTGCTTCTTCACAAAGCGGCTTCTACTGCGATATTTCGTCAAATACTTCATCTCATCATGAATATAGGACATTTCGATTTTTCACTCGGCGTCGTATGACACGTAAGTCAACTACAGCAATAACATGACGGGGAATGTTCCACAAGTAATCTTCTTCTCTATATAAATACCAACGAATTTAAATGATGAATATACAATCGAGGACCTTTCAACAAGATAATTGTTAAAAAACAGAAAAGGTGTCTTTGTGCTACCTGAAAACGATACCTTATTTTAAGTGGTGATGTCCCGTCCATCAGGCATGCTCTTCCTGCCAACAACGCTAATTTCGCTACGAACCTTTCTCTATCTCGCAGAATAATAATAATAATAATAATAATAATAATAATAATAATAATAATAATAAAGAAGAAGAGGACGAAGAAGAAGAGGAAGGTATCACTTGAGCGACAAAACATGTGAATTTAGCAGAGACTTCTTTTAGATTTGAGGATCATGTACGTGCAGTAAATCTACAAAATGGGACCGTCAGCTTTATTCTCCGTGCAAAGGAAGGTGTATGGAGGATTTCTCGCGCTTAAAAAGTCGGTCGGGTTTGATTTAACGAGCTTAGGAATATCAATTTGATTCGCTAAACTTTACACTATCGAAGCCGTAAATTGATAACAGGAAAACTATTTTTTTTCAATCGAAGTAATTGACAGTCTACTTAGATGAACATTTTAATGAAGAAAACTATGCAGACAAACGAAGCAGACTGAACAGAGTTTATTCTGATACAGATCCAATCTCATGACATCCATCCCCAAACCACTACAAAGAAAGGACCTGGCAGGGGTAATTGCAGTATGTATTTGAAATCATGGCGGAATCCTGGGTGTCTGAAAATGAGAACGGAATTATCGATTATAGAGGAGAATATGCTTCCATCGGAGAATATGACAGCACCCCAGTTTCATACATTTTCCTTCATAAATACCATCCGATAGACCTGGCATTTTTTCGTGTTGGCTTCGGTTTTCATGCTGCATTCGTGGATCGCAAATCAAAGTCAGAAAGTCTGCTGCGCATGGAGGTGGTCTATCCAGAAATTACTACAATTCCACTTAATTCTGACCAGAGTAATAATCGTTTTCCACAGCTGTGAAGAAACTTTACGTTGGTTATCGTCATAAATACGCCAAAACCTCGTATCTTCCTTTATCTTAGATTCTCATATCTCTCGATATCTTTTAACCCAATTTTGCGCGGATCTTGCCCCCAATGCCGACTCGATGCCTCTGAAAGTGAGGTATTTTTTTTTTCTTTAATACGATGTTTCACTTTCATGTGGCTTTGTGTGGTGAGGTATGCCAAAGAATGAATAACACGTTTGAAAACCTCAGGATAGCAAACGTATTTTCTAACCACTACGCAATCGCGATTCACGTATTTTTTCTATATTCAGATATTTGCCTTATCCTCAAAAGAAAGTTTTGTCTACTTCAGGAATAATATAAACAAGACAACTGCAACATTTTGTAACTTAGTTGGTTTTGTACTACTAACTAGAAGAATCCGACAGACGTCATTCTACGAGATAAATTTAGCGTAACGCTATTGTGTATTAAATATTTTTGAATTTCTTATTTTGTTCACAGATGTTCAGTACTTAAACAGTTTCGTCTACAAAGTGTAGTTCTAAAGAATCTTATTAATGCAGTCGGCAGACCGTGTAATCTACCTCCATCAAACTCTCAGACATTTTCGTCGCAAATGATTACGTTTCTATGGATGAACACTCAATTTGCACGTAAACCAAAAGAGAGACATCACATTCTATAAGTTGTATTTTTCAATGAATTACGGTTGGTACTTTAATAGAAGTTCATTCAATTAGTTTATAATGTTAACCTTTATTGTACGAGTACATTTTTGAAAACGAGCAACGATAGAACCATGTTTTCAAATTTGTACCAATGCAATAATACAACATTATAAGCATGTAGAATTTTCTATTTTAAATATGCAATAAATTTATAACAGCGTTATAAATTTACAAAAGAATCACACTTAATTTTGCGAAACAACATTTTTACGACGTCTTGGGTATTTTACATCTGAGCGAGAAAACTGTGATCGTCCGTTCCGTTTACCGCTGCTTCCCCGCAATTCTCTAGCTGTGATTGACTGAATATATGATAAAGCTATCATGTGTGCTGTAAAATGCTAATACTTTATCACTGGTGTCGTGAAATACCCTTTTATGAACGATGTCTGGCAACAGAACAAGTTGTTTATAATGCTGGTATACAGAAAATACTGTGCTCTTCAGAGGAATTAATGTGATGTGAAATACACTAGTTAGCATTTTAGTTATAGACGTGAAAAACTATTGTTGAATTTCCTAAACAGAATTTCACGCATTCTGCGTTACATAAGTACTAGGTATGCTTCGATAATAATATATATTTCTGTTTGCTGGTCACTTTTTACCTATTAGTGGTTTATAAAATAGTGGGCTGGTACTGGAAGGTATCTTGTGGAACATTAAAGGACTGCCAATTGATACCGACGGGAAATGGAATTTTTAATCCGTTAAAACAAAGAGTGTGGGGAACGATCGGTAGCGGCGCGCCTACGACCGAGAAGATGCCGAGTGGGAAGAACGGAATCGGCGACGAAAAAGGAAATGGAGGCGGGAGCTGCGAGCAAAGGATACGGGGGCGCGGGCGTGAGCTCACGATTCGGGGCGGGGGAGCAGAGCTGATTACGCGATGGTGGGGTGAGCGAGAAAGGATAGAGAAAGGAGGAGGGAGCGCGACTGGGGAGAGACAGAAAGAGACTGGGTCGCAAGAGAGAGAGAGTGAGATGGGGCGAGGGAGCGGAGCGGGAGAACGAGGCGAGAGATCGGAGCGATAGAGCGGGGTGACAGAGCGGGACGAGAAAACGGGGTGACAGAGCGGGGCGTTCGAGCGGGAACGACAGAGCGGAGCAACAGTACGGGGCGACAGAGCGGGGCGACGGAACGGTGCGATAGAGCGAAGCGAGAGAGCGGGGTGACAGAACGGGTTAACAGAGAAGAGCGACAGAGCGGGGTGTTCGAGCGGTTGCGACAGAACGGGGTGACAGAGTGGGGCAACAGAGTGGGGCAACAGAGTGGGGCAACAGTACGGGGCGACAGAGCGGGGCGCAGAGCGGGGCAACAGAGCGGGGCGACAGAGTGGGGCGACGGAACGGTGCGATAGAGCGGAGCGAGAGAGCGGGGCGACAGAGCGGGACGAGAGAGTGAGGTGAGAACGGGGCGACAGAGTGGGGCGAGAACGATGCAGGGGTGGGCATCGGTGGAGGTGGCAGTGATGGCATGGATATAGAATGCTCGTGAGCCGCGGTCGTTGGAGGACGTAGTTATCGCACTTTACGACGTCGCGCGCGAAACGGCCCGAGTGAAGCTTCCGCCTGACGGCAGCTGTAGCCTTCCCCGAC
Organism: Gryllus bimaculatus; assembly: GCA_017312745.1. Classification (NCBI taxonomy): domain Eukaryota; kingdom Metazoa; phylum Arthropoda; class Insecta; order Orthoptera; family Gryllidae; genus Gryllus; species Gryllus bimaculatus. The sequence goes on from BOPP01000030.1 coordinate 4,594,083, forward strand.
AGAGTGCTCTGATGCGCAAGAAAAGCCAATTGCTCTCGACTGTGTTCTGCTCAGAGGCGGCCAAATTAATTGCTTTTTTGACAAACTGCACACGCATTGTTCCTAATGTAATTAGTGTAAATTCCCATTTTTGTTAATATTTTTTATAAACAGTTGAATTACATTTAATTTTGACTTTTAGTATTCATATTACGTACGTTTTAGCAGTAATGTGTTCACATTGTCGGCCAATTACGTATGTGCTAAATATTACTTAGTTAAGTGTATATTTTGTATTTTCGAATTCAACTCTAGAAATCCTAAGATGGGTCTAACGGACTCACTTCCATCTTTGTATGGTCGTAAAATGATAGTACATATATCTTCAGGCGTGTAAGTATTTTTCTTAAAATTACTTCTAATTACTACACCGAATATCTCTCTTATGTTTTTGTATTTTGTGTTCATATAATGCGGCAAGCATATTTTTGTCACTAACGTCTGACGTGAGTTTAGCAGATGTTTTCGTAATATCGTTTGTTGTTGTTTTTTTTCGTTTCTGGTGTGCTTTGAAATTTGTGTTTGCCTGAAAGGATTTTCGGGTTATTAAAGGGGTTGTCTAATAGCGATTTCGGCTGATTTGGATTGTTGCTAAAGAGAATCTCCACTTATCGACTTGCGCGGCGATCCTGAACTTGATCGCCTTGCGCGGAGTTCACGCACTTGACGCAGATCCTCCACTTGATCGACTTCCTTCAGAATTCACTTGACTTGCGCTGAGATTCCCCACTTGTTAGACCTGCTTCAGAACCTTCGCTTGATCAAATTACGCGGAGATATTCAACTTGATCGCCTTGCTTTAGACAGTTCACTTGCAAGACTTACTTTAGCTTGTCCCACTGATCGACTTACTTTAGATCCTCCATTGGTCGACTTTTATCAAATAACCCATTTGATAGACTTACTTCCGATCCTCGTGCGTTAGTATGTTTAACTAAACAGCAGTTTCGTGAACGTGACTAAGCACTTTGTTATTCGAAAATGTACTATGCCGTTTAGTTGAATGTACTACATGATTAATTGCATGAACCAAATATACATATCACTGTATTTGGGAAAACATTTCGTTTTCACATACTTTTCCGACAAAATATTTCTGCAAATAATTTAAATAAGACAAGACTTTAAGATTAGACGAGAAATTTCTTGTGTAGGTTAGAATTTTGATGGTGAAGTGATCAGAAAAACGCAATTTTTCTAAATATACTATCTTCTTTTGTTATTTAAATTTTTGTGATTTTTAAGGAGAAATAATTGGGCTGCTTTCCTGAAAAAATATTTTATTTCAGTATCAGGAGTACTAGAAATTTATACGTTGAAAAATTGTAATATTTGAAGTTACGAGAATGCAACTGACAAGCAGATTTACTCTAAATTAGATTTACCTCATTACACAGTTCGTGGTATGTATACTTGAGCTTAAAATTGTGGCTAGTAGTGAATATTAACAAAAATGTTTGTTTGAAAGTCTTTCCCTATTATGGAACACTTTTATTAACTTTTTAATGAGATGAAATTTTTGTACAATGAGCCCGCGCAACAGAATACGAAATTCTGCCTAATTGGCTGGGGAGAATTCTAAACAATGTTTTCAAACATCTGTACTTCTTTTTCCTTTTTCGGATCTTCCAACTACACATATTTGTAGTGTATGAGGAGTGTAGCCATACTAAATAAAAATATTCGGTGAAAATATGAGTAGAAGCTAGGAAAAGCATATTTCAAACGCTGGATGATGTTAATTTTAGAATATGGGAATGAAACACTCATGAAGTTCAATAAGCTGGTTATTGGTATTAAGCCAAATTTAGTAAAAAATGCACAAAATTGGGTATGCTAGAATAACGGAACTGTAACAAATGGAGAATGCATCATTAAGAACATGTATTTTTGCCTCATGCAAATTCTGGTAGTTGTTTTAATTAGATATTTACATAAATTAAAAAGGCTTTATTAGAATATCACCACCAATAAAGTTAAATTTATATTTTTCTCCTTTCCGTTTATTTCTGTATTCCTATCAATACGTGCCTCTCACATCCGACGCAATATTATTTACTCTTAAAACTATCGTTAAATGCTCTAACTTGCTTCATTGTCGCATAGAGAGGGATTGGGTAGGCCAGGCATTTTAGTGCTCAAATATTTATGTTACTTTCTCGTATTCGTACGTATATATAGAGTAATAAACAAAGTAAGAAATTTATATAATTCGGCGGCAAAAATAGGGTATTTTTCTATAGAAAAACTATTCCAGTGCTTTAATACAAAGGTTAAATATTCTTCAACATGCAGTAAATAACTTATTGCCAACACGTTATGTAATCAAGCAGTCAGTTACAGATTAGGTGTATGTGGAGGGACTTGCTGAGTCCTCTAATTTTACCGAAGGGTGGAAATTGCCCACATACATATGTAATAACTTTGGTTGAAATTATAATCATTGTATCATTGTTTAATTTATATTATTTTTAATAACAAATTTCATTTAATTCCTTTGCCTCCATTTGTAGGAGCAGTTGTGAAGCTTTATCAAAAATCTTTTAAATTTGAATTGAATTGCATGATTCATGAATTCATGAATTGTAGATAAAATTACAAAAATTGAAACCTAGTGTGTAGTTATCGCTATTATGAAATATGCTATGGTGTGCCTCCCCACACGTGTTTCTCGCTAGCCTTTACATTAGTACAGCTGTAGCTTCAAATCACTCAGTTAAACCCCTTTTATTTCTTTACATTAAGACGCTGAGAGTCCAGTTCCTTTGGGTATAAGTCTCAATAGAAATATGACTAAGGGAGTAATAAAATGAAATCTACAAAAAGTCTTCTCACGATCTTCAATATGCATGCCATTAATAAATTGACAGTCAGTTGATTATTTAAAATACTTAATTACATTATAATTTAATTATTCCAAATTAACTGCGCATTAACTGTATTACTTTTCAATTGTTAGATTATTTGATATCAATAATTGTTATTACACATGTCTTCACTGTTTTCAGAGATTGTATTTAATGGATTTGATATATTTAAATCCAGTTTCTCTATTCATTTTCCATTACGTAATAGTTTTCATTTTCATATTCATGTTAAATTATTAATATCAATTTTATTAAAATGAGAATACCAGAAAATAAAATATAAAACGAACTAGAAGTAATTCTTGAATAGTATATGAGTACTGTTAATTGCAGACCAAAAACTGTGCTCTCCATTAATGTAAGATATTAAATTTGTTTAATATTTATGATCACTTTCCAAGATCTTAATCGTCAAACATTAATCTGTTTCAGCGCACCGACGTATGCGCACAGTTACAAACTACTTCCTCGTCAACCTCAGCGTTGCTGATCTCTTCATGGCCATTTTCAATTGCATCTTTAATTTCGTCTACATGATCAACAAGTAAGTATGTCATAGCTAATACAAATGGTTGAGCGGTGTCACTCTAATTTTATGCGTTATAAAAATACCACAATACCACTGTTACAAAATAACACTGTTTTTCATGAAATTATTGAAAAACAATTTTTTTCATACTTTAGGATTTAGTGAGTTACAAATAGTGCTGTTTTAAAGTCTCAATATGAAAGTTCAATTTAATTGCAGTAATTTGTGTAAAATAAACAAATTCTCATAATTTACTCTAATCACTTTTTGTGTTCAATATACTCATTTATGTGTCTTTCATTAATGTTTTATTTATTATTTATTACAATGTGTTTAAAAGAATAGAAAACTATAACCAGTTAATTTACCTGAACTATGGTGGAAAGGGTGGATTGATGATGTACAATAGAAGATTAAAAACTGAAATATTCATGATCAACTTTCATTGATAGATTTAGTAATTAATTTATCTCGTACGTAAATGAATGTTTACTTTTAAGAAAGCGAATATTCTAATTTTCAGGTAACATATATACTTTTGAATGTAGAAGGCACATGTAGCCTCCTGCGTCTCTCACGTTTTTGTATTTCTCCTCATTTACTAACTTTCATTGCAGAATCTATACCATCACAGATCATGTCAGAAAATAATGACATTCGTATTCTTGGTTGGGCGTGTACCCAAATTGTCCCTCTATCAATACGAACTTTCTATGACTCTGCAACGCAAGTCTTCGAATATCGACTCCAAACAAGTCCGAAGTTTAAAAACGTTTTCGAAAAGTATTTCTATTCGCCGTTTACTGTTCCATTCTTTCCCGACTTGTAGAACACACATGGAACTGCCAATATATAACTGCGTGACGGAAATTGCAGTTTTTGACTGTAGTTTTCGAGTTTATGCCTTTACAAGGTACAATTGAAATGTCAACTTACCTTGTCAATTTCAGATATCGTGCCAACTCATGCAGAAACTAACATCGAATGTTATTTATTGAACGTGAACGCCTATTTAGAATGAAATAAGTTCAAAGTTAAGGACTTTAACAGGGGTGTTAAACTTGCAAGGCCTCACGGGCCACAACTAATATGGTTGCGGCACATATTTTCATTACTTGAGCTATGCACTCTTAACCCCGAATCTTGGCAGTTGGTCCGGCTGCTCTGAAACGGCGGGGGGGGGGGGATGAAATCGAGTGTTACATCAATCTGTACTATGCATAAGGCAGGGAAACACATTAGGACGACTTTGAATTTATTAATTTTAGAAAACAAAACTCCTAAAAATTTAAACTTAACTTAATATTTTTACAGTAAGAGGATGTTGACCCCGACACAGTGATTGCGCTATGCTCACAACGTTCTCGCCCATGGGTGCAAGGGACTTTCGCTTCGGACTAATAACCCAACCGGGAAGACCTAGGTTTCGAGTCTCGATGGTAGCGGGTTTTTAACACTATTAAAATAGCTAGCTGCTCTGACCGGTACTTCTACATGGTTTCTCCTATCAATCCCAGTCGAATTTTGGATAAGTGTCCAACACATTTGGCCACGGACCTCGCGCGAGCTTTCCTCTCTCTTCCTTACCTTGTCCTCTCACTTGCTTACACGCTCTTATACTACCACACATGTTGGGAGATCAGACGGCGGCGTTGGTCATGTCCCTGCTGGGATGGTTCCGCGCTGGAGAGGATACCTGAAGAGAGAAACCCCCGTCATCCGACAAGCGGACATGTAATGGATCTGAGTATTCAGCAGAGTGCGATCACTTCCACTTTCTCAAATAAAACGTACACTCCACTAACGAGACAATTGCCATACCACAATAGCAGTTACCGCCTCCGGAAACGATCAATCAATCTTGTTAAATTCTTTACTAAACAACGCGTAAGACACAAAAAAAAAGCTTTTAATATTTGAAAATTAAAAAAATCTGTCATACAAATCTTATTTTTGCAATTTTATTTTGTGTTTCATATTTACAAAAACAAAAATTAACAAATGTAATGAGTGAAGCAGAATTCGACCGCATGACCATATCTTTATCCCAGTACTTTACCAACGGGAATAAGTCTACAACTAGATGGCTCTTGGAACGCACTATCAATTATCTGATCGTTCTGGGACATGAGAAAGGTCACGAAAAAACGTCAACATTACTCATATTATATGCACTTTAGCATGATGTGGTTTAAATTTGTATAGTACAAAAAATATTTTTAAAAAATAGTTTCGAGGAACACATAATATTGAGAAATGAATCTATCTTAAATTTTATAGTTGTGTACAAGAGGTTCAAACAGATTTAAATCCTTTCAGATTTTCAAAAGGTCAGAGTTTCAACAGAAAATTAATAGGCACCATATTTATGGGTACTTTACTTTTAAGAAAGCGTTTTCACCGAACACAGAAGAATATAAGTATAATCAATCAGAATGCGAGAAGCAAGTCTAACTAATTCCAAAGCAAGTCTCGCTCATTCTGTGCAACACACTAAGTTCCCCTGCCGGTGCTTTGCACGATCTTAGTGGGCGTAAATGCAGGCGCGCGCGCGAGCGAAGTGAGATCTGTTCGTGGCAGATCCAAACGGCCCATCAATTTTCGCGAGCTCTGCGCCCCACTCCACCAACGCCTTCGGAGTGCAAGCCCCGCCAAGTGCGGTCGATAGCAGGTGCGCGAACGAGCCATAGAATTTGCCTCGAGCTTTATTGTTCGGTGCAATATGTTCAGCACGCCTTAAAGAACCGATGCTCATGTACTTTATGAGTAGTTTTAACGATTCTTCAATCGCTTCCTGTTACCTATTTATGTGCAGATTGACGACTCAAAAGGCGCAGTGTTCCCTTTATTGAATGCACAAATTTACTTCAGTTGACATAAAAGTTAAATTTGAGGTAATAATTGATTTTCGTTTATTGTTGTAAATAAAGAGAGGCAGAAAAGGAAGAATTGCTTTAATATCATCTCAAATTTAATTTGAATTTGTCAAATGGACTAATCCGAGTAATATACGCAAATATAACAAACTGACTATTTTCACTTTTTCAACAGAATGCAATACGTATATGTTCATACTTCTTGTTTTATTGACGTCAGAGCGAAAATATAGGTAGAAAAGGACATAGTAGCTATTGGTTTCAGAAACGAGTAGTTTTGTATTTTACTGATTAATTTTAGAATATGCGCCTTTTTGGCTCCTCTATTTTAATACGAGGGTTGGATCAGAAGTGATGGCAACTTTTTTTCTAAAAGAAATGTTGTCGGGCAAATTCATTTGTAGAGTGGAAGGATTGCTGCAGTAGAGTGAGTTTACATCAACATTTGGCTCAGTGATTGTTTCTATTAGCACCGAGAGCAACATGAAATCAGTTGTCCTACTACCGCCGTGCGAGATTAATGCAACATGTTTCGAGTAGCGCTCATACCCCAACACAGCCGTTTTACATGAAAGAAATGCCGAGAACGTCACAGATGGAAGCTCGTTGGAATAGTGCACTTCCATAACGAACGATCGTGAGATGTACAGGAGTGTTTCTGCATAGCAACTAGTCATCAGCAACGCACGTGACGACGTGTGAGTGTACGGACCGATGTAGCATGTGCGGTCATCGAGTATCTGTGTAATCGGGCTTTTCGTACGGGTATGTAATGTTTTTGGGATGTTGGAAACTCGTACATGCTAAAATGCTTTGGAACATTAAACCAGTACTGTAATTTCAAATACGATAATGAATATGTTACAAAATTTTGGTGTGTCGTTAAATGTCCACGCACTGTGTTCATGCCTTGTCTTTTCATGTGTTTCGAATTTCCTCCCGTACTTGTACTCTTACAAAAAGATTTGTTGCCATGACTTATGGCCCAGCCTTCGTACATTATTGTAGTTTTCGAGTGGGATTGGTCTGAACTTGTAATGGTGAGGACAATAAAAGCATAGACTGACGCGTCTGTAGTCAGAATGTGACAATGCGCTACCGGGCGATTCTTCGCACTTTGCAAGAAGTGCTTACAATGGCAATCGGCTATCATTTGGAGCCATCTTTAGAGTGGAAAGTGGCTTTATTTCTAACAGTAGCATACGTCGTAGTTACATCATGCTCAGCACTCTACTCTTCTAAAATGTCCGATTCTATAAGTATTTCGAAATGTATGGCTGTCGGCTTCTCGCGTTCTACTATTGAGGGCAGGCCTGCACAGCATATTGCACTTTTGCTGACTTCGGCAGCTACGCGCGAGCCACTCTAGAGCAAATGCGGAAGAGTAAGAAAGGGTGGGGACAAGCCTCATTCTTACAGTGGGGACCACCAATAAGAATACACAGTTCAAACGCAATGCTCATGCGCAGGGGTTTTAAAATAATCACTTTTACTGGTGGCTGTCTAAAAATACTCTTTGGCTGCCCTCTCAACGAAAAAGTGGATAAATATTGTTCCTAAATGTAGCAAATTAATTCTTCTAACATGACGTCTAGTCAGAAACCATCTTTTATTGGCTTATGATACCGAAAAATTGCTTGACAACAAAACTATCTATCTGTCTGTCGTCACCTTGGCCTATAAACCGTTCAGCAATTTTCTCCAAAATTTTCGATCGATCTTTCCTGATCGATCGAAACAAACATCAGACCTTGTGAGTTTGCAACGGATATTTCTTATTGTGGTGAATACTTTACATAGAGCTTCAACATAATTTACAATTTTTTCTCAAAATTGGCTCCATATTCTTGATTCTTGACTATTAACTAAACTTAGTTTTTGGATAGAAGTGATTATTCGAAAATTGTAAAAGTTCAGTTTTTGTCGGCGTCTTCATAGAACTACAGTAATGAAGACAGATTTTTTCTGTTCTCTTGACATATCTTGAAATAAGGTCATATTTTTGGAAAATACGTGTGCTTTTTTCGTTAAAATACATTTTTTAGCAATTCATATTGTCTCAAAAACTGCTCCAAATTTTTTCTTTACATTTTCGTCTCGTATGCACAAAAGGACGATTCAAAAATGGTTTTGGTCCCATTTTTTGGCAATCGGTCTCTATTTTTGAAATTGAAAAAAAAAGAATATTGCAAAAACACAATATTGAATATAAGGATTTTTGTTCTAAGTGAAATGTGTTCTAAAAATAAGATCTTTAAAAAGGATCTGCCATTGTATTTTAAGATAGCAGTTTCTTAAATTTTTTCATGAGTAGAGCACTTTTCATGCGTATGGCGCTAGTCTCATTTTTATTAGAACTCTCAGAATTCTGGAAAATTTCAACTGTAAAAAATAACGCAAGAACTTATGTTATTTTCTAACACTACTAGTCTGTGATTACTGTACGCCAAGAATACTGAAACATCTTGCTGCAAGGGCATTGAAATGTGGTAGAGTATAACAGTCTTCAGGAACGACATCTCGAGAAAGAACGGGAAAGTCATTCAGTTGTGAGAAAGCCATGTCTCCATGCGACTTCTCCTTAATAACCATTCAGAGACTACAAATAACCCGAAATTACTATTCCATTATCTCCAAAAGAATAAATGAATTTCAATGAAGGACTTTTACAAGAACATGTCCCTACTAGATGTACTTGTGTGTACATGCAAAAACTCGTTCGAATATTTCCCAACATTATTTTACTTAAAGCAACACAAATGTAAAGTAATAAAGTCTAGATTGTTTAAAATGTTATAAATTGTATATTTGCAATTTTCCAAGGTACAAAAGAATGAGAGAAAAACAATGACTATACAGTATCACAATTCATATGTAATATCAGTTTTACAAGCATAATAACAGCAATAATATATAATATCAAAGGCGAGTAAATCTGAGTCATTATTTTGAAAAGTTAATGCCAATTAATCTACAATCAAACATTTTATTTTGATGGTCAGTGGATGTAGTGTATACGAGTATCTGCGCTATTTGCCAAGCATCATCCCTGCACCCTCTCTGCGCCCTGCCGAGGGATCGCCCTAGCCTCCTCACACCCCCTCGAGCGTCCTCAGCGCAAACGCTTCTTGAGGCGTGAGGGCAATATTCCCCACGCCGCGCTCCCACGTCCCCCATTGTGACGTGCCACCGCCCCGCCGGCGGAATGTTTGCATGCGGAGTGGGCCTTGTTGACCCAGAGCACACTGGCGGACGTGGAGGTCAGGTCGGGGACAGGTTACATCTGCGGAACAGACTGGGTGTAGTGGCGCGTTGATCGGGGCGCTGCCGTGTGGGGAGGCGGTAGAGGTGATGGAGAGGGAGGGGAAGGGGAAGGGAAAGGGAAAGGCGAAGGCGATGACGGAGGCAAAGGCGAAGGAGGCGAAGGCGAAGTCGGTGGCGGTGGCGGAGGTGAAAGTGAAGGTGGAGGAGGAGGTAAATGTGAAAGCGCAGGTGAAGGCGGACGGCGAGGAGGAGGGGGAGGCGGAAGCAGAGGTGGGGGTGGAAGTGGAAGCGAATGCGGATGTGGTATCAGAGGCGAAGGCAGAAGCATTGGAGGTGACAAATTCGGAGACGGAGGTGGTGGTGGAGACGTTGTCTGTGACGGAGGAGGTGGTTGTAGTGGGGGTGGCGATGGTGGTGGCGGAAGCAGAGGCAGAGGCGGTTGCGGAGACGTAGGCTGTGGCGGAGGAGGTGGCATGGTGGGGGTGAAGGCAGTGGTGGTGCGAAGCAGAGGGCAGAGTGCAAGGCAAAGGCAGAGGCGGAGGGGAAGTGTGGAAGCAGGCGGAGGAAGCAGGCCGGAGGCACGGCAGAGGAGAGGGGGAGGGGGAGGGGAAGGGGAGGGGAGGGGGGGAAGGGCGAAGTAAAGGTGGAGGTGGTGGTTGTGGCGGTGGAAGAGGGTGAAAATGGCGCCGGAGGAGGCGCCGTCGGCAGAGCAAAGGTGATAACCGAGGAGACTACCGCAGCAAAGGTATTGACGAAGGCGGAGGTTGAGATTGAAAGGAAAAATGGAGGAGGATGATAGGAGATATGATGGTGCAGGTGCGTTGAGGGGGAGTGGTGACAAAGTGGGAGAGGGTTGGCGGAGGAAAAAGGGAGCAAAGTCAAAGAAGGAGGGTGTGAGGAGAGGGTGGTAACAGGGATCGGGGTGGGTGGGTGTGAATGGCAGTGGTGGAAGTGGTGTTGATGTGAAGGGGATGGGGAGGAGGAGAGAAAGCGGTGAGTGAGTGGTGGAGAAGGGGAAGGCCAAAGCGTTCATTTCGTATGTTAATAATTTACTATTCGTTTTTAAAATTCTCCTATAATCGTTTACCAGTATAAAGTAACCTATAAGCAGTCTGTAAGCAAAATAATGAAATAAACTTTAAAAGGCCATTTCACACACACTCAGCAAGATCATGTAAGATTTTAATGTCTAGAATTGATTTCTAAGAATCATGTTATAAACCCGTCACATATCTCTATTTTTTGGCTACCAACATGATAGTATCAAAGATAACTACGAAAAATATTAATTTTCGTAATAAACAATGGCATTTTATTATTTATTTTGAACAACAATTAGCTATCGCATATTCGAAATATAATTTTGACAAATAGTGGTAGAAAAACAGTGATTTTTTTAAGTAAATAACCAAGTTATTTCGGGGAAGTGACCCTTGAATCCCCTTGGCACTTCCTTTGGGTTCAGACTTCTTTGCTACGGAGTAGATACGGTAAAGTAAAAATATAGTACATAATCTCTTTTCAAGCAACCGAAATAATATGAGAAAATTTGTGCTATGTTCTACCAGCACTTCGAAGATGCTACAAACTGGTATTTCTGAAAAGATTCCTGTGAGATGCCACCATGGCATGTTTCTTATAGGTGCATCCTAATTAGAAATAATCATCTTTTTTTGTTCATGCACTCGCAGACAAAATAATGCCTGGCGAGTGAACGAAACGAATTTTTTCCCGCTTCTTGAGAGAAAATCATACTGTCACCCTCCTACGCAGACCAGTGCAATTGTGGCTGTGCGCAAAGAGCCGTTTTATACGCTTGATGTGTTTTATTTCGCCACTTCACTCACTGTTATATTGAGGAAGGACAAACGATGTAACTAGGTGTCAGGACTTGCAAAATGCACGTACTAGACTTTTCATCATACACGCTCTGCATAAGTGATAAGTATAGCATCCACACGCGTTGACTAGGCATCATCAGATTCCACTTTATAGTCAGCAAATAATTTATCAGCAAAATGGAAACAACGATAGTTGTATTCATTTGAAATCGTCACGCCTATATGTGAATACTCTATTAATCTGACCTGATAATATTACGGAAATTTTCCAAAACAATAATTCTAGAGAAATCTCAAGAAATGGAATATGAAGAAATTATAATTTTTAATGTTCAAATTAATAAAGTGTCACATGCGAAGTTCACACTTGCTTTTTCACAAATTCCAAATTAAGTTATCACAAATGAATTTGAATAAATTTCCTAATAACAACCATGATGCGGGTGATTTCAGTTAAAACATTCCTGCATCAACTTGATGAAATAATGATAAATGTTTTTTGCACTGATAATAACACTAACCTGCGATGAAATTGCTGCCTTATCTGAAGTTTTAATGCTTAGTAGGTATTTTAGCATGGTGAAATCAAATTCAACGCTAGAAAGTTCCTACCACGTACCCTTTTTGTAAAAAATATATTTTCTTTTCTTTTTATAGCCTTTTGTATGCTCAAAGAGTAATTATATAAACTGTAAAACTTTACAATGTGTAGTTTTATGATGTCAGTTTTTGAAAACCAAGTGTATTTATGTTTTTCACGTGTTTATAGTAAACACCGAGGGCACCAAATGTTTCTTATCTGAAACGGTGAGCCAGCATCTCAGAACCTTAGAGCGAGATAACGTGCACCCTTACCATTATCCTATGTAGATAGCAACTCCTTGACTATCCAGACCACTTGTGTTATATATGTAGGAAATACAGACTGCCTACGCAGATGCGTAATATTACAGATTTAAAAAAATATATCTTGCCTATTTTGGAATCAAACTTTAAGATCAAAGTACACCTTGGGCACTCCACAAAGTATGTAGAGTACACATTAAAGATCTTCATTAGTGGGAAAACGCAAAAAAGACCATTGCTATCTTTTGGAATACCTATATTTTGGAGAGGACAGTCAAATCATAGTAATGACTTCTACTTTTGTTCGTCTAAAAATATAAAAAAATTGTGTAACCAGTTATCCGGAGAGCTATTTTACCTGTCCCCCATGGGTCTGCTATACGAATCCCCGTGCGACCAGAAAATCTTAAACAGATCTAAATATATCTAAAGCAAAATGTAATAAAAGTATATTTTTTGGTTCTCATATAAGAAAATTGGGATCAGATGCAGCATTTAAAAAAAATGAAAAGGAGAAAGCAGCAGGTCTTTGACACTGATGCCGCATGACGCTGATAACTTTCAGCGATGTTTCTCGGTAATAACAAGGATCTCAATTACCGACACATTGTGTCTAACACGCTTGAAGGTCACAAGGCACTGGCATGTAACATGAGTATAAAAATTCATTTCCTGTTTTTCACTTACATCATTTCCCTAAAAATCAAGGATGTTTGAGCGAAGAACTATGTAAACTATTTCATAAGATAAGATATGAAGTTGGAAAGGATGTACCAAGGACGATGGGGAATCAGTATGCTTTTAGACTATTGTTGGATGTTAAAGCGTGAAATATCTAAAAGCAAACATAAAAGAACAAAGAATATAAGGACTCTTCCAAATAAGAAGCAATGAGTGTTAAAATTTGTTTGCAAATATCCGGTAGTGAAGTATACAAGACAAAATAAAGCAAAAACACTAGTGAGATATATTAATAAAAATACATATGAATTTCAACAAGTTATTAGTATTATTATTAGTATATTAGTAGTCTTAGTATTATAGTTATTTGTATTAATATCAACAAGCCTGTATTATTTTTTTTCTTCAAAATAAAAAAGTATTATGAAAAAGTTTATGTTAAAATTCGTAATACATTTTAAGTGATTTCGCGAGAAAACCTAGCGTGATAGAAGTAAACGGTTTGAAAATTCGGATTCTGCATACCGACATTATATAAAATCACATTTCAGGCAACAAACAAAGAGTTTAATTTTGCAGGCTAGTGTAATAAAACAGATCGAAGATAGAGATAAATGTTTATTTAAGTCTCACAAACCCGGCTTGTTTTCTAACTACGGAGAATCAATAAACCGATGGCCTCAACACGTAACAACAAAGGAGCTTCCGTTGAATTCTTTCACGATTCATTTTAAATGAATGTTTCACATCCCGGATTCTAGTATATAAGAAACTTTTAATGAAACGTTCTTTCGGCGAACCAATATGACTTAATAAATTTGGTTACAAAAGTATGCGTGCACGTTGGATGGAAAAGTAATAATTTTCAGATAAAAAGAAACTTCATCTTATTGTGTATTTAGGGAGAGAGATCCAGAATTTGAGGGTAGCGTTTACATATTACTTATAAAAACTACGCTGTATTTGCTACTCGAAATGTTTGTAGAAAGCTGTATTCTTTAACATTTCTGCCACCAATATGACCATTCTTTCTCCAACATATTCTATCACACAATTGATTCTTTTTCAAACATCTAAGTAAACTAAGAATTTTAATTGATCCATTTTTATCATACGTTTTATATTTTCGATTACGGGCCTTCTCCCTTCTTTCGATATCATCTGCACTGAATATATCTAATATACCGTTCGCATGTCTCTTCTTCAATGTCAACCCATTTAAAGTCAATTGTTTCCGTATTAAACGTTTCTGTATTAATTGTTAGTGTGTTCTTGTATTTCTCTGTGGAGAACGCATTAGGTTATCTCTGTACTGTTGTTCGAGGACGAGGAACAATTATCCCTCTAAAGAGGAATCCATTAGAGCCTGTATTTTGTAATGTTTAGCCACGTTGCGAAATCGACAAACACACCTCCCCCTCTGTCATTTCTCCTCTATGCCTCGCAGATCTCTGCCACAAATGCCCAGCCTCTGTAGCTCTGTGGGCCGAAATGTCGCAAAAATATTGCTGATCTTTTCTACATTTAAGAGACGGAAAACGCAATTTATTAATGAAAAACTGCACTGCACATTAATAAAACACTCTAAATGACTGCAATAAATATTAAACGATTGTATTAATGTACAACAAATAATGCTTTTCAAATTATGACCTCTTTTGCCTTTAATTCAAATCTTAAAAAAAGTATTTAATTTATTCCGGTAATATTTATGAACAATTCATTGCATTTACTTTTTCACATTATTTTAACAGCTGACTAATATATGAAATTCTCAAGGATCTAGTTATCTCCAACCATTTCAAAAACATTGTCAATATGTATATATTTTCGTAAGATGTACAAGGGACTTACAAGTTTGTCATGTTCAAGTTTGTCACATTCATATTTCGATTTCTTGTTTTTTTTATTTTGTACTTTTACTACGATTTATCTTTTGCAAAATCAACAAAAAATATCTTTTATAAATAATAGTAAGGATGCTACAAAGATAAATATCTCTCCGTTTTACGCAACATCCATTTTTCTATATGTTTAAACAACGAATTATTTATATGTCATCAACATCACAAACTGATCAGCACTTAGAGTATCCCACCACTTTGGCCAAATTTGAACATTAGTATGATGATTAAACCCTATTTTATTTGAAATTATTTTATTACTAATTATTTATTCTCTTGGTCAGCGTGCTCGCTTTTCACATCGCCGTCCCGGGTTCGAGCCCTGGTCGATACAATACTATAATGTGCATTTTCCTTAAGATGTTCGCGTGTATGTTGCTGTGTGACGACGAGAAAATTCACTTTTTGGGGTGAGAAGACCGGAATACGGCGTGGGGATGTCTACGTGCTAACCACAACCTTGTTAACCCGTGGCCGCGAGGCAGGGACGTCGCCGGTAGGTCTGAGCCCGTTCACTGGCTGTCACGCCAAGTACTTTCATACTAATTATTCCCTAATTCATTTATACCTTCATTTTTAGTTTATATATTTCTTCACTACAATGGGTGACAACCAAAACGGTATAAGTGACGTTTTACAAATTGCGAGAAAAAACTTGTTTATTTTACGCTATACGTATTTCAGTCGCAATAAATTATCGTGGTTTTAATGAACAATTGAAATGCCGTGAATCAGTTTTAATGATGAAACGAAGCATCTCGATTTATTTATTTATTTATTTATTTATTTATTTATTTATTTATTTATTTATTTATTTATTTATTTATGTAGCGTTGGGTACTTTGTCCCATTTGTTGCCACTGTTCCCAGTCGCCCAGGGAGGCCCGCGGGGACTTGTCGGAGAGCAATTTCAGCGCTGCGATGTCGAGAGTCGCGTTATTGGCGGTCGCCGGCCGCTGAGACGGGAAGCGGACGCAAACCGGCACGGAGACCGCAGCGCAAAGCCAAATTTACACGTTCACCTCATTTCCTATGCTTCCGAGCTATACAGCTGTTCCACGCGCGCCACCGAGTACCTCAAGCACACACATGGAACTGTTACTAGTAACGGTGCGGAGAAGGTTTGGAAACGGTCTACACTGGCATTGTGTGAACTGAACATTTTAGAGAGAAAGTGTTATTATGCAGCAGCAAAGTCCCGTTTTCGTCGACAACAAAAGCTCGCTTTGAGGGCCCCTAGTATTGAAAAATTCTTATTTTCCTATGTGTCGTAGATTTCTTATTTCTCAAATACGTAGTATAATAAAAAACATGTTTTGTGCGGCTTAAAAGAAGTGGCTTGTCTGTCTAAGAAAGGGTTCATTACCGGAATCCCGAAAGCGTAATATCTTTAATTTATTGGGATATGCTAAAAAAATGCTAAAAATAAAAAGAAGTGTTTTTGATTAGAGTACATAAAATATCAATTTTACAGAAACGAAAACCATTTTGTTAAAGGAAATGTTTTCTCATTATTGTGCCTGATAACATTTTATGAAAAGTTATTAAACTTTGAGGAATTGTTTATGTGTGTCAATGCTAATGAATACATTGAAGAACCAATACGTCATCATTGTTACAATGTTATACGGATGTTAAACAATGCCTATTCTGTGGACGCCATAAAAAGTCTAGTCGACTATTAATGGAAATTTCAAAAAAACATGCGCGTCCCTCAATGGTGACTCATCAAGTGAAGAAAGTGGATTCAGACACTTCACCAACAAATGACCATGAAAATGTGTGAACCTATAATTCATGACAATGAAAGATCTTTGAAACCACAACTACTTTAAAAACCTCTGCGTCTAGCATCCGTTCTTTTTTCTTCAGCAATTCTCTTATGCTCGCTTCTCGGCGCCTAAGCAACGAGCGTCCTGCACCTACTTGCCTCTCCTCCCTTCACATACGGAAGCACAGAGCTTTTCAGGGCCCGTGCCAAATATCTCTCACTTGCGTCATAGCTTGCAATTTTAAATGTGATTGCGTGACGGTTGCTATGGGAACCATGACGCATTTTCATTATGAAGGGAAGTCCCCCTCCGCTTCATCCCTGTTAGACTACGGTCACAACACAGCCCAAATAACTGTCGCTCGCTACCAGACGACTGCGAGCAAAATCGACTTACTTCATCCGAAAAGCACCCAAACGTTGTACTCGAAATCGTCCGAATATCCTCAATATTTCGCAGCTCCTTGTTTGAAATGTTTGTCCAAAGTACGCTCAAGACCATCTACATGGAGTGGAGGTAGTCTTGATACTGCTTCTATTAAATGTTTCATTCACATTGCGAGATATTTAGGAGGTGTGGACATAGTAGAGTGGGCGGAGTCTCTATTTGCGTGAAAGCAGACATGGATTTTAGATTAGATTGGGTCAGTGCAGAGTTTGAAATGAAAGGGAATAGAAATTACTAGTTCAGGAAACATATTAGAAATTATTTCATGATATATGCCTTCGAGCGACGAATACGGTGTTTTAGATGACATCATCCAGAGAACGGAAAACGAAAATGGTCATACTAATGTTATTGGAATCGACGTAAATTTTCCTAGTGCACACTGAGAGGGAGCCGTGAGAGGAGGGAAAGTCCAAACACCTCTCAACAGTCTAGTTTGAAACAGCGGATGAACTCAGTAGTTCGGATCGAGACACTGTAGGATGCGATTTTGAATGTTTACTTAATTAAGCCGAAAGAACTTACTTTGTAAAGTTCTTAAGTCATTAGGGATCAAAAAGTGGTTTTTCTGAACTTAGACGAAAATAGTTCAAGAAAAGACATTACGATAGGAACAAAAGTATGGAAATACAAGAAAGCAAATATAGACGGACTTCAAGGATTCTTTAAGGAACAATACAACCGCTTTCTGAGAACAGAGGGAGGTATGTAATAAATATGGCACTATATTTAATGATTTTATATGCAAGGTTATGCAAGAGGTTGTTCTGTGCAAAATTTTAAAAATCAATTCGGAACCAAAATACTATATTGCAAAAATTAGGCGAATAAAGAGAATACCGATAAAGGAATTTAAGAAAGCGCGGTATGGAGCAAATGAATATTTTTTGAAATCGTTCAAAAGAATTGGAGCGAGAAAAGAAAAATACTCCGGAGGCATATTTAAAGAATGTACTTGATGGGAAGGGAAATAAATGAGCAGTATTTTATAAATATGTTCGTAGAAGGAACAGAAATAAAGAGGATATCCCAGTTGTTTGTGGAAACGGAAACTCGCTCATTACTAACGATCGGGCAAAAGCTAAAGCATTTAATAAGTAGTATTTCAGTTCGGATTTAAAAAGCAATCCACTAATTCAAGTCAAGAGTATTTGGTTACATATCAGTTTAATATTGAAGTAAACGATATCCGGAATGAAGTAATATCTACAAAAAAAATGGTAAATTGAGGTCCAGACGACATTTCTTCGGATATAATTAAACTAGGATTAGAGGTAATATTACCGTACATAATTAGAATATTTCACGTGTTCAGGAACAATTCAAAAGAACCTGACTACTGAAAATACGTTTTTGTCGTACCAATTTTTAAAACTGGTGACAAAACTATATTATGTAATCATAGGCTAAACCTTACGTCAATGGTCTACAAACTTATAGAGCATCTAGTTACGAGTTATGTTAAGCAAGAATGGGAAATCAAAAAATGGCTCTGTGATGGCCAACACGCGTTCAGTAGTGGTTACTCATTGGAAAGTACGTAGTAGTCACGCTACTTTAGGATCTAGCAGATGAAATTGACGCGGGCGGTAGAGTAGACGCAGTAGTTATATATTTTGACATGGCGTTCGACGTCGTTCCACACGATCAGCTTGTACAGGAAATAATGAGTTTAGACATCGATTCCAAGGCTGTGGGTCGATTAGCAAATTGATGCGAGACAGAAAACAGAAAGCCCAATTGTGCTAGAATTATCTTCCGGGACAAACGTAACGTTAGGTATACCGCAAAGCGGTGTCATTGGATCTCTTCTATTTCTAGCGTTCGTCAATGATCTGCTACCGCACATAATTTCAAATGTTCGGCTATTTGCAGACGATTGTACAATATATCATTGTATGAATTCGAAAGAAGATGAAGAAATGCTGAAACAGTGTCTTGATGCGTTATATCACTGAGTGGAATATAATGGAATGACCATAAATAACTGTAATAGCAAATCCATCACTTTTGGTAAGACTCATAAATACAAAGAAACAAATTACCGTTTAAATATAGACATTATTGCGAGAGTTTCTTCATCCATGTATCTACAGTGCCGACAGCGTATATGCATCTCTGGCAATTCTCTCGCCACGTGTTATGGTACGTGATGTGACGTACTGACTGCTCTGAAGCAATCAAGTTGCAAATATTTATTTACTTTCTCTCGGAGTTTCCTTGAAGCGATGGCGCATGGCGACGGGTTTGAATTTCTTTGTAATCGTGCGATAAACATTGAAAGTTGAAACTATGACTAGGGTTCACAAAGGTTCTAATTATAAAAGTTATAAACAAGGAAACAGAAACTTCTGACCTAAACAAAGAGAGAGAAAAACTACCATAGGCTCCTTCATCGCCCCCACCTGTAATAATTTTATGGTTTACTAGTTCATTGTTGTGTGTTTATGAACATGAAAAAAGGAAGTAACTGTTTTGTCAAAACACTTGCAATCCTTCCTGGTTCTTTATGCCCACGCGGGCCTTTTGAATACTTTATACCAGCTTGAAACCAACAGAAACAACAAATACATTTTTATGAATTCGATTTATTAAAGTTAGGATTCAAAAACATACAATAAATAAAAGTCATAAAGCTTAAATAAGTAAAATAACTCGTTATAAACCTTATTTTAGCTTGTATATGACTGGTAACATACTTGCCGAAAGATATCTTCTTTATGTTTTTGTAATTTCCTATCAGAAGCACTTGCTTTATAAATATAGTCCAGCATACTAACCTTATTTAAATTCCTTATGCTAAATTTTAACAAAAATAAAATTATTATTATTTCCATAATTAGAACTGTAATTATCTTCAAAGTGACCACCATTTTTTGACGAATTTATTACTAGAATATTACGCATGAGCTTCTGTTTATTTCCTTCTTTCTCTAGCATTCTCGAATTCCATCACGTGAAATTGCCTCTTCTTGTGCTTGTGAGTGCGTCAGGGCATGTTTAATTTAAGCAATTTGAGATTTTAGACCTGTGCAATCTGTTTCCTGAGAAATAGTTAGAGCATCACTGGGGAAGAGAATGCAGTCTATTAAGGGCAATACGAGAATATGCAGAATAGCAAGATCAAAAATTTTTATTTATCAATCAAAATCGACATCGTTTCATTCTTTGTGAATCTTCACCCGTTTTGAATATGTGTCACAAATGCAAACGCACCTCTCTGGAGGCGGCATAGTTCGGCTTGATTTCCAGCGCGCACTGTAATTAGTGACACAAGTGTTTTTGTATTTTCCCCGAGATTACCTCGTTTGTTAACTGATAATACATAGTTTATTTGCTAAGGATCGAGTGCAAATATTTGGTAAAGAATTGTGTACACTGTCAACATACAAATTACATAAAACAATACAAAACTGGAAGCGGATTAAAATATGGAAAACTGCCTCTGTGGATAAACTTTTTATGTTGAAAATCGTAATTGAATTGTAAAAAGCACGTGTTTTGCCGGATTTACAATAATTTACCCAGAGTACTTTGTTCAAATGAAAAACGTGTTTTAGCTTCTCATGTAAATTAAATTTGATTATCCACATTACGCCGACGAATGTAGACTTTAATTATCCATGCAATTTTTTATAGAGAGTAAAGAAGTTTTGAGATTTTTTCAGGCGTTTATGTTCAATTTTGACCCTTCCAATCAACAACAAAAAAACGGGGTTAAAAGCTTAATTCCTTCGCTTTTTAAAAATATCACATGTTCTGACGCATATCGTAAAAAAGGATAAATGCAAATTGTAGTCCTGTAAATTCTCTAGTTTTCCAAAATTTAAATCTTATAATTTGCACCCGACAGCTCAATATAAATACAACACTAATTTAATAATTTCTTATTTTCTTAAAATTGGTTTTTGTTTTATTATTTAATGTAGTTTTTCTTTCTGGAGTTTACTGAAAAAAGTGAAAAGTAAAAATAAATTGTAAGAACCTATTGTAATTAGAAGATTTAACGGACTACAATTTGAACTAAAAATAACAAGTTTTTATACTTTATCCACCTTACCAGAAAACGTGTTAATATTAATCGTGATTATTCTATTTGTATTGTTTTATGTGATTCGTATGTTGGCAGTGTACACAATTCTTTACCATATATTTGTAGTAGATTCTTATGAAATAAACTGTGTATTATTAGTTTTTGTACCCTAATGACCACGCATACTTACAAGTCTATATACAAAATATGATTTGTAAAGATCCAGAATATTCCTGTTTTGGAATAAAATATGCAAATACATCTTTTTGATAAATGTTGAACAAAGATAGAATTACTTTCGTGTATTGAATTTTTATAAGCGACATAACTAGGGCATAGTCCCAAAGGAAAACGAGACTTTTTAACTTTATAACACTAAAATGGTTAATATTAAACAAAATTTTAAAGACCATGTTTGAACGATATTGCATCTACTTTAGTTTTGTATAAAACATAGTTTTCTGTGGGATGGAGATAGCAAAAACCGACGAAAAAGCACCTTCAAATGGCTCCCCAACCCGGTGAAACCCCCACACTTCATAAAAATGTTTAGTATGTTATGCAGTAGGAACCAACAATCATGCCAACTTTCATAACTCCGGATTTTTTCCCTTCTATCATCATTTTTATGTCTAATATGATTGAACCATATAGCAGGAAATTTTGATATCCACCCTAATTTAAAAATGTAATGCATCACATATAATTATAATTACCGAATTCTTTTGGAAGGACACATGTTTCAAGTAAATGCTTGATATTGCGTTAGTATACATTGATATTTTATCTTTAAACCACTCAATATTTAATTTAAAAAAACGATTTCTTCGCTTCTTTAACTATAAACCCATCAATAACCACTCGCACATATTTTCTCGTGATAGACTACTAAGTGGCATGTTTTCTCAAAAGAAAATGTCAACTGCTTTCACAAAACCAACCGACGTAATGAACAAATAGCGGCTATCGGGAAATGTCGGCTTCATGCTATTAATTTTAAGAAACCATTACAATTTTGTTTTTATCCTATCAAGTCGGCTCATAATAGCAAGATAAATAGCAATATCTTGTATTAATTTTCTTTTATTTAAATTAAAAGTAACGAAATTTTTTTGAGCACAAAGCTGAAACCTTCTGAACAAATATTCTTGGTGTTTTAAATGTAAATACTGCAAGTCGAAATATTACTTGAGTAAAGTTCAATAATTTGTAATCACCTATACAATTTACACAGTGGTTGGACAAAATAATACAAACACCATTCAATACAGTACTGCATGTTGGCACCACTCTGGAAGTGTAAACTCTGCGACGCGACGCAGAGTTTGCATGTTGGCAGTGTACACAATTGTTTACCAGATATTTGTAGTCGATTATTATGAAATACGGACCCTAATAACCACAGATACTCGCAAGTCTATACACAAAATAAGATTTGTAAAGATCCAGAATTTTCCTGGTTTTGCGCAAAAGATGCAAATAAATATTGTTGATAAATGTTGAACAAAAATAGAATTACTAACGTGATGGATTTACATAACATAATTTTTTATAATGGAGATAACTAGGGAATTTTCGTAATGGGAGCATCTGTGACGAAAACAGCGGAACTGTTCAACGTTTCATGAGAGAAAGTGTGCACGGTAATGGCAGCATACACAAAACATGGTAAACAGCATCAGATAAGATGTTTATCTGAACTAATAAAAGTGAATTCAATGGCATGTAACTGACATCGATATCACACAAAGTAGCGCACGAATAGAAACAAAATATTTAATGGCTCTTCTTGAGGATTGTCGCAGGGTTCTTCAAAGATTGATAAAGATTAATGCAACACAAATGCCAAAAATAAATAATTTAAATATGTTTGTAGAAGCACCACGATCAATATTTTTGCCTGTCGCTAAGAGAAAATTGTTTCCTAATATATTCCGCTAGAGACTGGTATCGGTACATAAGATCACGCTATAAGATTATAATATCTTTAATTTCTAATCGTTAAACTATATATTGAACATTTTGTAACATCCCTGTTGACTATTTCTTTCAAGTTGTTAACAAATAAAATAAATTAAACAACTTCACAAGGTAGTAGTTTTTCTAGTACATCGTAGTTGCAGTGCATGCAGGTGTCACAGAGAAACTGCAGTACATCTATTCATTGGGATATTTGCTCTAAACATGCCATTCTGCTCATAAGCAGATCCGATTCTGTGCTCTGAACGAGCTGTTGGTTGGCGTAGGGGTTAAATAATTAATATATTATATTTATATCAATTATATGATAATTGAGGTTAATATAAGTTAATATAACGGGTGTACATTTTATCGTTCGCCGATGATTCGGGCCGCGTCGCTCCGAGAGTAGAGGGTTGGCTAGTCCAGCAAAGTGCTGACTCAACTCCCGTGCTTACATTCGAAAACTAACGCTATGCTTAAAGATGCTGAAAGTGATGTTCTTCAACTCGAGATCATTCTTGCCACCTCCGAAATATATTTTGATTTACCTTTGAAATAAATCTCGAGGAATTTCTGCGAGTTTCTCTTCTATAGAGCGTCGGAGCTCTTCCTCCGAATGTTGGTTTCCTGCATACGCCTAATCTTTCTAGTACCCCCAAAGGAAAAAAGTCACAAGGGGTCATATGAGGTGATCTAGCATGCCCTAACCCACGACTAAATAATCGATCGCCACTACACACAGTATTTAAAACGTTCATGATCGAACAACAGTGTGAGAAGTTGCCGAATCCTGTTGAATGTAACCATAGAGCCTTTTTTATGACGTCAATTGCTCAAAGTATAATGTCAATATCTGATTTATCTTAACATAAACAGTAACAGAGAAGTTGAAAAAATAGGTTCATAATTCTTGAGAAACTCAACACACACCCCACATCGATTTTTACGTCGTGAAGTGGTTCTTTGTGAAGCAGATGAGGGTTTCCTGCACTCCAATAGCTATTATTTTGAATGTTGCAACCAATCAGATGAAACCACGCTTCATCAGAAAAGAGAATCAGAATACGTTTCGGAGATGCCATGAATTCTCTGGGGTGAAATACACAATTTCCAGAATATTCTTTAATTTTCGGAACGACAAAGCCCTCGGCTTCTCGGGTTAGGCGGCCCCTATGTTCGGCGACCGATGAAATGTACACAATGGTATTATATTAATATATTTTGAATCTCTTCGAATAGGTTGTTTTAATGTTAGTTGCTATTTTTAAATTAGTAATAAGGATAATATGGGTTGTTATGAAATTTGTACAGGCCTCTCTTTACGATTGTCGCAATCTTCGTCCAGAGTTTGGTAAATATTAAAAAAATCAGGTGCGGTTTCTAGTTGCTAGATTGGTATCTAATAGATTCGCTAGATATCAGTATAGTAATAGTAAAAGAATTAAATGAAAATTCTGTTAACATCATTGTATTTATTCACAACATCAGAGTTATCTTATCTTAGGATTCTAATTAACAAGTCATTAAAATAAAAATGACAAGAAGTTCAGACAATATCTCCGTAGGCGGTGTACACGCAATCCTCAGCGCCATCTATTGAGTGATCTCTTGTATTTCAATCCATGCAAGTGTGGCGAACAAAATCAGTGCGCTTTTAATATATTTTGAGTTGTGAAGGATTGATGTTTGTGTAAAATGTAGTTTTCTACTACATGACGTTTTTCGTTGAATGACTGATGTAGAATAGAACTGAAGACTATTAACTTTTTACAGTTTTTTATTTGTCATTTTCTTTTAATTTTCAAATATTACAAACAGTATGGCAATTTAAATACACAATGTGAGGAAAACAGACCCTGACGAAAGTAGAACAGGTCAAAATTTAATGGCAATATAATGGGAAATATAATTAAAGGAAAGTATAGTATTTTATTAAAATTTGAATAGATTACTTTAAAAATAATACTCTTAAACACCGCGGTTTACATACAATTTATATCTTTTCTTTTTCACAAGGATTGGATATGGAGAAAGCCATGTAACAGAGAGAGAGTGAGGGAGCCAAAGCGTTCTGGCAATGAGTTTATTCCAAGAAATGAAGACGCTAACGGTGGCAGCCTTAACTAATGAAAAAATATTAAATTATATTTTTATTTTACTAGCAATTCGATGAATTTTTACAGGTTATAGGGTACTTCAACTGTGCTGTAACTAGTTCCGTAAGTGTACAGTATTTTTTTTAATTTCCGGAGATGGTGTTCTTCCTTGCTGGACTATAAAATCCGCTGCCGACCTACACGTAGGCTTGTGGAGACTTCCCCAACCAGGTATTGCCCACCAGCAGGTCACCGTACCGGCCGGGATTCTAAGCTCCGACTACTCTGCCGCCTTGTGTCAATTCAATTGAGCCTTTTTTACGTGCGGAGACTCAGGCATCTCCGTGTGACCTTCTCCTCCGTGAGACCACGCAAATTTCCCGCTTTCATTATCTAACGAAGAAAAATGGAATCACTTGGGAGGTGAAGCAGGCAATGTAAATTAAGCTCATAGGATTCTTTTAGGCTTGAAGATCTTTTACATGCAGTAATTTACATTTATTTAGTCAAAAAACAGTAAAAACTGTACGTGACGTATTGGGGAGAAGATAATCTATGCACGTTTCCATGAGTTCAAGAATCCCTTCCCATCATTTTAACTATAAATAGTTGAAAGATGAGTAAAATTTTAAAATAAATAAATAAATAAATAAATAAATAAATAAATAAATAAATAAATAAATAAATAAATAAATAAATAAATAATCAGATTTGCAAACATTTCAGATACTAAACATTTCCGTTCCTAAATTATAGAAAACTAGTTTGCAACTATAAGCGAACTGCAGATTTGATTTTTCTGCATTGCTAACAAAAATATAGTAACTCGCTCTTACCTCTACTCTTACCACTACAAGCAAAATGAGAGTTAAACAAAACGCGCGCATAGTGTAGCTACATTTACGTCCAGAAGCAAAGCAAGAGGCCATCTCAGCATTTGATCAATGTATCAGGGAAACTGGACAAAAACCTGATCGAGATGGGGTCACTGATCTGGAAGCTGAAGTATATTATTTTTTACAAGCATGTTAAGTATTTAAAAAAATTACATTACAAATGTGAAGTAATTTATTATATATCACTGTTTTGATAAAATAAACATTATTTTTCTTTTTGATGATAAATATAGTCTGTAATTGTGCAGTTATGCACAAAAATATTTTATTTTAAACTTAAATTTGTGTAACGAATTCAATTGTTTAATGTCATCTGGCAATGCGTTGTGAAGTAACGTACATGTATTGCATGTGGATTTCTGATAGTGAAATGTTAATGCTGACACTGAACGCAATTTTTACGACGTGCGTTGTGCTAATTGTACATATTTTTATGCAATAATGATATGTTCTCACCGTTAAGTAAGTTCCTTTTGACAAATATTACAGATTCGTGAAAAGAAGGCAAGGCAATGGAAAGATTTCAACTCAATGAAGATAGACATGCAAGGATCACCCCGATGGCATTTTGTTCATTTTTCCATTTTTTTTCATTGTAAAGGTATGTGTACTACATGATGAGCTTCTCCAGAATATTATGCCATATCTCCGTCCGGAATGCACATTTGCAAAATGCAGCATGAAGGCTGACAGCATTTGAAAGGATTCTGAATGCGTAACAGAATAAACTTCATTTAGTGTTTAATTCTGTTATATGCACATTCCATTTGAAGTTTGACTGAATTGCGAGACCTAGATATGCTGTTACCTTAACATCAGCTAATTGCATATTGCATTTTCAACGGAGCATGCGATTGCTGATTTAAAATGCACTGTTTTTCCTTCGTTAACTATTAATTTGGTATTCCAAAACCAATTTGAAACTTCTGAAATCGTACTCTTTATTGTTTCTGTTTTGCAAAAAATATTCGTGTCATTGGCAAACAGAACTGTTCTTCCGTTTTAAACAGAAGAGGACATACCGTTTACGTATAACAGAAAGAGGATAGGACCCAAGATCGAACCTTGCAGAACCCCATATTCGATTGGTAAAGAATTAGAAAGATAAGTAAATAATTTCCTTTCGTACCAGTACGGTGTTTCTACTCTTTGAGGTCGAAGTAAGGTACGTGGTTAGCAATGTAGAGCGATACCACGAATTCCATAAGAAAGTAATTTTCATACCAAGATGTTATAGTCATTAACATAAAAAGCTTTTGAAAGATGTAAATATATTCCAATTGGTGCTTCATTTTGGTCTATTGATGAAGCAACATCTTTAAGAAAAGAAAAAATTGCAGCTTCAGTAGATTTTGATTTTCTAAAATCGTGTTTGAGTCTGAAAACGCTTCGTTTTTTTCTGATAAAAGTTTTCATTCGCATTCAGGAAAGCCTCTCTAATATTTGTGCGAAAACTGACAAGAGAGAAATTTGCGGGTAATTTTGAATTTAACTTTTGTTCCCTTTTTTAAAAAGATGCTTAATTGTTGATGTTTTGAAAACATCTGGAAATATTCCTGTGCGTAAAGAAGCATTGAAAATGTGAGTTACTGGGTGTATAGAGGCAGCTACACAAGTTTTCAATAAACAATCGGTAAATTCATCTACACCAGATAAATATTTATTTTTTTAGTTTACTGACTATTCTCAGGATTTGGTTAGAGAAAGTTTCGAAAATAAACATCGTGTCGAAAATTTTGGGGAAGAGAATGATGTCGAATTTTGTGGTTTTAATCTCTTCGTGCGTTCTGCCGCAATTCTAGAAAAGTGTTGGTTTAAGAGATTTGTCTTTTTTCCAGATTACTTGCTTCTCTTTCATTACCCTTTAAAACAATATTCTGTACTGAGAATCGATATGATGGGGACGCATTTTTACGATATTCCACATTGCTTTAGTTTTGTTACTAGCGTTCAAAATATCCTGATTATTTTTCATTATTTTTGCCTGAACTATTTACATTCATTCCACAAAATGAGACAGGCACGGCATACGTATTATTTTTTCGCCCTTAAAAGTCTACGGCTTGTATCATGTTTCAACAACTTGATTGTATCAGTCCGATTCGCTAGTTATGTTACCAAAGCCACACAGGCACACATGTGTTGTAGTGTCATACATATGTGTGTGTGTGTGTATGTGTGTGTTCCCCTCCAGACCGGGGCTGAATTCGATCTAGATATCTGGCTAGTGTGGAAAATCCGGCCCCGTCGACAATACGAACTTTGTTGTGACGATAAAACTGCCCCGAGTTCACGACCACTCTGAGAGAGAAGAAAAAAATATTTTATTTTCACATTTTCATTTTTAAAAATATTTACTTCGTTAACTATTGTTATATTTTCACTCTGTAAAAGAATTTCCCAGAAATATTATATAAAATTTAATACCACACCTCAAAATTGTATCGATTTTTTCATTCCTTTTAAGTTGATAAATCAGCTTCTACTTCGAGGGCTGACACACAAAACAAATTTTCATCAGGCCACTAAAAGAGATGCAAGAAAAACCTCCAGTCGTAAATATTTGAATGTTTACAAGCTACTAATGGAAACCTACTCCCCTGATTTACACTGTAGACAAAACAGTTTCTCGAATGCAGCTAATGAGCTCGTATCACACACAACTATGTTGTTTGTAAGCGTGAATATTCCATGTGTTTCGGAAGCAAGTTTGCGAGTCGTCTGCACCCGCAGAGGCCTCTGCTCAGCCTGGCGGGCGGCGATAACCACTTCAAAGGGCTTGGGCCCTTCGCTCCGCTACGTACGGAACGCTGTCAGCATAACAGCCGTCGCTCGTACCTTCGTTAACGGAAATGATTTCGCCCTATCATATGCGTGCGTTTTGTTCTCCTACGTAGGTTCTTATAGTCAACTTAACAAGTTGCTCAATCACTTTACCAATTTTTTCCCAAATTTTGTTAATTTGGCTACTCGCAACAATTCGAATGAGAATATTTATTTCTTTGATTCTTCGTATTTTTTTTCTCTGAAGGCCTCTTTATCTTTCAATGTCTCATCTTTTACTTCCAAAGACTGAAATATCCTAGAAAGAGGAACAAGGTATAGATGATTGGTGCTAAGAATAATATTTCATTTATTAGGCTTATGATTATTTAATTACTAACACATTAAGAGCAACCGTAATGTAATCTCCCACCAGCGGGGCACCGCTCCAGTAGGAACAGGTTCTCAGCTCCTGATCAGTCTCCCGGAATGTGTGGTATTACAGTGCATGTTAGTAAAAGTGTGTGTAAAGGATGAGGATAGGACAAGGAAGAGGTATGAAAGATAGCGCGAGGTGTCCGTGGTCCGTTTGTTAGGTTACTGCTCCGATATTTGCCTAGAGTTGATCCGGGAACCACAGAAAACTACCGATGAGAATAGCCGGCCGCTAGAATTCTCCTCCAGGCAGTGACAGAATTCGACCTAGCTGGCAAGTTAGTGACGAAAATCCTTTCACCATCGAGACGGGAACCTAGGACCTCAACGACAATTAGAAAAATAGTTCTGAAAGAATGCCCAATTTTGGATTTCTCAAATAAACGCTCAGGTCAAAATTAGTAAGAAAGATATTATAGCAGTTATAGGAAACCATTACTGAAACTATAGGAAGAAACATTCCTCAAATAATTTCTGGAAATGAAGAATGTCTGCTTTTCCCATCCCTATGATCGTTATTTAATTTGTATTATGGTCTGTGTAATGAAACACCCCAGTAATTTAATTTAACACGGCGTAAACGTGCCTAGCAAATCTCCGCTAGCGTGCGAATTCCATTATCGCATGAGAAAATCAGTTTGATGGTAATCTGGTTTTATATAATCTAACAGCCGAAACCTATACATACGAGCTCAGTCGAACACACACAGAAGCGTAAAACACACACTCAAGAGATAATAAACCGTTTACATGTCAGTATATTATAAATGTTAAATGAGTTGGCCTATGAACAAAGAAATTATCTTTGTCAAATAGATACATATTTCAACACAATGCCTATTTGAATATGTGTATACCAACACCCAAAAATGAATTTACATGTTAAATTCTGCAGATATGATATATTTTGATATTCAAACCGTGCTACAATCTCTTTTTGGCTTATTTTTCATATATTAATGGCCGGCATATAAATATTCACTCCTTCTGCGACGATTTTTGAGGTTTCAAGAAAATGTATGTCTTCGTGCGAGTTAATTTTGCCTATACGGATTTTCAAGCATTAATGAATTAACGACAGGAAATATTTAGCGTAGCAATAACAACACAGTCATTTCATTTTGACGCTTTACTTATAGTTATTTATGATACAATTGGTAAAAGTAATATTTTATTTTGCAAGTAGGATAGAGTTGCGACACGAGATGGTTGGCCGACTGACTGGCTACCTTATGAGCAAAATAAAAACACTTTTACTACGTGTATCATACATTGATTTTAGATCGCTTTTCTGACTTGAATTAAATTTAATTCAAGTATGCAAATCACTCAAAGAAACATTGAGATCAGTAGTAGTTTATGCCTTTCTTTCGCTGATACTACAACATTCGGTTACTACAAAATACAAACATGCCACCATTTATAACTATGTAATTGCTAATTAACTATTTAAAATTACTTCTTTGGCTCGTCAAACATCCAAGAAATTAATGGTGTGCTGGCAGAATATTCAGCTGGCACGCCACACTCGGTTAGTACACAAAAAATCACCGTTATTGCTGTGTGTTGCAGCGACTGGTACTTCGGGCGGCCGTATTGCAGCGTCAGCAACTTCATCGCCAACGTGTCGGTAGCGGCGAGCGTGTTCACGCTGACGGGCATCTCCTTCGACCGGTGAGTCCTTTTGCCCGACTCTGCTATGGTCGGCTCAAGATTGGTTGATTGGTTAGTGTTTCCGGGCGCGTCGCGTGCTATGGTCATTAGAGTCGTTAGTGCAGTGCGCGTTATCTTTCGGGAGGCCGCGGGGTTCCTCCTCTGTATGGCACCGACCTTTACGTCGGTTTGCTATGTTTTCACCTCCAGGTATCTCCACGAACAGAGAACGGCCGGAACATGCTCTAAGCTTCCCACTGAGCTCTCGGCATGTAAAGTCAATGTAAGTGAATGTGTGTGCGCGTGTGAAGACGAGGAAGGAAGAAGGATGAAAAGGAAGAAGGATAATAAAGGGAATAAGGATAAAAAGGGAAATGTCTAGCGTGGTCTCTAGCCCGTAATCGCTTGTTATTGAGCGGATAAATTACGAAAACCTACCAATCGGAGCAGCGGGCTACTACAATTCTCCGTCAGTGGTTGCATTCAATCTAGGAATTTAGGGTCGAATATCCGTCACCTCTAGGACTCAGACTCTACAACGTCGCAACCAGTGTATCTGCCTCCGGGCCAGCTTAGCTAGTCGGCTCAATTCGTTATTGGATACCACTAAGAAGATCTACAAAGCTAATCTAAATACTAATTTCTAATATACGTATAAACTGAAGGAAAAGTTAACAGCCTGTGATAAGGTGAGATGTGAGGATTCAATGGTTTTGTTCGATACCCAGGAAATCGGAAAAAATTCAAAAAGGATTAGTTTCGATTTTGACTGAAAAATGTGCTGCGCATACCGACTCTATTCTCACCACTAGTGTGTCACTGTTTACGACAGAACTGACATCATGCGACGAACACATAAGCTTTGGTTTCACTTCTGCCGTTTGTACGAACTGACAAATTTTACTGCTCCAGGGAAACATTTTACAATCTCGATAGCAGTTTTACTGCAACAGGCCAATAAATGAACATACAAATGCCAATGTTTATTGCAAAATATAAATATGAGTGCAGAATAAGACTGTGCATATGAGACTACTAAATCGTAAAAACTAGTGAGAATGCGCGGGTTAATGAAACTTTCCTTTTCTTAATGTCATTATTCAACTGTTCATCAGAATTTAAAAACAATGCATGTCATCATTTAAAGGTCAACAATTGAATGACGTTATGGATAAATAACTTCACGAGAATCAATATGGTTCAAAACTAGCTTGGAAAGCAGGGGCATATCTTCAAATTTCGGGCAGTAAAGATGCACGCCGAAAATTAGGTAGAACGTATATGTATGCAAGTTCTGCATGTTTACTACGAGTATAAGTAAAATAGAACCCCCCCCAAAAAAAAATTGTTTCACGTCGTACAATGTGAAGTTTCGAAGGCTAATGAATTGAGGGAGGTTTACAAATTCTGGAACAACACAATCACTGTATAATGTGAACACAGACTTGAAGATACTTCTGAAGCGATCATACAATTAATTTCTGTAATTTGATTAAAAGTTAGTGTGTGTATGCTATAAAACTGGTAATTCGATAAAATTCTTCTTACTCCTAATTTAAAGTAAAAATCTTGAAATTTGGTTTACAACAAAGCTCACACTTATTTGTAAACGAAAACCGTCAGTGTTTTAAATATCAAATTTTTGCAATTTTTTGAATGTAAGAAGTTGTAATCCAAATTAGTAATATATCAAATTTATACATGATTTTTCTTCATTTAATCAAGCAGTTGCTAGGAAAAAGTTTCATATTTATTTGTCACTTTAATTTTTAAATTGCCATTTTACAGAAATTTTGGAAGTGCCTTAAGAGGGCTTCGAGTAAACTGACGCAATATTTAAAATATCTTTAGGTTCTTCGGAATGTTATAACTGGTTTTTACTCCTATCGTATTTATCATGTTCAAACAAAAAATTCTAATCAGACAGAGTTTTGCGTGATACACCCCTCCATCCAGACATTTCGATTTTCAGGTACATAATTATGGTTATTGTTATCTCCTCTCCATCTGCACCAACGAGTACAAAGTTTAACCTTTACCTTTAAAGATTTAAGAGCCTTGGATTCGAAACCCGCGTGCGGCACAAATGTTTTAAGTGGCATTTGTTGCGTGGGTGAGCATTCCCACTCTTTCGTGTATCACAACACTATCTCAATTTCTTTATTATCACTGGCCCTCACCTGGAATTATGCGTGTGTGTGTGTGTGTGTGTGTGTGTTATCTGTGAACAGCATGTTTGTGTGTGCATTTGAGGAACTGACTCGCTACTCCCAGAACAATGGCACAAACGATGCGATGAACTCACGGACTACCACTGCCACAAATGAAATGGTAAAGGATCGAAATATGCATGATAAACATTTGGCAATGATGTTATGAAGCGCGGGGATGCGTTTCGCTGAGAAGTGTCCCCATGGAAGCGGTAGCTACCGCGTGAACGCTCAATAGGTCCTTATGTGCCGGGATTGATTGACTGACTAGGGATTTCGGGGACTTCAACGGCTAAGGTCATTAGTACCTTAAGGGTAATGCATTTTTTTATCGCGAGAGGTGGAGGTGATCTTCAATCTTGGATGGCGAGATCCTGCACCGACCCGTCGGCTTGCGGGCTTTTTCCCAACCAGGTACTTCCACCAGCGGGGCACTACCTCAGCCAGGAGAAGCTCGAAGCTCCAACTGGTCTCCCGGTACGTATGTAGTGTATTGAATACAAATACATACTCCACTCAAATTAATGGAACCACCGCATATACTCGACGTAAACCTGCAATAACCAATCACAGACGGCAGGTGGCATCATTAAAAGTGGAGGGAATATAAAGCGATTCGGATGGAAGCGGAACAAAGTAGGAGCGGGGCAATGCAGACGCGGAGCGATTTATCGGGCGACCAAAAAGGCATGCTCATTGGCTTTCGGGCCAAGGGGCACCTCGTTTCTGAAAGGGTTATGTTTGAAAACTGTCCGCGTACCGCTATGGTTAAAGTGCACCTCGCATGGCAAAATGGCGATGTCCAAAACACTAAGGCATCTGTGGAGCAACTGAGCGTCTAGATGAACTAAGGCGCGGGATCCATGCACCCATGCTGACAGCTGTTCATCGGCGATAATGGATAGAATTTGCACATCAATACTGCAACTGGACATCCACTGAATGGCGACAGGTGGTCTTTCAGATGAATCGTTTTTGGCTCCAACGGAAAGTTGGTCGGTGGTGGATACGGCGTGAAACGTCTTAACGCAAACCCCCTGCAACAATGGTCGGATGGGTCCAGACGAGAGGAGGGGGCGTGATGGTGTGGGGAACGTTTTCGTGGACTTCCCTGGGTGATTTCGGCATTCTGGAAGGCACAGTAGATATACAGAAGTATGCAGTCATCAATGAAAACCAAACCTCCCCCTCCCTCTATACAGACCGCTTTGACTCAGCGAGATGACATCTTCTAACAGTACAATACGCAACGTATCATACAGCTCGCAGTGTACGTGCGTGGTTCGAAGAGCACGAGGGTGAGTTTACAGTACTCCTGTGGACTCCCTTTACAGTTCAGAACCCTCCAAACTCCCCACATGTAAACCCAATCGAGAATCTGTTGGACCATCACGATCAGGTTGTTCGCGCCGTGGAATTCTCTATTTTAGCATTGTAGATTGGGAGTTGAAGAAATTATATTTGTAGCATTTGAAGAATGGCATATTTATAGATTCTAAAATTATAATAATTAGTCATTTCTCTAACAAATAGGTTTTCTTCTTGAATAACTACAAAGAATTAACACGCTCAAGTACTTGCTGCATTAGTCTTACATGAAATTGCGTTTGAGACTACCTAATGCGTAATACGTTTGAGACGTACGTAATAAATTGTATGTTGAATTCAATGGTATTTCTTGTATTAAGTTTTACTAAACTATTATTAATATTTTAGTTAAATAAATTAATATAGAAAAGTGATTAATTTATTTAGTGACATCTGTTTGTTAGTTTGTTAAATTTTTATTCTTTATACATTGTTTTTTAACATACTTTGTATAAGTCTTTTCAATTAAAAAGTGTAATTTTGCAGTAATAATATTCTTTGAAGAATATATATAAGAAATCGAACATTTGAAATCTTTTTCTTTAAAAAAAGTGGAAATTACAAAGTTGAAAGACATTGTTTTCGTATTTATTTTATTCTTATGAGACATTAAGCTCTCGAAAATACCGTAAACAACCAGGTATGTATTTCAAAGAGAATAAAAGATGTGACTGTGAGTTCTTGATAAAGGAACGTACCCTTGGTGAGAGATAAATCATGCAATAAAATTGCGCCATCGCTAGGACGTTTTGGTTCACTTAAAAGTTTCCGGGGTTCGAGTAATACAACAAGTAATTCCCAATTCAGAAATGATCCTCTTCTAATATCATAGAGAAAATAATATAGGAAATTATTGGAAGCTTAGAATAGCATTTGGGAATTCCGTTTCATTCTTTTCCAACCTTTTACACTTGAAACGTTCAATATGACTCCGAGAAGAAAAATATCAATATAATCATTATGGAAAAATATTTTAGACAGTTAAGACGGCCAAACTCTTAGCTAAAGCATAAGAAATGCATTAAAATTTTATCGACGTGTCATTAAGATACATTACAAAGTTGTTCATATCACGATTTATTCAACAGAGTTTATTTAAGGCCATATATTGCACACGTATTGTGACCTTATATTCTTTTCTCTATTATTCATCACGTCAATATCGGTTTACTTTGATTAGCAGTGAATAGAATAATAAAAGCCAACGACACTATTTTTTAAATAATTATAAACCGTTGCTGTCATTTTTATTACACTAAAACAATATGATAAAACAAGGAAACATGTTTTTTGAAATTTCATGTCCACAACTCGCTAGCATGTAGAGGAAATGAAACACACTTTCAGTAAAAATAATATTAAAACTTATTCATATTACAGGAACATTTGAATATAAACTCGTTATTTCTACAGATATGTATAAATGAGCTAATTTGTGCAGTTGTACGTATCTAACGCTATTAACATTAACATAATGATAAAATCGTTTTCACTACCGGCAAAGGTGACTCAGGGCATCAACCTATGTCCCTGCAGTGCCTCTGACCGGATGTTCTAGGGTTCGTAACCCGATGGTGTCAGGATTTTCGACACTAACTAGTTAGCAGGTCGATTTCAGCCGCTTTCTGGAGGAGAACCCTAGCGGTCGGCTGCTCTGATCGGAAGTTTCTGTGGTTTCTCCAACCATTACCAGGGGAATGCCGGAGTAGTACCCTAACAAACCGGCCACTGACCGCGCGTGATCTTTCCTTCCTCTTCCTTGTCTTATCCTCACCCCTTACTTACACATACTGGCACTCACATTCACTACACTCCCACACATGTCGAGAGACCGAACGGGAGCTTAGAACTTCTGATAACTGTGCTAGAACGGTGCCCCGCTGATAGGAGATACATATTAGGGGAAATCCCCAGATGTCTGGTACAGCGATGCCGGATCTCGACAGCGAAGGATGATCAGCGCCATATCTCACAGTAAAAACACTCACTACACTTACGGGATTAACTACCTTAGTAGCACCCGGAATCATCAATCAATCGAGTTCACTAATAGGTTGGAGAACAATGAAATCAATTTATTGGATTTGAAGTTTTGTTTGGAATCGAGTTAGAAATTACGTGAATGAGATTTTTTTTTAGATTTTGACATTTAAGAAATTTCGGAGAGTTTTATAGAGAAATTCCTTTACATAATTTTTAAGTAATCAAATATACATAACTGAAGCCTTTTGTGCTCAAGTCATTTACTTCAGAGAGTTTATTCTCAACACATCTGTTAGTTCCTCGCTTGTGATATCTTCACTGGAACAAGAAGGTTGTAAAAAAGCACATACGATAGGCAAAACAACAATTTCTATGACATTCTTCGTCCATTTCCTATATCGTTTAGAAAATAAAAAAAGTATGTGTGGTTTAAAAACTTTAAAAGTGGGTTTGAAGAAACATTCACTTTAAACTTAAAATACTTGAGAAATAAAATAAGTGATTAAGGTAGAGTCAATAAGCCTTCGAGATCAATGTTTCAAATAATTTTATATAATAGATTTCTCGTAACTTTCTGTGTAGAAAAAACAAACCCTTTTTTAAAAAAAAATTCCTGTTAACAAAATGCTACCTAGGAGGAGGGTAGTAAATTTAATCCGCCTCTTCCAATGAACTCTAAAGTCTCCTTCCTATACTCTAACCTGCTAGTTTTCATTTTCCTTTAAGTAGAAAATTACATGTTAAAAGGCAACAAATAAGGGGTTATATCAGATAGGGAATAAGAAATAAGAACGTGATTGTTTTTCCTGAGTAAAAGAATAATACCTCATTTCTCAAATTACATCTATGAGTATCTTGTCATTTATTATCCGATTAAAAAATGAATATTAAATCAAAATATCAAAAGCATCTTAGTAAACGGATGCTCGGGAAGAGAAAATAATGGCACTGGAAACATTGCGACAACTATATGCGCAAACACATCTTTACGGATTCTGTTTTATGACAGGCTAAGTATGCAACCAATAATTCACTTTTACCAGAATCGAATTTCGTCAAAAGTGTAAATATAACGGCTATCTAGCGCCATGGTGCACACAAACTCCCAATTTCTTTACCACCATCCACCATGACACACGTGGACTTCAGAGACTCAGTGAAGAAAAATTATCCTTACATTGTTTCTGGTTTCAAAGTGTTTGCATTGCTTCCGTTTGAAAACGCTCTGCTAAGATATACTTCCAAAATTCTTTTTTATTTTTCATTATTTTTGCGAACCATTACAAATATAATTCTATTAGTTAATATTATTACGTTTATGCCTGACGTTATACTTGTGTCGGAATCAGTGTGGATCTTAATGTTGAACACGTTCTCCTTAACAAAATACGTGTTATTGAATTTCAAATACAACCGGATTATCGAGCTCGTGAATACGCTGGATACGAGAATGGAAATACAAAGAGAAAATCCCCAATGGCAAGACGTGTTCAACGACTGCAATCGCAGGTTTAAAGCGTACGCTCGACCTCTCATAACCATAATTATCATTGTGTTGCCGCTCGTACCTGTGATACCGTTGCTCGACACATACGTGATTGAACGTGAGGGTTCAAAGCGACTACTCACCTACGAAACATCGTTGCCGTTTGATGTGGAAAAGTCACCTGCTTACGAAATCATCTATCTTCAACAGGTACGGCAGTAAGAAAATATTAATGTTTTTTAAGAAAAATAACAACTTCATATAAGTTAATATTACAACACAAATCAGAAAAATCATTGTTTAAATCATATTTAGTCATTAACTAAAGAGATTTTCAAATGTGGAGATTCATATTTTTGATTTAGGTGCTCGATCTTACCCTGAATTTACCAATTGTCTTATTAAATGACACGGTATTTGTGTTTCTGTGCACTTATATTGTGGGACAATTTCACATACTGCAGAAGAATCTAAGATCTGCTAGCACGCTTGCTGATTTACCGCCTTGTGTGCGTCATCACCAGTTCATCCTCAGGTAATTTTATGTATCACTATTCTTTATTAGAATATTTTATCTACTTTAAAGATTTCTCCCTTGATCTATAATTATATTTCAATGAATACTATTTGTGAATAAATATAATGAAATAATGTAAGTAGTAATCGTATAAAATGGCACAGAATATTTCGTACTTGTTAATTTCCTACATTCTTTAGTCAGGGCGAGAATTACAATTTTGCCCCACCTTCTTCCCAGCTGCCATCAATTGACCCCTGAAAGATATTTAATATTTTTTTCATTTTTTTGGCCCCCTGATGGAAGAATTGAATATAACTTTAGGAATATTATTGAAGAATATTAAAAGTGGCCCCATAAGCACACTTCAGATATGAGAGAGGGCCCAAAGTTTTAAATGATTATTTGCGTTTAGGACCAGGTTTTACTGTTCTGTAATAATTATAAAGTCACTTTTCAATATTACTAGTAGTGTACCGAACAAATGAAAAAATGTTTTAAAAAAATTAGATGCCAATTGATGGCAGCTGGGAAAAGAAGAAAATAAACTTTCCCAGATGGTTCACTGTTCACTTGCGTGTAGACTAACTAATATGAGAACATTTATGAGCTAGAACTAATGAGATATTACCATTAATTTTTAATTTGGTCATTCAGTTACTGACTTTGTAATATTATGCCATACATGTGGTATTTTATTCCCTAAGTTTTATTGTGCCTTGGAATTCCTTTCTTTACTTCTTTTTGCCATTTCTTGAATTAACTATAAAATATTGCAATGAGTGTTGCAGTCAAAACCTGAACAGAAAGGTTCGCTCCTGAGTAACAGAAGCTATTTTGTACCGAAAACACCTGTAGATTTGATTTTAGAATAAATTAGAGAAAAAATATGTCAATTTTCATATGAAATCGGTTTGCCTTTTAGGTAATAATTGACAAACCACAGTTCAAACTTTATGAATATGTTTTTATTGTACTGGTCATTTTCAAAGCTGATTCCGCCTTTTCCTGCTAATGACTATTTAGAATCAATCTGGTTACTCTTTCTTATGAAATATTTATGAGTCATCATTGCCAACAATATTATTTAGTAAAAAATCACCACAATACCCTTTCTTACTTTAGATACATGGAGATATATCTATATGGAATATATCTAAAAATGACGCTATTTTTTCTTCAAACTTCTTCTAAAAATGTTATATATATATATATATATATATATATATATATATATATATATATATATATATATATATTTGTCTAAATTGTGCAAATTGTCTAAATTGAACATTTTTGGACACTTCCAGCAACCATATTATTTCAAATATGGGTTTTTTCTTCAAATTAAATTTTGTTTTCCACAACGGATTCTGTATTTAAAGTCGTGTAATATTTTAGAAACATA
The DNA here is from genome assembly GCA_017312745.1 of Gryllus bimaculatus. Lineage (NCBI taxonomy): Eukaryota > Metazoa > Arthropoda > Insecta > Orthoptera > Gryllidae > Gryllus > Gryllus bimaculatus. Next base: position 4,633,959 of record BOPP01000030.1, read on the forward strand.
TTTTTCCAATTTTCAGTAAAATATAGGCAAGACTTTCTCAATAACGCGTTTAAAAGAAGATTTTCTCTAAAACGCCTTTAATTTTTTCTGTAAATCGTTTCGTAGTATGCATCAAAAAACGTAAAAACGTGGCACTAGTCCGGTGAACTGTCGCAATTTTCAACACTGGTAAAAAGGTAACATTGCCAAACTACAATTTTGTATTCTACATTTTTAATCTAGTGATGCTAAAACAGCACATACTTTCTCGTCGTGAGTAATGGTTATGTAATACTATTTATACCACAATTGCTCTCCGAATTAACACATCTCAATCATCATGTATTGTAAAGCTCATTTGAAGTCGTAGAACATTTGTTCGAAAAGTAAGCAGTATGCGAGAAAGTAAAATAATTTATGTTAATAAATAATTGGATACTGATAGTTTTGGCAAACAAATGTAAATAGATTGAACAATATTTAATAGTAATTATTAAACACTATTTTATTGTAATATTCTACAAATACATAAAAGTATACGTTTTTATTACCTCAAACGAAAGGCAGCTGTAATCACCCCCTCCTGTAATCAGTTACCACAACAATGAGTTACAGCGATCAAAAATGACTGTTCATCAACTCGTTTTCACATTTAACATCATTAAAGGACGCAATTTTAAATGAAATGATATAAATATAGTATAAATGTAATAAACAATAATAAAATGAAATATGAAATAATATACAAATTCTAACTTACTGCATCCAACTGCGTAAGCTGAGAGCGGGTGGCTGAAGGATAGCAATCTTAATTTCATATTCATTTCAAATAGGTTTTAAATAATTTCTAAAAGATTATTTGGTAAACATACGAAAAGCTCTAATGTAAGAAAAAACAGATAAATATGAAATAATATACATGTTCTTACTTACTTGGCTTCTAATTGCCACAAAACACCTTTAAAATTACGATCACGAAGCGTAGAATGTTTAGAGCGGACGACTAACTTTGGTGCCCAATTACTCCAAAAATACTCGTATTTCCGAAAAATTCAACTGACCTTATTTAAAATCTGTTTTTGATAAACATATTGTATTAGCAAAAATTATTGTATCTTTATAATTGCAGTTGTAGGAAGACGACAAAAAAAGTTTGATTTTTTTCAGTTTTCGAACAATAAGGGTTTTCAACCATCATGAGACCATTTTTACACAAAACAGAGCATTGTTGTAACAAAAATTTGAAATGTTCTATATTTCGGGCAAAATTACACCCAAAATACTAAAATCTTTAAAAAATTGTACATGAACTTATTTCAAAATACATCTTCCAGAAACAGATTTTATTCAGAGAAAAATGTATGTCTTCATTATTTTAGTTGTATGAGAGCGCCGAACAACATTTTTAATTTCTTTAATTTTTGAAAAGTCAGAGTTTTTAAATAACAGCTGATCTGCGCCATTCTCTTGAACGTCCTTCTAGGCTAACTAACAACAAAATTTAATCAAAATGGAAGGCGCCATTTTTTTGAAAACTTTGAAAATGCCCCTAGAGTTTCATGTAAAGTACTCCCAAAAATTAAAATATCGGTTTCAAATTCAAGGGATCGCAACATCAGCTAGATCGATTGCGGAATATCAATGTTGATGAAAATCGCCTGAATGGTTGCGTTGTTCACAGACGGACAGACAGACAGACGTTTGGCCGTCAATCAATTTTTCGGTATTAAGAACCTACAAAACAATAATTCTGGCTACACCATGTGTTCGAGAATTTTTTCTAAATTTAGCAACTGGATTTATCCAATGTTTCTTTGCCAGGGCCCTGTAATACGTTTTTTCTGCCGAAAATTCGCCGTTTTTCGCGCAGTATTTCATAACTTCCTCTTCTTAAGAAGTTCCTTCTCAAGCTCGAGAAAGTAAAAAACGAGTAGCTTTCACCAAATTTCTATTTAAAATAATTACAAATGTTGTTAAAGTTAATGTAGTTAAATTCAGTTTAAAAAATTTTTCCAAAAATCGCTCAAAATGTTTTCTTTAAATAATTTTCACGGATAGAACAATGGACGCTAAAAATAATGGACAAGAAAGGATCGGTAATGAACCATGAATGAAATCAATTTCATTGAATCATCTGAATTTTCGAAAATTGGAGAATTAGATACAATTGGAGAAAGTACGTTCTGTTATAGCTCGCAAATGAAATATGCTGTAAAAATTAGTCCTTTACAATAGGTCCCATTTTAAAGAAAATATGAGTAGTTAAAACGTAATTTTGCCAATTTGCGAATAGGAACTTTCATCACTTCTTTTGCTGGAATCGTTTAGGAGTAATCACGTTGTAATTTAACATAGGGATCACCTCGACACGACAGTGTAAAATTTTGAGAATAACTTCTCCCTGTTGATGTATCATTGGCTGTGTATTGAACCAAGATTTTGGAAGTTTAGAACACAGTTTTGGATTGTTAAATTTGTGTTGATGTATTACCTATCAATGAATTAAATGTTTGCCTCTAATTCACCACGATTGGTAAGAGTTTTTTTCGTTTGGTGAATAGTCCACGAGAGCGCTAAAGAATTAGTAAGGAAAGCAATATTCAAATTTTGTGTAACTATTATAAATAATACAAGAAAGTGGTGTGAAGGGAGGTCGGCAGCGCCACTTTGAGCCGATCTGAACCGATGTCGAAGGAGCGGAAGGTTCGTACACACGAGCGGCGACATAACGAGTAGCATTCCGAGACCGGAGTCAGGGAGACCTTGCTGTCCGGGAGACTGCGTCCATAGGCCGAAACGTTGTGCACCTTTGCCTAGTGCACCGTTAGCCAAGTATTTATTGAGTAGCATTCGCTCCCCACGCCCCGCGGAGATCAAGCTGTTATAAGGCCTTTATTGCTGAGATGTTATTTTCGAGGCGGAGGTACGTCATTTGCTTACACAATCTGCGCACACGCGATAATATTGCAGCATCTACACTTCAAAAAAAATTATTATTGATCGTCAGTCAATGTCGAATAATATTTTTGACATAAATATGAAAACAAAACAATGCATTGGGAAAAGCCATAACGGAACATATAATTTATACAAAGAAGGCTAATTAATGAGTTTGAATTATTTTTAAAACTCCACCTATTTTATTCTAAATTCATTATCAACGTTCATGAAATTTCATTTTTTTTCGTCCATGGTTGGGTAAATAGTGGTAATCGCCCACTGCCCCCTTCCAAAAAAAATATTGGGGAAGATTACGTCTATATACCCATCCATATGGATTTTTACAAGATTTCTGTGGTAACTGCCGAGATTATTCAACATTGCCTTTACTTTTAACATTTACAATCTTGAAATCGATACATTATATCGAAAAAAATATGTTTAATTTCATGTTTAGCCTTACAGTCATCACAGTCTTACATTCACATTCAGAAGTGTCGTTTAATTAATTTTCCCAGGTGTGTGGATGAAATGGAAAGTATTTACCAATATCATCATTTTAATCAGCTTTTTTTCTCCCTCGGACTTTTTGGGTCTTTGTTTGTGATGCTGTTCGTGGTAAGTATTTTGTGAAACGCTCTCAAAATATATTTGTCACTGTTAGTCACTTAAAATTTTTATCTGTTAATGTTATTTGTAGAATGGAATAAGAAATATATTATTTTTAGGACAAACCTATGGGTTTCAAGTTTCATGAACTGTGTGCCTCCATGGGATACCTAGTGGCCATTGACTTAAGCATGTGCTATTATAGTGAGACGATTGCAGAAGAGGTAAATAGTCCATTATATTAATACCTTTTTTGGCCTACACCTACACAGTCTTATATATACAACCGTTATTGGAAATCAACAGTATGAAGTACTTATTGTAATTTTCATGAAAAACAATTGCATTAATGATACAGTTTAGGAGTAAGTAATACGTTATTACGGTTTAGAATATTTTTCTTCCCTAAACATCGCAGAGAGTACTAAATTAAAAATAAATTTAATAAAATAAATTTAAAATTTCTTTTCTTAAAAGAATACGAAAAATGTATTGAGAAATGAAAAACAAATTGACAAATATGAGCAATTTTATTTTTTTTATCACAGATAAAAGAATGTATGAGATTTTTTTATATTTAAATTATCTATAAGAAAATTTAATTTAAATGCAAGGGTCCATGGTAAGACTTCTAGGGAGGCATCGAACGAGAACTACTTTCAGAGGTAAAGCGATAATCATGCATTGCGAAGCATGCCAATGCACTCGGAATTCCAAATCAGACGTAAATTGGGTTTCTTAATGTAGAATCATACTCCAGCAAGGTTCTTTTGCTAGTACATGGACCCTGGATTTTCCGTTTTTACAACTTTGCACACCTCAGCCATGATCGAACTCGCAATACGGGGATTGCGAGTTCTAAAAATATTCTTCTTCCTGCTTATTGACATGCAGTAAACAACTCGTTCTTTCCTTTTTATTTAATTGTATCAAACGTGCATATAAAATTGTAGAAGCTAGTTAAAAAGCGAGCGCGCGAGTGACTTCACACATATTATACGAGACGGGGCCTGGCATAGTTTCCTTAACCCATTCCGCTGTTAATTGTTCCTATCGAGTTATCGAAGACCCATATAAAGAGAGCAAGCACACATAAGTACATGTGGGCGCATAATGTACAAGCAATGTGGGCAGCACTGGTCCCTGCCGGCCTTCCCAATTTAATACGCTCCCATCGAGTTCTCTTTAAAAAGACCGTGCGCATGTGAGCGTGTGTGGATGCGCAGTTTACATGCTTCACGTCTGCCAGGGCGTGGCTAATATCCCTACTCGTCGTCCCCTGTTGATACGCTCCCATCTAGACCTAGATCTTCCCTACATAAAGGGCGTGCGCACGCGTGCGTGTGTGGATGCGCAGTCTACACGCTTGACGTCTGGCAAGGCGTGGCTCATATCCCTGCCCGTCGTCCCCTGTTAATACGCTCCCATTGAGTTCTAGACTCGACCTACAAAAACAGCGTGCGCACGCGTGCGCGTAGCCTACACGCTTGACGTGTGTGGCTCCATTTCTGTTAATTACGCTCCCATAGACCCTTCCTACAAAAAGCGCGTGCGCACGCGAGCGTGTGTGTGTGGGTGCGCAGTCCGCGCGCGTAAAGGAGGCCGCCTACGCCGCGCCGTGGTACGCGGCGCCACCCGCCTTCCGCCGCCACCTCCTCTTCATCATGCTGCGCGCCTCCAAGCCGGCCTTCCTCACCGGCGCGGGCGTCGTGCCCATGACGCTGCAGACCTTCGCCTCGGTGAGTGACGGCCAGAGACTTGAGTACTTGAGGGCGGGAGCGGCAAATACAGTCCAGACACAAAGAGTTTTAAATTATAAAAAAAAATTACTTCTCATCAAACTCTGCGAATATATATATATATATATATATATATATATATATATATATATATATATAAGGCAATTTTTTTATGCAGGTTAATGATTAGCTACATTTGTTTCCCTGTAAACAGAATGGTGCTTTATTCATTTATATGAACTATTACTTACATTTTCATTTACCAAAACTATTTAACATTAACATTTCGCTCTTACCTGTAAACAGAGAAACGACAATTAAAGCTAACTAACCGCTTCCCTGTTTACACCACTTACTTCAATTACAACGTATCTTTCTTATAACTTTTCAAGTTATACTCAGGTGTATTTAAATATCTTCCAACCATCGTACCACTCATTCCATCTAGCGGTCCTTTGTCTCATCCACGCGCAACCACTCTCAACCACGCGCCAAGGGTGGGAAGCATGGCATGTTCAAATTAAAGAAAATATATTTTATTTACATATATTCATAAAGGAGATATGGAATTGGATGTGGTGTTATCCATATATTCAGCCTCTGGTCGTATTAATGTGACTACTCTTCATTTTTGTATATAGTCATTGTGTAATGTTTGCCACTGATGTCGCAGAAAAGAACTTTTTGAGAAACGACGTTAAAGAGGGTCAAGTTCTATTAATGTCTTAATTTCCGTTTTTTCCTTTGGAGTCAGGTTCTTTGACCTCATCACAAAGCAAACAAAATTTACAAGAAAAAAAGAAATATTTAGAAAGTTATACAAAAGGATATTAAAAATACAAAAGTATGGAACAAAAACGATGAAAATCTGATATAAAAGAATAAATTATAGAAAATGGTACCGAAAGAACTCGCACTTATTACAAAAAAGACAAATATTTCACTGGACAATTATCCAAGTTTTCAATTAAAAAAACAATGTTGCCTCTTGCAGGGCCAATGTTGTCATAGAAAATAGTGTTGACAAATATTCACAAAAGAGTTACTACTACTGAAAAATATCAGTTGACCTACTTACAAGTTTTACCTCAAAAACAAGGGAAACGCAAAAAAAGAAATTATTTTATACAATAAGTTGAACGAAAAAAGAAAAAAGTATTGTCTTTGAGCTGGCCTGGAGTACTATATTGGTATAGTATCTCCCACGCTTTAAACAGTTTTAAAGATATTTTCAAATGAATTATTTTGTTGTTTTTAATTAGAATAAAAGGATGCAGAAAATAGGGAGTTTCCAAACACAGACCGTGACGCGTCGAATGACACCTAGCTTGCATCAACCAACAAAACGGAAGGGGTCTAAAGGTCAGTAAGGGTATCCGGACGCACGGACGGACTCACACATACAGGTTACACGATTTCCTGTTTCCAATCAGTTCCGCCAACATTATAACTTTAGCACCCAAAGCAAACAGTCCAATCTATAGAGAGCAGGCCCCACGCGAATTTCAATGCGGTGTTCAATCTGCAACTACTTTCACCTGACAATACAGCTTTTTCGTTCTGGTGCGTTATTTGCCGCGCTGTAGAATTGCAAAAAACGAAGAATAAATGAGTCATGAATAACAAAGAAGACCTTTGTAAAATTTTATGTTATTACAATTTGGGCACATTGAAAAATTCTCCAATAAATATCACAGAAAGTACGATAACATCTCTAAATCCCATTACCTTACCTTTTGAAGTGATAGCGTACAGTATCGTATGTGAGATTTCGCATTTCTTGTTTTCTCTAGCTCTCTTGACCGTAACATGTAGACTCTGAGACATTAACTCTGTGAAGTATATTTTTAATTAATGAATTAACATTAACAATGTCTCGGTGTAGATTTTTATGATAATTTAATTTAACACTGTTATTATTATTATTATTATTATTATTATTCAAAAGCAAAAAACATTGATAAAATTGATTTGTTAAAAGTGAGACTAGTTATAAAAATCTAGAGGTTATTGTTGGATACAAACATATGGGTGTTCCTGAAATTATAATTTATTAACAAAATAACGAGAAATATTATCAAGATAATGTGAAGTAGAAAATTTTACAGAATGTTTTCAAGGAAAACAAATAAATATTCGCCAAAACTTACTAGTTTCTTCATTGAATACTTCACAAAGATTGCGATTGGGCTAACGAAGCTGCAATATTCAATAATACCATACGTTTCGAATCGATGCTTGTTTTCTGAACTTCTTTCAATGAAATCCGCTTAGCTTCAATGAGATCCTGTTGATCAGCATTTAAAAATAGTGAACTAATTTACATTAATTTCCGGACTGTTCAACGAAGACCTGTGTACCTGCCACTGTACACCCGTTTCATGTGTTCAAGGAACGCCGAGAGTTCAATTTTTTTTATTCTACATTGTAGCCATGTTTTTTCTCTGTCAGGAAGTATACTTATTTCGCTTGTTTGAGCTTTCAATTTTGTTTGTACAAATTTTTAAATGTTCAGTGTCAGCATGTTCGTATTCCTTGGCCTAACGATCTGCCCCTTGCCGTACTGATTTTCTGTTCGATATAGTTTGAGTCCTGATTGGCAGTTTTTTCAAGTAATGAATTTTATGTTCAATGTGGTGTGTGTTAGCATTAACATTGTAACAATTGAATAATGTAACAATTAAACGTAACAAAAGAAGGCGACTCGGGAGTTCAAACAACTTTTTTTTGCAAATTTCTTTCTTCTACTCTACCTTTTCTCTGTCAGGAAATATACATATTTTGTTTTTTGAACTTTCAAAACAAACAAATTTTAAACGTTCAGAGTCAAATGTTTGTGTTCCTTAGCTATCACCTTGCTGTGCAGCATTTTCAGTTTGTTATAAATATTTTGAGTCCTGTTACGGCAGGGAATTGTTTTAAGTACTGAATTTTGTTTATTGTTGTTTTGCTGCCACCAAGTTTGTAAAAAATGAACAATGTAACAATTGAATGCAACAGAAGAAGGTAAAAACTAAAATTGTTGTTTTCATTTTTTCCCCACAAAGTACATTTTGTGCAATATAAGTATTTTTTTTTTCAGAAACAACATGACCAATTTAATTGAAAAATTATAGGTAATTTTAACATTCATTTGCACTTTTTGGCAATGTTTTTTTAACATTCAATTTTTAAACATTACTATACGCATTTGAGCTATCAATTTTGCAAACTTTACCCATATGATCATCCAAAATATATCTTACACACATCACAAAATAGTTAAACAAAGAATGTCAATATATGTATAAAAAACACTTCAACTACAGACAAATACACTCATCAGTCAATTAGGAAGTGAATTATGTTAGTAGATTTAGCATAGGACTTCCGAGTTTCCCAATATCAGTAACAAGCTTAATTCTGTGTTCGCAATGAATATTGATTATATTGTTACTGATTTTTTAAATATTTTATTTCCATAATATTCAAAAATAAGTACTAAATGACATGAAACAATATTTTTGAGATTTTCAATTTTCCTCATTGGCCATATGCGTGTTTCTTATGTAGTAACTTCACTACAGCTCTTCCTTTTGTGCCACGCAATCGCACGGGTTCAGCTAGTTTTCACATATTTATAAATAAATTACAATTTGTAATTTTCAATCAAAAATGCTAAATATGCCTGAAACAAGTATTCTTCTTCAGTTTCAGAATCAATGACCTCCAACTCGATCTGTTTTTCTTTATTCGTTGACAAAAAGCTACAGCAAAACCTGTCTAAGGTGGAACCTGATTAAGGCGGAAACCTCCCTTCACCGAAAAATATCAGAGCGGACTATTTTCCACTTCAACTTGTACTGGATAAACCGGAAACGTGACTACGCGGATAAATTTTTAGTTCAATAGTATTAAACATTTTGGATAGACACAAAACAAATATTGTTTTAAAAGTAACATCGACTCGTGTGGCCACATCGTTCCAAGAGTCACTTAGAGCTAAGCTCGGCCGTTCTCTTTCTCAGCTACTGTCGTCTGAACGTCGTATTTCTCACTCTACTCGTGCGAAAACCACTTCTAATGCCCTGACCTTCACAAGCCTGTGTGTAGAAACGAGAGGCGCGATGAGCTATTCTGACACAGTTCTTGTAATGTGTGCTTTGGGTTCACTGATTCTAAACAATTACCTTTGTTCAGTTTGACGAGTATCAGTTATTGTGAGAATCAAGTAAACACTTGATGAAGCCTGGAAGCAAACTGAAAACGTTCATTCTTGGAGAAAATTAGACTAATTGAATAACACGAACAAAGCAATATTTTTGACCCGATTTGATAAAGAAATTTAAAGTTGGGTAGGTTAAAGTGTGTGCCCCTTCAAAAACAAAAGCCAAATCAAGAATGTGTGTCACAAAGAAAAATTTACGGGTGATGAACGCAATATTCAGGAGGACTTAGGCGAAGAGCCGAAACCTATTCCATCTTTGAATTATTGCGTTTTCTGACCGTTTTCATTGCAAATTTGGATAAGCTCGAAATCTGTACAACACGAAAGAAGATGCTGGACCCAAACAATTTCCGTCTTGGACAGGATTTATTATAATATGGCCTCTTGTTTTTCTTGTGAACAAAATAATGTAACTTATGCACACGTTTTGTTGAGTTCTTGTTAACCAATTGCGTTAAGAGTGGATGCCGGGTGGTGTGGTGGTTGAAATGTTATTTTGTCACCAATAGAATAAAATGAAATCTAGAGTTCCTTATCCGATATAAATCTACTTTGTAGTACTTGTGTGCGAACAATTTCCAGTTTCCAGAGATTGATTACCACTCTATGTTCATACCTTTATCCATTATTCAATTGTGAATAATAGAAAGGTAGGCATTCTGGAACTCAAGAAAACGTGCGCATATTATACTTCTACTCCCGTTTGTCACATATTGTTTCTACTGCTTTTACAGATTGTGAAGTTGGCATATTCCGCTTTCACGCTTCTTATTCAAGAACAAAGGAAAGTATAACCTGGCTAAGAAAGTTCAACTCAAATACAGATGATAGTAATTCTGACAGACATTCACTTACAATTGCATACAACATTTATAGTTATGGTATTCGTGATCTATATTTATAAAAATACAATAGATTTAATTGATAGAGGTGCATTTAATTTCGTATGTTTGATTTTTGTTTTGAGAAAAGTTTACCCTTTTTTGTTTTTATATTCTACTATTAGTCACGTGGATTGGAGCCAAAAATCCCCCAAAAGAAACAATAATATATTTAACCGAAATCTCTCAATCAATTAATATTTTATAATTAATTTCTTTGCCTAGAGGTAAGACGTCGTAAAATCATTTTCTGAATCAAGTCTTGATCACATTGTTTCCCTAATCTTCTAAATAACGACATACTCAGTTTGGTCGTGTCTACTACTTATTCGGCATTTTTAAACTCACTGAAAAACAACCTTAATTGCATTTTGATTAAAATAATGGTAAGAGTCATTCGTGTTTTGAAAATTGCTGTTAGAATAAAGAAATTCATGTTTTGTGTGGAATTGAATTTGAAAGTGATCTTGTGATGTCTTTAAGTTGTTACAAGTAGCTCTTAATGCACATCAAACATTACTCAAGAGGAAGAATATGTCTCTAAAGTAATAAACTGTATGGAATATATTATGTGAAGTTTAGCGGTAATATGACAATGATCTTATACATGCTATAATATTTTAAAATGTTGATCAAATTAATTGTTTCAAATTTATTTATTTATTTCATTAATTTTGCAACTCTCCAATAATCCTATACTACTTGAAGCCATGTTTCGGCTTTTGGAGTCTTTTAATACGCAGAACACTCTTGACTGGTCTCATTCAAATACATGTGAAGTCGGTCCCAAAATAATGTATTACTCGTACATAGAAGCAGAATGCATTCTATTAAGTTTGTTCAGGAAATAAAAGTATAGGTAACACTAAAGTATATTATGTTGCAGGCTTGATAATTTTTGGCTTTCATAAGAAAGATAAAGTGAGTCGAAAACACAAAACAAAAATCATACTTCAGAAAGCACTTCTCCCAAAAGGAATAGAGCAAAACGCGCTGCGAGAAACCCCTGGTGACCCGCTACGTTATCGCTGCGCTGGGCGCGCGCCGCGTGGTTGCATCAAAATCACATTTTTAAGCGTAAAATAATACTTATTTCTTTACCAAGGGCATTAAAAGTGTTCTAATGATCCAGCAGCGGCCACAAGGTTCATAAGAAACCTGTTAATTTCAGTGATACATATATAATTATATTTATTCCGTAGTTTTAACGATTCAGATTTTATTAATAAGATCGCTGTTGAGGTAGATACCTACTAATAATTAAATAAATAAAACGGTGTTGTCTGGTATCAAACAACTTTTTTCCTATTTCTCTCATTACACGATCCTCTCTATCCAGATAAGTTATGCAATGTTCATCGAGCTCCGTATCGACGGGAAAAACAAACAATAACGTATGAGTAAAAAGAAAACATTTTATATCATCGCGGCATCGAAATGCTACAGTACAAACATATACATATTTAAAGACAATTCTTATCGCAGCCAATATTATAACTATTTGTTTTTTATATCACTTTGCAATGAAAAAGTTACCGATCCCGTAATCCAATCTTATCCAGTAATTCAATTTGAAACAAGACGAGCATCAGTTCATTTTTACCGCTGATTGCTGGATCGAAATGATGAAAACTTAAATGAAGAAATAATGAACAGCTTTAATGAAGAAAATGTTCCGGAACCAAAAAAAACATGCGACTGCGTAATATATTTCAAAAACACATTACCAAGTCGGATTTTTTATTTTGGGGTACATCATTGACGTTTGTGACTGAAAATAAATTTTGCAGAGGACGAAACACTTCAAATTTCAAGGAATCCAGCTGTTTCCTGATTTAGCAGAAATGCATAAAAAAAGATAATTTCATGAAATTCCTTTTAGCATCCAAGAAGAGAAACGCAGAATGTCTCACGCTTCCCTACTTTCGAAATGTGTATTTTGTTGCCCATTAGTGCACAAAAGTACGACGATATTAAGAATTATACCCCTTATACCACTTCCACTTTACCACTGATTCTTCAGACAGTTATGAGGAAGCACAAGGAATGTTCAATAAGTTATACTTGGATCTTTATTTTTCGACGCTTGAGGGGTAGTCTTCACGATACAATATTTTATGGCATTTCGCGTCTTTCTCGGTCGGACCACTAGATGTCGCATTATCGCGACCATATCCAGCAGTGCTGGCGATCATGCGACATAGCGGCCGAGAAAGATTCGAAATGTCGTGACATATTCCATCGTGAAGATAGGCCTTCACGCACCAAGACATAAAACAAACAAGTACATCTTTTCTTGAACGATGACCTTGCTTCCCCCTCTCTGGCACAAAAAGTAGTTGAAGGCAAAAGCTCGCTGCGAGCACTGATGACAACATTCCAAACACATCTTCACTGACGCGAAATGGAAACAATTTTCTTTTTAAGACGGGAATTTCTGACTTAATTTCTCCAAAACATCTAAAAAAAAATTACCGAATCAGATAATGATCTATCATGAATCTCGAACGCATGAGAAAGTTAGAACGCAAATTATTGAGAAAGTTGCAAAAGCATGGCTGATTCTCCAGAGATTGGCATGGCTTCATAAAATCTAGTGGCAGATTTTGTAACTAATACCCCCACTCTACCCACATTTCTTCAATCCATCGTTCAAGAAATGTTGCGCGAGTAATAGCTTGGTATCTTACGTCATTGTTGGATAACTGTGCTGGACAGTTGGTACGTGTCTTGTTACGCTTATCGTCCGTTACAAGTCAGTCTGCCGTAAGCTTTTGATGTGAGAAGGTGGCACGTGCAGTGCCGTGCGGGTCAACAGAGAAAATGGGAGATTTCGAACACTGTGGCTCTGCACAATGTAATCATTCTCCACGTAGTCTAGATCTGGCTCCCATTTTGTGTTTCGAAGCATGAAAAAATTATACTGGGGTGACGATTTCCTGGCGGCGAAACAGTTAAGGAAACTGTAATAGAGTGTCTGGACAGTCAAAATGTTTCCATATTTTCAGAACGTATTCGATCACTAGAGGTAAAATAAACCAAGTGTGTTGAAGTCAATGGGCACTTCATTGAAAAGCAATAAGGTGAGTTTCGATATAAAAATTCATATTCATGCTCAGGTAGATAACTTATTGAATGTCGTCCCTCTGCCTAGAGGTTGTGAAGAGCTAAAAACTATTTGCGTTGAAACAGGCACTAAATTTAGCATAAAAAAGAATAAATATTCCTAGCATAAAAGTATGTTAATAATAGGCATTGTTATTTCAAAACTTGTTGTTTTTATTAACAAATACACCTTTAATTCTATGTTTGATAACTTTTGACAATTCTACATAACACAACCTTCATGTGCTAACACAAACATGCATGGAATAATAACACTATAGCACTTCGCTCATCACCTAATCCCCTTCCAAAAAACAAATATTCTCTAAACACATTTTAGTAGTTTAGAAATTAAAAATATATACTGGCACAGACTATAGTTGGAAACAATTCACATACCTGCATACTAAGAATGTAATCTGCCGTAATCACCAAATCCCAACATTCTCGTCATCGTTGCTGAAGTTAACCCAACAAGTATTCCCCTAACTCTACCCCGAGACCCGCCTTCATCTGCCCACCCCTTGCCGCCTCCTCCTCCTCCGCTAGCTTCGCCTCATTCGAACGCTCAGCTGCGACGCTCCCATCAAAGACGTTGGAATAGAATTCAGCTAGACTCACAGAGAGCTCTGCAGTCGCAGAATAATTTGACGGCCGCCATTGTACTGGAAATATGCGTGCCTCATAGACCTTACTTAAAATGTTACTATGTTTTCCAAACCATATAGAGTAACTACTTGTGAAAATTAATTTACGTTTTTCCCGAACAGTTCGTACAGCAGTATGCCACAAAAATAACCATGACAAACTCTTATGAAAGCTCGTTAATTTGATTGAGGATTTAAATATTAAAAAAGTGATAAAAAACCGACCTCAACATGTGGACTCCTACAAGTGCTTTGGGAACAGCAATATGGTTTATCATTGCGTCAGGTTGCTTCACGTTTGTGACGTCATACTATCTCCCAGTCTTCTTAGCCCCATGAATGCAACAAAGAAAACAAAATACTTTAATATGTACGCACAACTTACTGCTTTTTTAATGCAATAGTTAATTAATGCAAGTTATTTATTCACTAAAATTAAAAAAAAATTAATGTTAGTGTGGCTGTCTAAAATGAGTGTATCAAACGCGTGGTAAAATATTTTATTCTGCTCCTCTATCGTCCTCGTGTCGTAACCTTTCCAGCTCGCAAAATAAAATGTCACTTTTACCGCTCCTATCGCACTAAACAACTATTGTATAAAATAGATTATGATTTAGTGTTCAGTAATATGTAGAATATTTGGAGTTTTATACCAAAATTTACGAATCTTAACCGCAATTAAATCCACTTACTCTTCTTTCACAAAATGTGTCAATATGATTCAATATGATACCTTAATATTTCTGGAGTTTTAAATGTCAAAAAATGATATTAAGAAGTTTGTTCCTCCATTTATAAAGGTTGGCAATATTTTTCTCACATAAAATATGGTAAAGGAAATAATTGTCCACAAAAGGTTTAATAATAAAACATTAACACAAGTTGAATACAAATAAGAAATACAGTAAATTTAGTGGAAAAAACAAACAAATAATATCAAGTAAATAAAATTGAAAATACTTACTGCCCAAGCAACGTGGATCACTAATAAATGTTCACAACATGGACGCATGCAGCTAGGTGGCAGCCATCTTTTGGAATGGAAGAAGAGGAAGCCTACCAATTGAGGGAAAGGGGGGGAGAGTAGAAAGGGTAGTCATAAACAGATTTAAAAAATGACTGCTTTTCATACAGGAATATAGAACAGAATAGAAAATTAGGAATGTGTAAGATTCTAGAATTTTAAATTATATAAAAACCAAATTTTTAACAAGTTGAGAGATAAGGAAATTTTAAAAAAGGGAAAAAAGCAGGTCAAAAGAATGATTAGGGGCTAGTAAATAAAATATTTAAAGTGGGACTGCTTTTAATTAAGGAATTTTCATTCAAGATAGAAAAATTACTATTTTGAAAAGTTTTAGAATTTCCAAGTTCTCCAAAGTTTCTTCAAAGCCTTCTTGTGTTAATGTTTCATTTCCTCATTCTTGCTAGAGACCCACTGAGGATAAGAAAAGTGTTTCCCAAAAGTTAACTCTCAATAATAATTAATAAAAATTATTAAACCTTTTGTGGACGATTATTTCCTTTACCATATTATGGATTACCACAAGATATCTGCTACCACCACGGAATTTTTCTCACATAAATTTATCTCTACAGATATTTCAAGAGTTGTAAACAAATATTACTGAGACTACATAAACATTTCATAACACCATACTTGAAAAAAGAAGCAGAGCAGACAGTTTGAATATTACACATGTGGGTTCTTTTTGACAGCACGCAATACCGTATAAGCAGAGGGAGCATGCCACAACAAACGTTTTAGGTATTCCGTTTTATGTTTGTAGGCTTTCTTTCTCCTCACTTAAATAATGCAACGAAGTACTCATTACTTTTATGACATGTAATGCATAAATTAACATAAAAGCTTTTAATAAATATTTCCCTTCATTTTGAAAAATGACTAAGAGTAATGAAGATATTAATCACTGAAAAAAATAATAATTAGATTCGAGAGAGAAAGAAAGTAAAATAAATATTACTCCGTTTTCATGCAGTGAATTACAGCAAAACACTTACACAATGATATATGTATTCTTCAGAAACATTCATTTCGTCAGTATTAGTATGAAAATGACACACCCTAAAATTTGGATTACACTAAACGAACATTTCGTAAACAGTATAGATGAGATAGTACCTTTAAAGATCTTTTCTCTTGCCATGAAAGCAACGATAACTTGGAAATGAGAACAAAACTCTAGCTCTACATATTTTCTCAAACTAAAATCAGTTGAAAAATACTTGCTGCCCTCACAATATTAGACATAACAGCAGTGTTCCCGTATTTTATTAAAAAAACTTTCTTAAAATGTTATTTGGTTTCAAGACTTATTCTTGGTTTCTATTTAAAACAGACTGTTCAATATTGCTACGCGAATATATTATTATTACTATTATTATTATTATTATTATTATTATTATTATTATTATTAAATTTCATTTGAACTCCATTTCAGAATCTCGAGGAATTTATTGTTCCAGAGAGTATTGTTCAAGGTTCATTTGGGACATGTTAGTAACTGCAGTAGGGTGAATTTTAAACGTGAGCTTCTTCTCAATGATATATTGTACTCATTATATGTGAAACTAAATATCTTCACTAAAATAATACAAACATTTGGTCAAATGAATGAAGCTCAGAGAATAAATTAACACTGGCTTATAATATTCGAATAGTATAAGTTTTACTGAGTACCACTCATATAAAAATTATTCCTATAAAAATCAAGAGTAATAAAGTGAATAAGCGTATTTTAGGAAAGAAAAATCACACTTTAATGCCCTGTGAAATATAAATTTACAATTTGCTTCCAATGCTTCGGTTCAAATGAAAGTGAATAAAGAGCCCCAAAATCAATAATGAAAATCGGCTTTGAAATGTATCCTATTATGAAATGTGGACTTATTCTCTTTATTTCTTTTATCTATCATTCATTGTAATTCGGCATACTTGGTATCACTTGGAGGACGTAGATAATGACGATGAAACTGGATTTAAAATCCTTAAACATCTAACATCATTGGTTGCCCTAACAAATTATCTGAAGAACATAAACCCTCTGTAACAGTGGTTATTGATTACTTTAAAGAAACATGAAACATTGAATTAATCAAATATGTATTAACTTCGTATGTGCGCATTAAATGAATGAAAACTAAACAGCCCATGGACAAGTTAGACGTGAAGACAGTAAGACCCCTGATAAACACTGAGACTACATATGACAAATACAAATAAATATTTTCTATATTGTTTCTTCAGAAAAACACTACTAAATGAAATATCGTTGAGGATACTGTGCTGCAATAGAATTGGCTACTATGGCTTGCGGGTTGCAGCTCATAACAGCGATTAGAATCTACACTGCCTGTCAAAGCATGTGATGTACCTAGAAGTGATACAATATTATCCCATTTTGATATACATCCATACCATTGATGTGTGAGTAAATTATTACATTTACACGTATCTGTAATGTGTAGAATGCGCATCAGAGTATTCGTGATGTTACCGCCTGTTGTTGCGCAGTTGTTATCAGGCAACTGCTTTGAGTCAAACAGTTAACAACGTTTACCTGCAGTAAAAAGCTACCGCGATACCAAGCAGACGCGTTTGACAGCCTATTTTACCAATTGACTGCATTTTACAGAGGTCGTCTTGTGGTACTTCACCATTGGTCCTGCTGATTGGTCATGCAAGGCATGTGGGCCATTCAGAAGTCACAGTGGCCGATGTTGGATTCAATGGGTATATTAAAGCTCCCATGCACTTTGGACATGCTTCGGTCGACCAAGAAACACAACCCCCACGGAGGACCAGTGCATGGTGCGCCAAGCACCATGGTGCGGAATCCTATAACGTCGGCACCCGCCATCCCCGAGCTGCGATGGCGACTGGCAACTACAACATCCTGTGAATTCCCGCACTGTAGCTCCACGACTTGCATCCGCACGTTTGGGGACCCATCGCCCCATGCATTGGTTTCCATTGTCACCAGAACACAGACATCGGTGTTTGGACTTGGTGATGTCGCGATCAAAGCATGAACTGAGGACGAATGGCGACGCATCATGTTCAGAGATAAGTCTCGCTTCACCTCCGATAATATCGTCATCATGTTCGAGTGTATCGGTGTGAAAGGCCCAGGGCACATCCTGCCCAAAATGCGATGAGACACGCAGGCGTAAAGCCGGACAACATGGAGTAGAAAACCATCGGATGTACGTTCAAAACACCTCTAATTGGGCTTCGGCAGACTTTGACGACACAGCGATAAGTCACAGTCATTATGCATCGGCCCGACCTACCCTTTATAACATAGCACCTTGGAACAGTATTCCAACAATATAATGCATGAGCAACCACAGTAAATACCTCCCCCATACTTGTTTTCAAATTCCAGGATCCGCGAAATCATCTAGAAAGATTGGGGAATATCAATTTTGGGGAAAATCGACTGAACGGTGTGTGCGTTAGTGTTGTGCACAAACTGACGGACAGACGTTTTGCTATCAACCTATTTTTGGTATAAAGAACCCATATCAATGGATTCTGGCTACACCACATGTAAGATAATTTTTTTTCTGCGTAGCATACGTAGCAACTCGCTTTATCTGCTTTTTCCTTACCAGGGCGCACGTTATTGTAAATTATACATAGACTATGTTTCTTCTTATTCTGAAATATGTCATAATTCACCTCATACACACTTCTCCAAGAAAAACCTCGAATAGAATAAAAAATTCACTACATCTTCCAAACTGAGAAAAAAAAACAATACACCCAGATAACCTGTAAGACCTTCACGTATCAGTACCACAAAGGCATCGAGAGAGACAATCACTGTGATACAAAAACTATTACTCTCTCGTGGTGTGAAAGCAACTTTTTTTCGTTCATTCTGATTATTTTGTTGTGTTTTTGCGTCAATAAAAGAAAAAAACGCAGATATTATAGAATACATTAAGTATACTGCTTACATCTCTTAAAACGAAAAACAGTTCAAACATCATTTCTCTTTATGATACTACACATGGCAAATGTTGACTTTATGATACTAGACACGTTGAATGTTGTTAAGAAGAATTTACCTCACATGGTTATTGCATTTAAAATACACTCCTTGTTGCCTTTTGAAAACAAGTGTTTCAAGAGTTTATTGAAAATAATTTTCTACTCACAGCTCAAGTGAAAAATACCGTACAGACCTGCATTAGAGTAATCAATTTTCAACCGACACTCCAGACACATTAGGTTACATTAAATAATTTTTTGGAGAGCAATATGTAATGCCTTCTGAGTATATTTCCTTCGGGGTTAAACGCTCTTACATTAGTATCTCTTCGTTGTCTCAGACTTACCATTCAATTGTCTATTTTTATTTTGCCCCTTTTTTCAATTATTTTTTCAGAAATATAATTTATATAATAAAATTTAATTTTCAAAGATAACACCTCATTTTAAGTAAAATATTAAACAAAGTAGAAACTGGTTATTTTTTTCCGAACCGTGCCAACACTACTGAACAATAAAAATTAACATTTTTATCCAAATTTTTTACTTATGAAAAAATGTTCATTGAGACACAATAGCATTCAAATTTACTTGAATACTTTTCAAGTTTTTCAACAATTCAAAATAACTTGGCATTTTTTCTTATTAAAAACCTGTATTAAATAAACATTTATCAGGAAGTTCGTTTTTTAAACATTCCAAGCATGTACATATAGGAAAGATAAAACAGAAGTAGCCATTTTCTTTAGATAATTCAAATGCGTGAGTGTGATTGATTCTTTCATTCAGTAGTAGTTCTGGGTGCGTAAACCACTATTATAATTCGTTCCGTAAGTGTAGTGCATGTTTTAACTCAAACTGTGACGAGTTGATCAGAGCGCGCTTGATGAGGAGATTCGGCGCTCACCTACCGTCCGCTGGCGAAGTTTTCCCCAACCAGTTATCTCCTACCACCGGAACAACTCTCCAGCAAGGACAAGCACTAAACTCCCGACTGGTCTCCCTGCATGCGTGACAATGTAATGTACGTAAGTGTGCGAATAAAGAGTGAGGATGGGACGAAGAATGGGAAGGAAAGATCGCGCGTGGCACAGGGCTCGTTCCTTAGTGTACTGCTTGGGCATTCGCCTGGTGTAGATCGGAGAAACAACTGGAAATTACGGAAACAGAAGAGAAATTCTCCTACCGACTTCTAATGAATCCAACACTAGTTATCTAGCTACGGGACGAGATGGACCTATAGCCTACCGCAGTACGCTCTGAGAAAGGTCACAACATGTTGGCCGAAATGTCAGCCGACACGACAGACGTGACTCATCCTGGATAGTCTGCACATTGCCCTGGTGACTTTCTTACGCGTCGATAGATAGCAGCCGGAAACGGAGTAAATCAAAAATAAAAAGGTAGCCCCGACTAAAGCAAAGGAGTAATAACTAGTACGAAAAAGTTTGTGCCAATTTGAAGCACCATTAGTTCTCACACTAAGTGTTTTTTTAGAAGTTTCTCGATAGCAGATATGTTGGAGATTAAGTCATTAATAGACAGCTGTACACCGTGAATGGAATCTTAGTATATAACTTCTAATACCTTAACGTAACCTTTGCTAATAACACGATAATCTTTTTGCCATTTTGAAACACCACTAATTTCTTGTCGGCACGTCGCGTATCAGATTCAGATAAATGTAGTCATTTATCCCATAAATATAGTTGATTACCTTTATCACAATCAGACCTAATGCAACACATTGTTGCCTTTATAAATTAATACGTACCTTTCTAAACTGACATTGCTGTGGAAAATATCTTTTGAAAGAACTACTTGTTGAAAAATTCGAAACTTTTTCATATTGATAGGAAATGGTATTAAAGGACACGCGATCGTTATTGTACATTATATATTGATTGTGTCTGCTTTATTCTGAAAAATGTCATCGTTCACCTAACAGACACTTCTCCACGAAAAACCTCCAATAGAATACAAAATTCACCATTTCGTTAGATAGTTCAAATGCGTGGGTGTGATTGAAAACAAAGCAATTCACCCAGATATTCAGAGTGACCTTCACGTATCAGTACACGAAGTTCCCAAGAGAGAAAATTACTGACACAAAAAATGTTACTCGCTCGCAGTTTGTTAAAAGCTCTTTTTTTCGTTCATCCTGATTCTTTTGTTGTATTTTTGCGTAAATAAAAGAAAAAGGAATTACAGATATTACACAATACATTAGTTATACTGCTTACTGCACTTACAACGAGAAACGTCTTTTCTCTTTACGATATTCATTTCAAATATCATTTCTCTTCACAATATTCGACATGGCGAGGGTAGAATTCAGAGAATCCGTTAAAAACAATTTACCTCACATGGTTATGGCATTCAAATTATACGCCTTGTTACCATTTGAAAACAAGTTTCTCACGATTTTATTCAAAATAATTTTTTATATTGCATTTTATACGAGAATCATGGCAAACATTATGGTGATTCAGAGTATTATCATGTTCCTTCCTGATATTCTCTTGCTATCACACGTGGTGTGGCTCACTACAGTGAACTTTATCTCACTAACGAAATTCTATGTTATGAATATGAAAACAGATCGTATTGTGAGACTAATGAACAACATTGATGAAATGATGGAAACTCAAAGAGGAAACATTGAATGGGACGATATCTTCAAAGATTGCAACCGCAAGTACCTAATATTCGCAAGACCACTCTGCATTATATATGCAGTGTCCCTTGTTGTAGTACCACTGTCACCCTTAGCTGACACATACATATTCAAACGGGAGGGTGGAAAACGCCTTCTTTCGTACGAAGCCTGGTTCCCTTTCGATGAACAGAAGTCTCCCGCTTATGAAATTGTCTATCTTCATCAGGTAAAGTTCCTCAAATTATTATTATTATTATTATTATTATTATTATTATTATTATTATTATTATTATTGGCTTACGCCTCGAAGATACATTCGATTTATTATGTGTCAGGGGCCAACACTGGCAGACCACATACTAAATTACAGCTCATTATAAATTCAGCACGGTGGGGACTATTCCACATGTTTCCAAAAAGACAGGCTTTCTATTTTTAAGGATAATTGTATTCGAGTTTAATTGTCAATTTTTAATATATTGTTTCAAGTGTTAATTTGCCCGACAATTGCAGTGATAACAAATAGTATAACGTCAACAAAATTAAGGCGATATATTTATCAGTATTCTATGGCCAAGGGGATATATTTGATAGCTTATCCTCTTTCGATGTTGTAATAAACTGAATCATGATATCAATATAGGTCATTTTTCTTTCTGTGAAGTTTTGTATTAAAATATCTTACTTATTAGTTACAATGGGTAATATTAATAATATTTTTGTTTTGAAGTTTTGAATTTTTGTTTTGAAGTTCTGGCTTGGGTTTATTACGTATAGTATGGACATGTGGTGTCAGGCAATATTAGACTATATTTAACTGCAGTGGCTTGATAAATGATGTTTACTGTTGGATTAAGTCGGGATAGATATTTTGTGTTTGCCAATTTTGTGCATGAAGTTATTACATGGTCCATTGTTTCTGGTGCTTGTTGGCATAAAATGCATCCATCTCGGACGTCTGTTTTTTTTCAATGTATTTTGTGTAGTTTTTGCTAGATATCACCTGATCTTGAATGACATGGATGAATCTCTCAGTCTCCTCAAATAGAAATATATTCCCAAGTCAAATCATGGAACCGTCTTTATTTCTGTCTTTTTTTCTTATGATTATTATTTCTATTTTATTCTATTATTATTATTTCTTATTTCTGTATGATTGTATTCTGTCTTGAATGGTGGTTATATTCGGATAGTTGTATTTATCCTCCAAATTAAGCGGAGTGTACCCTTTGTCACAAATGGAAATAGTTTTGCACTTCCCTGAAGGTACAGATAGAATGTAGGTTTTCAATGATGTTATTCTTTATCAAATAAGCTTTAAAGGTGTAAGGGACCTCTTCTTCCCTGTTTTTAGAAAATGAACAATTTTTCCATTGCATATTTCGGATTGTGGATTCTGTATTTAGAGAGACCAGGATATTTATATTTTCCACATCAGTTTGCGATCAATGTATTACGCCAAAGATCTACGTTATTAGTGAAATACACCACGAGACTATTGCTTTAATTTTTTTAGCAATTAGCTCTATTTTTACGATTTTGTGAAGGCGAGATTTAAGCATGTTCTCTGTGTGTGTTTGTTTTGTTTTCTATCAATTAATAATATTTCCTGGAATCCCAAATATTTTTATATATGCAAATTGGTTGGATCGTTATGCCATCCAAACTTGTCATTACTGAGGTTAATTAATGGACTACTACTCTCCCCGCAGTAAGTGTAGAATACTTTTCAATACCAAAGCACATATTACTATTCTTACTGAATTGTGATATAATGTTCAGTATGGTTGACAGTTCATTGTTTTTACTAGCCTAGAGTTTTAAGTCGTCCATGTAGAACAGATAATTGGCAGTTTGTAGTGTTTTCCTTGTATTTTTCATATTGATCTCATATCAAATTCGTTCAACGTTGTGGAGAAATTCGTTGGGGAGACGGAATAAACAGCTACACATGGTGCTGAAAGTCTCTCTCTGGAAAATGCCACATTTGATTGATATAACCTTCGACTGTGTTACATTATCTTGTTCCCAGATAACAGGACGTGTATAAAAAACCTTCCATAATATGTTTTCGAAGAGTATAATATTTGGATGTATATTCTGCATTTCTAGAGCTTTCACTAATCAACTGTGTGGTACTAAGACATACACGAAGGTGGTTAATAATAGTATTACGTAGTGAAAACTTGTAATAGTGTTACGTAGAAGTAACTAAGCTCTTCCATGAAAACTATTACTTACTAGAAAAAAAAGAATTATGCAAGATTTCATTGTAAATCAAAATTTCACTGAGACTATCTGTTAATAAGTAAGTAAAGACAGATTTTACAATAGGAAGATTTTAGCCTCACTAGTTAAATCAGTAATAACTCACAATACGATTTCTGTGGTTTACAGCAACGTACTTATTTATAACGTATCCTTCGAACAGTAATATACTCATGTGATATGTATATTTTTATTTAGTTTTAGGAAAGTAACAATTTCATAAATACAATTTTGCGCCATTTTCCCACAGGTGCTTGATCAAATACTTAATCTACCAATGGTTCTACTTAACGACGTTTTATTCGTCTTTCTCTGTACGGCTATTATTGCGCAGCTGTACATTTTGCAAAAGAAATTAAAATCCGCAACAAAAGTAGAAGATTTGCCGTCTTGTATTCGCCACCATCAATTTATTCTAAGGTAACATTGTTTTTATTTAATTAGCTGATATTTTCATTATTTTGAATACTTTATTGCACTACAATTATGCTTTTCTCAATAGTGTGTAGAAGCTAAAATCTGAATATATTCGTTTATGGTGAATTAGAAGCAACATTTTAAAAACATATGTAAATGTAGCACATTTGCTTAATATTGCTAACATAATTTTATGCACTGTAATAACTTGCCTAAAATTTGCAAGTTATTGTGCTGATATTTCAATGATTTTCATCTAGAATAATACTATATTTCTTAAAATACCAGAGGTAACTCAAGAATTTGAAAAGAAATAAATGCAATTTTGAGAACAATTTATCTAGAAATATATACAATTATTCAGATCACTATTTTACTTTGACACATACATGTAGTAAAGAGGTAAAACATTGTAATTCTTCAGTTAAACGTGGTGATTTTTCATCAGAAGAACTCGTTTTCATAAACAAAAGGTGATTTTTTTGAAATTTCAGAAGTTTACAATTTTTTGGGCCGACTTCCTTCAATCAATATACTGAATATATATTTTCTCAGTAAAATCTGTACTGAAAGTTACTAGATCTTAAAATAAGGTCAAGCATTGTTTTCAAAGTATGTGTTGATTTCTTCAAACTTCGAGTCAAACAGAGAAGACTTTAAGAAGTTACGTACACAAGATTTTTCAAAACCTGCAAACTTGTTCCATTTCTTCTGAGTAGGGCTTTTTAATTTTCGTTCACACTTATAACTGAATACAAATCACACATTCTCAACTTTCTTTAGAATTCTGCAAATGCAAACTTATTTTTTGCAACATAAACTGTTCATTGGGGGATCACGAAACCCAAAGAATTTTATTGTTATAAAGGATTCAAAATACTGTGTGCGATTAAAAAGTATTGTATTTTAATTTCATTTGGAAACACTTGATTACACGAAAAACCTTAAACAGAATTTTAAAAGTAAAATTTATCATTTTTAACGTATGAACTTTCTTCAGATTCTATCAGGATGATTAAAAATATACATTAAAGTTACTTCACATAACAATGGAAAGGAAACAAAATTATTATGAATTTTATTTGTCACACATGGTACGTGTTATAGAAAGAATACCGTTTCTATTTTTATTACTTTCTCGCACTTACTAACGTAAGAAGAGAATCTACTGTTATCGTGCCCTGGAAAAGACGAATTTTCGACACAAAAACGCTTATTGCCGGAACCTGGTAACAAAAGCCTTTGCCATTCTATTGTACTATTAGTTATAAATTTAAAAAAAATAATATGAAAGCTATTCAATTATCCAAATCTTTGTATCGGCGCATTCACTGAATGAAAATTAACCAGTCTAAACCCACGTGAAACTTCTAGGTCGTTTCGATTGTTTCTTAGATGGTTCAAAGACATCAGAAAAAACAAAAACAAAAAACATATGCTATTTTTTTCTTCAGAAAATCACAACTAAATGAAATATTAGTGAGGATATTGCACTGCAATCGAATAGACTGTTGTGGCTTGGGCATTGCAGCTCATGACACCGATTAGAATCGATATACTAATTTCGTATGCGCGCAAAAATTCTGAGTAATCTAAGAACCCTACAGTGGTGCGGGAGATGGTTTGGTTAGGTTCCCACACTCTCCGAAAAATACAAAAATTATGAAACAGTTTTGATTTTTACCGAAAAATACAAATAAATATAATATCGTTCAGGATAATCAGCGAAGCTCGCCAAGCCAAGAATAGCTGTCCGGTTGCTCCTCATCGCCCTGATTAAATCTATGTTACTCATTTCGTATGTGCGAAAAAAATGAGACATAACTAAGCGACTTAAGACCAGGTGACAGATTTGTTATGTATTGATCTGAATTAAAAGTAAGATATCGGTACATAATGAAATATTGGGCATGGAAAGAGTAGCGTTTATCATGGTAACTTCGTAATGTGAAGACTGAGAAAAAATGCAGGCAAATGTGGAGAACTGATGAACAGCCTGTGATTAATTACGTATATTATTCCGGAAAACGCGTTCTGAAGCTTCATGCTGACGGAAAGAGGTTGACTACAGAATGAGGAAAGTTTTAGGTACGTTATTAAAGTTCAAATGAATAGAATTAAAAATACGAGGAAAATCGCAGTTGGCTTGTTGCTGGTAGCCGAGCATTACGTATGAATTTCGATATGGCATAAATTGATAAGTTGAAATTTGTGTTAGTTGTTCGAGAAGTATTCACAAGACTTGGAGGTTTGCCAGCTGCGTTTTCTTAAGTAAAAATCACAGCACCGGCTGTTAAGGACTTGTTATTAAAATTAAAGACGTTCACAGTCACTTATTGCATAGAGCTGTACGGTCACATTGTTACAGTGTCTATGATTTTCTTAGATAATCAGAATTTCGAAAAAAGACATAATAAATCGGATTTCTCTGAAAATTTCAAATATTTATGATATTTTGTTTATTCTTGTACTGCTCGTACAAATAGAATACTCAAACGCTCAAAGGCTACAAAAAAGAGGCGATGAAATATTTGTTATTCAAGTGTCGCATTATGAAACCCTATTTTGATATGTTTGATGTGTAAAGAACTGTTTTACTGTATGATTACTTGTGATGCTAATCGTTGAATTTTAGTAGAGCTACATTTTTAAGATTTTTTTGCTAATATGCACCAAAATCACATAGCACATTTGCATCAGCACAAACGCTAAATGCACAAATGTTGCTCATTTCCAATTAGCTCTAACCATTCTGTCAACATATTTTACATCTACATTTGATTCTTCCCCGGATATATTTCACACTTTCATATTTTTCTTATCTAATTTTTTAAGAGATTTAAACTTTACAAACGATGTTAATTTTTGTTTACTTCTACATCTGCAACTGCTCTATTAATTACTTTGTATGCGAAACTAACGTTGCATGCAAATCTAACAATAAAAGGTGACTGTTTTGTAAGTTTTCGTAAATATAGTTTTAGTTAAGTTTAATAAACATATGTCGTAGGTCACATTCATATAAAAATCGGTAAATGCACGTAAAACTCAAAATGCTAACATAACGTACAATCATACTATAGCATTACTCACAGTTTTGTTTTCTACGTATTCACTTACAATTCTTCAATTTTAATAACTTCCGATGCAATGCTTTTCGTAGATTTTCGGAAATCTTTTTATACGTACATCAAAACCTACATTATATTTTTATTTTTTCTGATAAAATACTGCTATCTTTGACATATAGTATTTGTTTGAAAAAATAGTCCAGTTGATTTTATATTATTAAAATGGGGGGTTTGGGGGCGATAGCCCTCTAATAATACAAATTTTTAAATAGAAATGTTAGTGAAATATACTGCGAATTCTAGAGCATATAAAAAAGTGTTAAGTAGATAAGATGCTGTTTTTGGTAATAAGTAGTAATGATAGTTTAAGTAGCATGTGAGTGTTAAATAGAAATTATAATTCTTGCGATAACATGGTAACCATTATAACATGCGAACAATAAACAAGGATTCAGTTCAGTAATTCGATTCCCCTCTAGTGAACCGGATCAATGAACCAAAGGAACCGAAGGAACCGGTGCCACCCTAAACTCCGGATATTCCTTCAAATCAATCTGCAGTGCTGTTTACTTAGCGATTCGATTGTTCACTTAAAGGTGTCAACATCACTGTTGCCAACGTCGTGCAAGAGTTGTATACTCAAGAGACTTGAACTGTGTATAACACTCCGTTGTATTATCGCAGTTGCTCTTCCAATTAACGCGCTACTGTTCTAATTGCGCATTTTTATTGGAGGCCCCCACTCCTAGATTGAGTCAATAGCAATAGAATTTATTTGAAATTTTTTTGAGTTCTTTATCAAAATTAAAAAAATAGTTTTGCGTTTTTTTATCGTATTAAAAACTATTGAATGAAAGTAGTGTTATATAAAACGTTTTCTTTGAACATTCCAAGCGTGTATATCTAGCAAAGCGAAAATTGAAATGAGAAATTCCTTAAGGTAGCGATCGTTTAAGTGCGTGGGTGTGATCGATTCTTTCATTCATGAGTGTTTCCGGGGGCGAAAAACCACTATTATAATTCGTCCCGTAAGTGTAGTGCGTGTTTTAACTCAAACGCCGACGGAGTGATTTGAGCGTGCTTGATGATGAGATCGGGAGCCGTCCTACCATCGTCTAGAGGGTTTCCCTTTATGCAGCTCTATCCAGGGTATATGCCACCAGCGGGACACCGCCCTAGCCCTAAGCTCCCGACCGCTCTCCCGGCATGTGTGGTAATGTATTGCACGTAAGTGTGTGTGCAAAGAGTGTGGATATAACAAGAAATGGGAAGGAAAGATCACGCACGGCCCGTGGGCCATTCGCCCGTGTTCCGCTCCGGTATGCGCCTGGTATTGATCGAAAAAAAACACTAGAAAATACAGAAACAGAGCAACAACCACCAGAATTCTCCTACAGACTGCTGCTGAATCCAATGCTAGTTATCTAACTACGGAACGAGATAGGCCTATGGACTACCGCAGTACGCTCTGAGGAAGGCCACAATGTGTTGGCCGAAATGTCAGTCGACACGACAGATGTCACTCATTCCGGATAATCTACACCTGCCCTGGTGGCTATCGCTATATGTTGGTCGATAGATGGCAGCCGGAACGGAGTAAATCAAAAAGGAAAAGGTAGCCCCGATTAAAGAAAAGGAGAAATTATTACTACGGGAAAGTTTCTGCAAAATTGAAGAACTATTAGTGCACATGTAAAGAGTACTTTTGAACATTCACGATGACAGATAATGTTTTGAGTTTAGGGAATTTAAACAGTTATACACCGCGGATGGAATATTAATATATACCTTCCAATACCTTTGTTATCAATTAACGTAACCATTTAAAAGAATACAAGAATACCGTTGCCACTTTGAAGCACCACTAATTTCTTGTCGGCACTTATTTAGTCACGTATCAGATTCAGACAAATTTAGTATATATAATAGGTTTTCTTCGTCACCATCCGACCTAATGCAACACATTGTTGCCTTTGTAATTAATAAGTACCTTTCTTAACTGATCTTTCTGTGCGAAATATTTTTTGAAAGAACTACTTGTCGAAAAAATCGAAAAATGTTTTATATTGATAGGATAGGGTTTTAAAGGACCGTGCACGCAAACGTTATTGTAAATTATATATTGGTTGTGTTTCCTTTATTCTGGAACGTATGTCATCATTCACCTAATAGACACTTCTCCAAGAAAAACCTCAAATGGAATACTAAATTCACCATATGCTCCAGCCTGAGAAGAAAACAAAACAATTCACCCAGATATTCACTATGACCTTCACGTACCACGAAGTCTACAGGAGAGACAATTACTGTGACACAAAAAATGTTACTCGGTCGCGGTTTTCAAAAGCCCTTTTTTCTGTTCACCCTGATTCTTTTTTTCTGCTTTTTATTTAATAAGAGCATAGAGGAATTACAGATATTACACAATACATTAGTTATACTGCTTACTTCTCTTACAAAGAGAAACGTCTTTTCTCTTCATGATATTCATTTCAAACATTTCTCTTCACGATATTCGACATGGCGAAGGTAGAATTCAGTGACTCGGTTAAGAAGAATTTACCTCACATGGTTATGGCATTCAAATTATACGCCTTGTTGCCATTTGAAAACAAGTGTCTTACGATTTTATTCAAAATAATTTTCTATATTGCATTTTATACGAGAATCATGGCAAACTTCATGGTGATGGAGAGTATCATTATGTTCTTTCCAGA
The DNA here is from genome assembly GCA_017312745.1 of Gryllus bimaculatus. NCBI lineage: Eukaryota > Metazoa > Arthropoda > Insecta > Orthoptera > Gryllidae > Gryllus > Gryllus bimaculatus. The sequence continues at coordinate 4,664,218 of BOPP01000030.1, forward strand.
CATTCTCTTGGTGTCGCAAGTCGTGTGGCTAACTACCTTGAACATGATCTCACTGATGAAATTCTATGTTATGAATATGAAAACAAATCGTATTGTGAGACTAATGAACAACATTGACGAAATGATGGAAACTCAAAGAGGAAACATTGAATGGGGCGATATTTTCAAAGATTGCAACCGCAAGTACCTAATATTCGCAAGACCACTCTGCATTATATATGCAGTGTCCCTTGTTGTAGTACCACTGTCACCCTTAGCTGACACATACATATTCAAACGGGAGGGTGGAAAACGCCTTCTTTCGTACGAAGCCTGGTTCCCTTTCGATGAACAGAAGTCTCCCGCTTATGAAATTGTCTATCTTCATCAGGTAAAGTTCTGCAAATTATTATTATTATTATTATTATTATTATTATTATTATTATTATTATTATTATTATTATTATTATTATTATTGCATCGTATTTCGAAGTTTCTCGCTCGTCCGGAGTTTCCTGATATGACTCAAAGACAGAACGTCAACATATATGGTGAAAGAGATGGTGAGAAGTCCTTGCTCCAGTGTACTTAGATTCCTGTTCAATGACTAAGAGAGAGAACCTTACGCACAATATTGGTGGTTTCCAGCAACACCGCCTTTTCCACGATTCTGAAGTGCCATTCATGTAGATGATGTTTCTCTTTCACAATCCTCCAGTCGTCAGAAACAAGCCCAGTAGTTGAAATAATAACGGGTAGAATATCTATCTCTATTAATTTGTATAGGTTTTTCAGTTCAATTGAGACTGGCTGTCATTTTCTTTTCTACAGTTGTTGACTGCAGAATATGATTTAATGGGAGTGCGATATCTATTATTATTATTATTATTATTATTATTATTATTATTATTATCATCATCATCCTACGAGTAGTGTTGTCGAGTACGACAATATTAGGCTTATTTGCTTCCATTGTTCTATCTGTAACAATGGCAGTCTTTCACAAAATATTTATTCTCTCATTAGACAGAACTTGCTTCCGTAGATATGTGTGATAAGGCATGCTTTCCTTTATCAGGTCTGGTCGTTTGGCAAGAGCTTGGTGGATGATTTTGGCCACTTTATTATGAAGTTGTAAATGATCTGTTTGTGCCAACTGAGAACATTTAGTGACCAGCACAAATCCTTCCATTTCTCCAAAAAGCTCAGCAGTTCTCAACTATTCAGTCGATCTCTTCATGTCGATGGAGTTACTTCGAAGCGCTGTAGCAAGTCTGCCAAGGAGTTCCTGTGATCTCTAATGCTCAATTCAGCTCTTAAATTTCGGCAAACTTGGATTGTGGTCTTCTGGGAGAAGTTTAAGAGATGTACAACCGCGATTTTGTGCACAGATGGCCGTCATGTATTCCATGTTGATGAAGTAAGTTCTTAGCTGCTTTCTTGCTGGCGGCACATAACTTCCAGACTTAATAGTCCACGTCCTCCATAGTGTCTTGAATGACACAACCTTTCGGCGGAACTTCGAGGATGATGCATCCGATATTTTGATAGAAGTGTTGTAACTTTTCTATCGAAAGATTTCAAAGATGTCACAGATCACTTGACAACACCAAATGTATTGTTGCTGCTGAGAGAGCCCATGTTTTAATTCCTGTAACTTTGTTTCTCGAATTCGTACAGAAATTGTAGATTTTCGTATCTATGTTATTTATGCCGGTTTTTCAGAATGCAGGTTTTTATACCTAAACTATGTTGTGGTATTATGGATGCATGATATCAACGAAGAAAATTTTGTCTGTGAAGTCGTGTATTACAATATCTTATCTATTAGCTACAATGGTTTTGCTTTTGTGTATGTGTACAGCATAATAATTCCTGTAAATTTGTTTTCCAGTACTGGTTTGGCATTGCTACACATAGTTCAGGGATATGGTGTCAGGCGCCATTCGACCATATTTAACTGAAATGGTTTGATGGATGATCTTTGCTGTAAGATAGAGTCAGATTACGTATTCTGTGTTTGCCAATTTTGTGCATTAAAGTCCATTGTTTCTGGTGCTTGATAGCATACCATACATTCATCTCGGACGTTTGTGTTTCAATGTTTTTTTAGTTGTTGGAAGCTATTACCTTATCTTGACATGGATAAATAAATTTCTGGGTCTCCCCAAATAGAAACCCATCCCAAAGCCAAAGCATCCATCACGGACGTCTGTTTTCTTCAATGTATTTTGAGTAGTTTTTGCTACCTATCACCTGATCTTGAATGACATGGATAAATCCCTCAGTCTCTTCAAATAAAAAATTATGCCCAAGTCAAATCATGGAACCGTTTTTATCTGTATTTTCCAGGTAATGGGTATATATACCGTGGAGACTTTTGAACTTCCCCGATTGTATTCTGTCATTAATGGTGGTTACATTCGGATAGTATTCTTTATCCTCCAAATTAAGCGGAGTGTGCCCTTTGTCACAAATGGAAATAGCTTTGCACATCTCTGATTTTTCATATAGAGAAGTGCGTTTTTAATTGTGGCGAAATTCGTTGAAGAGAGGAGATTAAGAGCTACACGAAACTGCATGGGGTTCAAATCCTCTCTCTGGAAAATTCCACATTTGATAGATATCTTCAATTTTGTTACATTATTTTCATTTGAGAATACAAGACGTGAACAAAAACCATTAGTAATATGTTTCAGAAGCGGATAAATTTGGATATATATTGTACATTTATAGAGCTTTCAGTAAACAACTGTGTGGTCCTGAGACGTACACAAAGGTGCCTAATAATAGAATTACCTAGTAAAAACTAGTCGATACAAAGCTCTTTAATGAAAACTCTTATTTACTAGTAAAAACATTATATTGTAAATCTAGATTTGTCTGACAGTATTTGTTAACATTTACTTAAAGCTATATCTTACAATATGGGAGTTTTAGTCTCACTAGTTAAATCAGTACTAGTTCATAAGACGTTTACATAGTTTTGCAGTAACGTACTTATTTATAACACATTTTATGAACAGTAAAATACTCCTACGATATTTATACTTTTATTTAGTATTTGGGAATTAACAATTTCCTAACTAAAATTTTTCGCCTTTTCTTCACACAAATTCTGATTCCGCAGGTGCTTGATCAAATACTTAATCTCCCAATGATGCTACTCAATGACGTGTTATTCGTCTTTCTCTGTACGTCTGTTATTGCCCAGCTGTACATTTTGCAAAAGAAATTAAAATCCGCAACGAAAGTAGAAGATTTACCGTCTTGTATCCGCCACCATCAATTTATTCTAAGGTAACATTGTTTTTATTTAGTTAGCTGATATTTTAATTAATTTTCAGAGTTTATTAATCACACTTGTTTAATATTTATAATCTAATTTAATGCAGTGTAATAAAGTAATGAATGTTTGCGAGTGATATAAACAACTGTGGTGGCATTTCGATATATTTCACCTTGAATAATACTATTTTATATTTCTCAAAGTATCATAAGTCATCAATTTTAAAATAATTAACTGAACTTCTGAGAACAATTTATCTCTAAATGTAAACTATTATTGAGATCACTAATTTACTTTCTCGCATACACGTAGTACAGAGAGAAAACATTATAAATCCACAGTTAAACGTGGCAATTTTTCCTCAGAAGAACTTTTTTCCATAAAAAAGAGGTAAAATATTTGGAATTTTAGAAATTTAAAATTTTGAGCCGACATCCTTGAGAATTACAGATTTTCTTAACAAAATCTGTACAAAAATTACTAGATCTTGAAATTCGGTCAAGCTATGTTTTCAAAATATGTGTAGATTTCTGGAAACTTCGAGTAAAATAGTGAAGACAAAAAGTGACGTAAACAAAATTTCCTAAAAGAACTGCAAACTTTTCCTATTTATTCTGAGCAGAACTTTTTAAATATTCGTTCAAATTAATAAATCTTCAAAAATCCGAATTGGAGTCTTGATCCCCCTGTACGAAAAAACTAGTTTATAGCAAAACGTTTTTCATCTGTTCACAATACCGGCATCTATGCCATTTAAAGCATTCTCTCCAAAATTGATATTCCCAAATCCAACAGACGTTACTCAAGGCAATGCGAATTTGAATGCTGTGATTTTGGTAGTACTTTACATGACGCATAAACGACATTGTCAAAGCTTTTTTTTCTGAATTATCTCGCAATTTGTTTTATTCTTTTTTTGCGATCAAAGTAGTTTAATAAAAATGGCTCAAGTCCGATTTTAGTATTTTTTGTTATTTCAGAACCTTGCAATTTTTGAGCCGACTTCATTCAACTATAATACTAAATATAAATATTTTGTTCTTAATAAGACCTGTACTAAAAGTCACTCGATATTGAAATACGGACATGCATTTTTTTCAAAATATGAATAGATTTTGCGAAAATTCAAGTAAAATTGTGAATATTTAAAAATTATTTAAACGTGATGTTCAAATTTCTTTTTAATCCTACAACTACACATTTATTATTTGCTACATAAACTGCACACTGAGGTCTCACGAACCTCAAAGATTTTTATTGCTACAAAAGATTTTTTTTTAAATGTGTGTGATTAAAGAGTAGTGTGTTTTATTTTCATTTGAGAATGCATGAAAGCAAGAAAAACACAAAAATGCAAATTTAAAAACTAATATTTATCATTTTTAACGTAGAAACATTCTTCAGATTTTAACAGAATGATTACAAATACACGTTGAAATTACGTCACATAACAATGCAGAGGAAACCAAAATTTTATGAATTTCCTTTGATACATCTGGTAGGCGTTGTAGGATGAATACTATTTCTATTTTTATTATTATTTTGCAGAACAATCATTAACTACACACTAGGTTCCAGAAGACCACTGACGATTTAACTACTGTAACACCACTGACGATTTAACTACTACCGTTGACGTATAAAGTATTGATATTACTCGCGCCACTTTTTTTGAATGATGGATTGAAGAAACGCGTGTATTGAGAAGGAATTAGTTACGAAATCGGTCACTAGATTTTATGAAGAAATGCGAGTCTCTAAAGAATCAGTCATCCCTTCGCAACTTTCTCAAATTTTGCGTTCTAACTTTCTCAGGAGTGTGATGGTCCATTCGGACTCGTCACAACAATTACTTGAAAGATTCAAAAAGATAAATAAAAACTGATGTATTAATAAAAAGAGAAACAGTCGAAGGTGCAAGGGTGAAAGTACAGAGTGCTTACTTCTAAAAAAATCCAAGAAACTATGCTGGCAGCAGACCTGGGAAGAATAAATAAATAAAGAATCGTTTAGGAAGGATAAACATTCACTCGAACTCTGGGTTATTATACTCGTATAATAACGAAAATATTTTATTAAATAAATGAATGTTCGTATATTTGGAAAAGACAAGGGAAGGATACAAGAAATGGGCGATTATACAAACCTTTAGACAATAAAATGTCAGGAATTTGTAATAGGGCAAGGGTGTTTAAATTTGTTATTTTAAGTTTCATTTGAAATCAAAAGGCATCTACATTTGGAATATAGAATTGTACAGCGAGTTTAACAGAAGAATAGAGTTGTCCTTTGTTTAAACAGTGCGGTGTGAAGGAAGGAGTGCAACAATGCATATAGACAGACGGATTGGATATCTGGTTGAGCTGACAACGTGGCAGAAGTGAAATCTGAAGTTTTTCATGTAAACGGTGGTTGGAAGGTGGTAGGATGTTGTACAGTGGTGCTCCATAGTAAAAAATATAGTCCGCGAGTGTTTCTATATGAAGTTTGAAACGAAGAGGATGGTACCCGCGACGAGAAGGCGCAAATAATCGCAGCAGTGCAGACGGCGCCATTTTACGGGGTCCAGCAACCGTAGAGAGAACGCAATTTTGAAACAATGTTACAACAAGTATAATATTGTAACCAACTAATTATTAGTGATGGTCATTAGAGTTATTTGTTTTAGTTTTGAAACGAGTGCACTCGCGTGAATGAATGGAGTTTGAATATATATGAATGAGTGAGTGTTATTGAATTTGTTATCTTCAAGATATGTTGTATTTGAAGGGTAAATTTTGTCATGTTATGTTTTGGTACTATAGAAAGCTGGTGTATAGTCGGAGGAGTGCAGAATTTGCCATTTAGCATTTCGAAATCCGTTGTTTATCAATAAATGATTGTTGCTCATATTGATGGCATTGTTAAAATGTGTGTGTATATATTAGCAGGTAATATAAACCTAATGATAAGAGAAAGAACATAGTCAGGTTTCAAACAAATATGATAATACTTCGGTTTCCTGTGCATGGGCGACTTGGCGAATTCACACAAAATTTATAAATTTGTACTGTCGGAGCGTAACTTGGCGTAACGTAATAAATTGTTATTTAATTTTAAATCACAAATTTATGATCCATTACAGAAGTTTGAAGTATCTCCTGTGATAGATCTTCACCTGCTTCGGTCATTTCTTTTCATTTTTGAAGAAAATCACGGACAGAATTTGACGTCTTCAACAGAAAACTGCACCTATTTCGCGACAATTAAGATGTGGTTGGAATGTTGTCATCAGTGCTCGCTGAGAGCTTTTGCCTTTAACTGTTTATTGTGCCAGAGTTAAGTGTACATAACGGCGTATGCGGCTATCGACAGAAATATCTAATCGATGTGAATTTGAAATGATGCTGGGGTCCCGTAGAACCTTATGTGCAGTTCTAAAAGGGAAGGTTGCTAAGCAAACTCAGGCGTTCTCTAGAGTGCTCATTGCTTTCTTAACGTACGTTCATCAGTCTGAATCCCATCGAGAGCAAAAATTATTGAAAGCTGAAAACACGCCTGCGGATTGAAGTTCAATTATAACACTAGGTATCCGTTACCAAATAGGCGTAAAAGTATGTCCTATTTAAACACTAATATTTTATTAAAGAATTGTGACTAAACTGCGATTTAACTTACTTAATGATGACACCTAGGGGGGATTTTGGTGACTTGAAACAGTCAAAAAGATCAATAAAATGCTATTAAAATGTTTTAATGTGATTACGACTAGCTCAGATGAACATACCAATATGTTGGATATGATACTGATGTAATCGAGGCTTCATTGGTTCAAGTGAACTTGGCTTGCAAACTTCTGGTTTGAACTATTCTTTATCTATTCTTTGATTTACTCCAAAATCGGCCAAACCAACTACGGTGCTGATAGGCGTCACAAGAACCATAATTACATACATACATTGGCTGGAAGTCTGTGGAATTTTGTGGAGAGCATTTCTAGCATCTCGTAAATATTGTTTGAAGCGAGTACCATTAAAATTATATTAAAATCAATGAAATCAGCGAAAATGCATTAAAAATTTGATAAAAGGTTAAAAATGAGTTATTAGTCGAAATCAACGAAAATGGAAAAAAGTGACGTATGAAAATGAGTCATTTTCTTTTACCAGAACATAATATTTATGCCTCTATTGGCATTGGTTTAAAGTGAAAAGAAAACTTTTGGTGCTACAGACTGGTACAGAGTTTGCCGTATTAGTTTTCTATTTCCTTTGGTGTCAGCTAGCAATACGCACATGCTACACACTCTTGCAAGCTGCTATCCTCTCCGCCCACAAAAAAGTCTTTTTTTTAGAATTTTCTTTCGATATCCTAATAATAAAACGAAAAAAAATACTTTATGCATATTAAAAAACAAACACATCACCCTAAATGGCGATTTTCATTAACAAATTTGGAGCTGTTTTTGAGAAAATTGTGTTTAAACACTTCTGTAACTTCGAAACTTGAAACTCTTTTTCACAGAACATTCTTGAGTTTTCGAAAAACTTCATTACAATTTATTTAAAGTACCTTAACTCACAAATACAATAGTATTTACAAATTGCTAGAAACGTGCAATTTAACGGCGTGAAAGATCTTTCAAAAAATTTCATTTCTGTAATTTTAAAGACAAAAAAATACATCAAAATGAACTTTACATCATATTAAAGAGAGGAATTAGCACTATCCGTTCGAAAATTTTGAAGGAAAAAACTGTACCGGTTTTTAAGAAAATGGCGTTTAAGCTTTTCAGAAAGTGGGAAATTCTGAGCTACATTTCACAGAAAACGGTAGAGTTTTCGAGAAACTTTACCTGACATTATTTACAGCACATGTATTCATGAATACAATATTACGAATAAATTGACGCTAAAATAAATATTAATATGACAAAAGGCAAAAAATTAGATTATTGTAATTTTTGAAAAAACAATAGAATAGAGCAATATGCGTTTATGTCATCTTATAGAGTAAATTTGTCACTATTCTTGTCATAAGATTAAAGAAAAAATTTGGAGCAGTTTTCGAAAAAAAATCTTGTTTTTGTAATTTTTTTTAAATTCTAGATATTGCGTGCCCTAATTTTTACAAAAAACTAAATTTAATGAAAGAACTTGCTATGAAGAACAAATTTTATTTGAAGTAAAAATTTATCTTCAAATTTGGAGGAAGCCAACGAAAAAACTGCATTATTTTGAAATTATCGAAAATTTAGAATTAACCATGAAAATCTTACCTACGCCACATTTATAAGGATATGTGATTCTATTCTTGCAAGAAATTTAACGAAAAAATTTGGAGCAGTTTTTCAGAAAATTTTGGTTATGTCCGGAGGGCTTCATGTAAAGTACCTCCAAATTTTGAAGAATGTTTTTCGTATATACGTACGAATGCGGGAAAGTAAAAAGTTAAAGGCTATGGAAATTGAGTTTTGAAGATGCAGCTGTAGTGTAATGTGAATGGAAAAAATCAGAAATGAAAATATAAAGCAGCAAATGGGTGTCGTATTATGGATAAAATAGAAGGGAAACAGTGAAATTGGCACTAGCATCTTAGAAAAATGCCGAATAAAAGATGGCTATTAAAAACTGGGAGGTGACAGGTGCCAATGCACAGAAAGAGAGGTAGACCAAGACTTACATGACATGAAGGTGAGCGACTGGCAATGAAAGATCGTTACATCAATAAAGAGGACTGCCAAGATAGAAGAAGATGAAAGTTTGGGTGCGATAGTTGCTTGGTGCAGTTCCACTCGCAGAAAAAGACGTAGAAGTAATTATTTTTAGCACATTCACTATTTTAAATACATCATATCACAAAAATAATACTTTCTAGAGAAATCGTAAGAACATGGAATTAGGGCGTGATTCTTAGTAAATTACCCATGGTTTTATTTCTGATGATATTTCATTGTTGACCTGTATTATAAGTAATCATTTAGTTATAAGAGTCGGAAGATATTTTTTAAAAATAAGAATGTCAAGTTTGTAAATTCATCATGAGCATTGTTTAACACTGTTCTGTTGTGTTTCATTATTTTTTAATTTTCGTCAATATCTTTACAATAAGTCTGTCGTTGATTTATAATTTACTCATTAAAATTATATAGATTTCAAACCATTTTTTAACATTTTTTTAGGTGCGTGAATGAAATGGAAGAGATTTATCAATTCCACAATTTCAATCAGATGGGCTGGTCTCTGGTTCTGTTTGGAACATTACTTATACTGATGTTTGTGGTAAGATCTCCAATATTTTTTTAAACTCTCAATATACTGATAGTTACAACTAAATCGGATGTGCACTTCTATGAGTGCAAATATAATATTTTTTTGTAATAGGCCGCACCAGCAGGAGTGCAATACTACGAACTCGCCATTACTCTTGGTTACATGGTGGCAATTAATTTAAGTATGAGTCATTACAGTGAAGCCATTGCAGAAGAGGTAAATATTTTCTTTACAGATTTGCAGTAGATTAAATTTATTTTCACGCTTAAAAGAACTTATGTAGTTATTTATAATGTAAAGAATAAAATGCAGAAGTTGGGTTTCAAATTTATTTGCAATATTTGTATACAAAATATTGTAGCTGTGTATCGTAGTACTAAAATGCGCACATTACATTAACTTGGTTCCCATAATCTCTTTGCAAGCGACCACTAAGCAGTCGTGTCTCGCTCAGAGGGAAGATCTCCCATGTATTATCGAGAGGATGCTTTTTTTTATTTTCTTGTATATACTGAATACTATTTATATCTACGTATATACTGAATAATATACATCGTACAGAGAAATTTGTGTCACGCTGCGAAAAATCAACAGAAACATACGTTTTGGGTTCCCTTGTTACAGATAAAGATTTTATTTTTCAAAACATCTGATCGTCTGTCTGCCCATCGGTGAACAACAGTAGCGTGTAGACTATTTGTAGTATTTTTACCAAAATGAATTTCCCTGGGCGATGTGGTCCGACTCGAAACTTTGCGATTTAAAAAAAATTCTTAAAATTGTGGGTGTACTTTATATGTAGTCCTTGAGATATTACCTAATTATCTCACAGATGGTTCCCAACTTTTTCTTTAAATTTTTTTAAAGAATAGATTGAAAGATACTTAAGGCTAAATGCACCGAAAAATACTTGTAGGAAAATTCAATAGATCGCAGCACTATCACAGGGGAATTTACTTTACTGATAACGTCTGAATCAATGGTCCGATTTTCGATGACGCCTTTTTAAAATATAATTTACGCTACGATAACCTTTTTCCAAAAATCTAGCGAAAACGCGAATTTCAAATTAGTTCTCAAACTTCCGAGAACAAATTTAAAAATGTGGCCTTATAGCGCGATGGCGACATGCTTCCTGAATCCAACACCGTTACAATCATGCATGACAATCATGAAATCCGACAAATAGCGTCGTAAAGTGAAATTTACGAAAACACCTCGCCCCCCACCAACTTCCCCATCTGCGCCGTTCCGTCACCCACCCGCCCGTTGTTGGCCCTCTGTAAGCGCGGTGGCACGGCCAGGCCCGGCGTCGTGCGGCCAGCCCCGACGGAGGAGGCGGTACTTGCGGGACAAGCAAGCCACACACTCTGTTTATGCGTTCGTCACTTTGCATTTCAATCTATTTTTCCACGGATATCAAACTAGAGATTCTATACTACTATTACAGACCGAGGTAAACGGTCTGTAATAGTAGTACATAACTATATTTTTCACATATTTCCGTCTTCCTTCGAATACCATTTTAAAATTTTTTGATGCATTACTCAAAATATTGATTCCGAATTTTGACTATTTTTTTAAAAAAAGGAACTAATTGTGTAAGTATCCGCATTATTCCATCTCCTCTCATCATATTTTAGATATAATTTACTTCTAAGGTCTTCTGTTATCACTCCACCTTGTTCTAAGATCTTCCGTTGTCAAATACCGTAAAAAAGAGCGGAGTATACGCACGAGTTCTTTTATCCTACAACTCGATTTTTGATCTCAAAACGACGTTTATCTGCTTTAAAGAGTACATCTAGTGAATCTCTTTCCCAAGTAAAATAGTCGAAGCTAATTTTAAAAATGTTTTCGTACTTTCAGACAAATTTAAAAAATTGCATTATCTTCTTTATATTTCACGGAGAAAATCTCTCTGAAGGTCTGGCTGAGTCTGTCGATTGTGAAAACTATTGAGCGGGTTGTTGCTCCAAATGCATCGGGCGGTTGGTCTTTCATCGCCTCCTGCCGCAAAGGGATAGAGAAGGGACTAGGGCACGAACGAGCCTGGACTCGCGAAAAGTGGCCGTGGGGGAGAGGGCCCCGGGATTTCCAAGCCCAATATGGCACTGGGACAGTGGTTTGCTAATAGACAACGTGGTGAATGCTCACACAAAGTTCACTGATGGGCTCGCTTACTCGGTGTTTTTCTCCGCTTTACACTTCCTGCTCCATATCCACGTGTCTACTACATCTGTTCATCCCCGAGCCACCTCATTCTTATTGCTGGGAGCTGACTCGATTGCGAGGCTGAGGAATGCGCTCAATGTTTCTGAAATCTGCCCCCCCCCGCCTAATCTGCAACTACTAGCTGTCCCAAATATATTTCGCCAAGTATCCATAGGCAAGCATTAAAACATCATACGAGAATAAGGAAAACAATTAAGCAATAAGTGGATGTCATCAATGTGTAATTTTGTATATGGCCTATATCACAATATGGCCTTTTCTTACCGGGAGTACTTAAGGCTGCCCCACAGGCTTCAAATCCTTCTTTTTCAACTGATGTCACAGTTCGAACAGATACTTCAATATAGTTTACTACCCGAAAATTGCTATTATGCAGCGTGTGTTGAAGAACGCGCGAATACTTTTCTTTGTCACATTTCTTAATAACGAGACGTATCTTTTCCCTAGCTTAACTGTATTGTTTGGCCTTTACTACGAACAGAAGCCACACCGTTCCATCAAAAGTCAAAAACCAAAATAAAATGAAAACGCTATACATTTGTGTTACGAACAAGAAGAAAACATGTCACTCAATCATTGAGTGCCTGTCTTCTCAGAACAAGAAACATTCTATATTATATGAAGTGATATTGAACCTCATACAATGTTCTCAAAGCAGATATACTATTTCCTCGACTGCGTGCGTAGGCGGCAAATTGCAAAACACGTCAATATGCTGAATACTTACACTGTATACTTCGGCGAATTCTTTAGTTCTATCTCGTATGTACGACAGATGACAGTAATATTTAAATATGTGGTTCATTAAAGTTTTGGACATATATTTATTTGTGCAATGTAATTGAATTTTCCTCACTATTCAAGAGAGAATATTGTCAAATTGCCGCCTTGCGAAAGATGAGGTGTCAAAAATATTAATACTGGCGCAAGAAATATTCAACAGTTTGAGTTAACATTTATAACGTCTAGAATTTCAATAAGTAGTAAATGTACAATTTTTCTACTGATTTAATTAGGTCGGTTTTGGTGTCTACATTTCTTTGAACATCTATTTGTCTTTAGAGTTACGATTTAAAATCGAACAATGTTTCTTAAAGGCATTTCCACTCACACTAATCTAAGAGGTTCATTTATTTGATAGCTTTGATGTATGGTGGTAAGTCGCGTGAATGCAGTGCATGTTAAATGGCAGGAAATGGCAGTCTTCTTGCCAACCAGGATTCTCGTTAAGTCAATCATGATCCTTGTTGAGCCAACCAAAATCAGTGTTCAGCCAACCATGATCCTTGTTGAGACAACCAATATATTAGTTGAGCCAATAAATATCCATGTTGAGCCAACCAATACCCTTGTTGAGCCAAGCATGATCCTTGTTAAGCCACCTATAATCGTTTTTGAGCTAACCATGATCCTTGAGCCTCGAGCATGAACAATGAGCCTCGTTGAGACAACCAATTAATCCTTGTTAAGCCATCCAATATTCTTGTTAAGCCAACCATGATCCTCCTTGAGCCAACCATAATCCTTTTTAAACCAACCAATACCCTTGTTGACCAACCATGATCCTTGTTGAGCCAACCAAAATCCACGTTTGGCCAACCAAAATTCTTGTTGAGCCAACCAAAAACCTTGTTGAGCAGACCTAAATTCTTGTTGAGCCACCAAAATCCTTGTTGAGCCAACCAAAATCCTTGTTGAGCCAAACAATATCCTTGTTGACCCCACCAATATCCATGTTGAGCCAAACAATATCCTTGTTGACCCCACCAATATCCATGTTGAGCCAACCAATATCCTTGTTGAGACAACCTAAATCCTTGTTGAGCCAACCTAAATTCTTGTTGAACCAACCTAAATCCTTGTTGAGCCAACCTAAATCCTTGTTGAACCAACCAATATTCTTGTTGAGCCAATCAATATCCTTGTTGAGCCAATCAATATCCTTGTTGAGCCAATCAATATCCTTGTTGAGACAACCAATATCCTTGTTGAGACAACCAATATCCATTTTGAGCCAACCAATATCCTTGTTAAGCCCACCATGATCCTTGTTAAGTCAACCATGACCCTACTTCAGCCAACTGTGATCCATGTTAAGCCAATCATTATCCTTGTTGAGCCAACCAATATCCTTCTTGAACCAACAATGATCCTTGTTGAGCCTACCGTGATCCTAGTAAGCAAACTAAGATACTTGTTAAGCCAACCATAATCCATGAGTAGAAGATCAACACCGCAATCGATCAAGTGAGAGATCGACACATCAAGTAGATCAAGTGGGGGATCGACCCAGCAAGTCGATGAAGTGGGTGATCGACCCAGCAAGACGTTGAAGTGGGTGATCGACCCAGTAAGTCGTTCAAGTGGGTGATCGACCCAGCAATTCGTTCAAGTGGGTGATCGACCCAGCAAGTCGATGAAGTGGGTGATCGACCCAACAAGACGTTCAAGTGGGTGATCGACCCAGCAAGTCGATCAAGTTAGTGATCGACCCAGCAAGTCGACCAAGTGGGTGATCGACCCAGCAAGTCGATCAACTGAGTGATCGACCCAGCAAGTCGAACAAGTGAGGGATCGTCCCAGCAAGTCGATCAAGTGGCGGATAGACCCAATAAGTCGAAGTGGGTGATCGACCCAGCAAGTCGATCTAGTGGAGGATCGACCCAGCAAGTCGATCAAGTTGGGGATCGACCCAGCACGTCGATCAAGTGGGGGATCGACCCAGCACGTCGATCAAGTGGGGGATCGACCCAGCACGTCAATCAACTGACGGATCCGTCCAACAAGTCGATCTGACTATCCTGAGTATTATAACTATTTTGATTATTTTGACTATTTTGTCAGTCAGTCCTTCCGTCAGTTCTTCCATCAGTCCTTCCGTCAGTCCGTTCTTCAGTCCGTCCGTCAGTTCGTAGATCTGTCCGTTTGTCAGTTCGTCCGTCAGGCCGTCCGTCCGTCAGGCCAACCGTCCGTCCGTCAGGTCGACCGTCCGTCCGTCAGGGCGACAGTCCGTCCGTCAGGCCGACTGTCTGTCTGTCAGGCTGACCGTCAGGGCGACAGTCCGTCCGTCAGGCCAACAGTCCCTCCGTCAGGCCGACAGTCCGTCCGACAGTCCGTTCTTTTAACCAACAGTCCGTCCGTCAGGCCGATCGTTAGTCCGTCAGGCCGACCGTCCTTCAGGCCGGCTGTCTGTCCGTCAGTTAGTCCATCCATCCGTCAGCCCGTCCGGTAGTGCATCCGTCAGTCCGTCTGTCAGTCCGTCCGTCAGTCCGTCCGTCAGTCCGTCCGTCAGTCAGTCCGTCCGTCAGTCCGTCCGACAGTCCGTCCGTCCGTCCGACAGTCCGTCCGTCCGTCCGACAGTCCGTCCGTCCGTCC
>BOPP01000030.1:4679850-4705067 GCA_017312745.1 Gryllus bimaculatus
CAGAGGCAGATCGTTATAGAAATGAAATTGGTAGAAGTCAGAACAGGTCATGAACACATCCTTGGAGTGAAGGAGAAGAAGATGATCACAACGATGTCAACTCTGTTATTTGTTAATATGAGCATAACTGCGTCATTGCAGGCCAGTACCCATCAAGCTGAAAAGGATACTGTTCTTTTTAATTGCCGAATTATTTGCAGAGCTAAAAATTAGTCTTAGACGTAGCACCGCTTTAACCGCCGGGCCTGGCCGTGCCACCGCGCTGACAGAGGGCCCACAACGGTGACGCAACGGTGCAGAAGAGGAAGTGGGGGGGCGAGGTGTTTTCGCAAATTTCACTTTACGACGCTCCTATTCGTCCGATTTGCATGATTGTCACGGCGTTGGATTCAGGAAGCATGTCACCATAAGGCCACATTTTAAATTTGTTCTCGGAAGTTTGAGAACTAATTTCAAATTCTCGTTTTTGTTAAATTTTTGGAAAAAGATCATCGTAGCGTAAATTCTATTTTAAAATGGCGTTAAATGCCGTTTACAAATCGAAAATCGAACCATTCGTTCAGACGTTATCGGTAAAGTAAATTTTACTTATTTTGGTGCTGCCACGTGGTGGCTACAAATTGTACTAGTGTCGGGACATTTAGCCTTAAAATATGGCGTAAGTTGGATTATTATTGTTAACTCTGAATTTTCGAAAATTATAACAGTTGAAAATTTATTGTGTCTTTCTTAAACTGCAGTTTTAACTACGGCGACTTTTCTTCAAACAAACTTCTGTCACTATCTGTTCTTTAACTAGTCACATACATTTTTGAAAATATTAGTAGTTTTCGAAAAATTTGAATAAAATAGAGACAGCATAAAATTATTTTAAAAATGAGATTTTCTCAAAACCGGCTCCACGTTTTTTTCTTCAAACCTTTGGCAGGGATCGCGCTAAGTATAAGATGAAATAAACGCCATTTTCTTTATTCTTCTGCTCCTTTTTTAATTTTACAAATATAATTTCTTTAAATAACTCACATCTTTAATATTTACATTAAAAGCGTTTTTTATACGTTTTGGCATTTTTGAGTCGAATAGTTTATATCATTTCTAATGAAGTTTGTCGAAATCCCCAAAAACTGTGACATCGAGCTCATTATTGTCACAATTCACAATTCTCAGAGCTCACAATTTCAGCAGTGGCAAAGCGGAAGGGTAGTCTGGATGCCATATTTTTCAGCAACATCTGTCCTTACGTGTGCTATTTTTTCAATAATATTTACTTAAATGTTAAAGAAAATTAATTGTATTCGGCTCCTCTTCCTCGCTTACGCACGAGGACATAGGAGCGGGAGCAGAGCTGGGAATCCTCACTGGGAGTACACAGCTGCTGTCTCTGTCGCGCATGCGCAGAAGAGGGCGCTCTATCTCCTCTCTCGCTCTCACTAGGCAGGGATCCTAACCTCTCATCATGCACAGACTTGTATAGCGTCAGGTCCACGCCTCGGCGCCTAATGAAAATTCGTCTCATTTTCCAAACGTTGTGGGAAAGCAGAGCGAGTTGTTTGTGTCATTTTTTGTTCGTGTTTCCTTTATAAAACAATTAGTACTAATTGAATTTAAACATTTAGTGTTATATAGAATGTCTCGCCAAGTATGGGCTATTCCCAGAACTTCTAAACGGTTCCCGAAACCGAAATGCAGTTTTCTCTCAATAATGAGGAATCGTGCGGCAAGTTTTATGCCGCATGGACTAAAATAATTGAGATACGCACTACTACGCCGTGTTAGATATGAAGAGACTATTGAAACTGCGTTAAAGCATGACCATGAATGAATTTTCAGAATCATAATTATCTGAAAGACACAAAATTGTTTCTCTAAAAAGTATTGAATTAAAGTATTATATATGGCTTTTTCAAGATGGTCAATACTCCATCTTTCTCTAGAGCTAACGGTGTTCTCATGGCCGGGTATTGTTTAATTCTCGTACTTGTCTATGACTTAATATTTGAAACAAACAATACAAAATAACCTACCATTTCTAACATAACTTATAATCTGCGGAATGAAATGAGAATTTTTCTTTACTTTTATTTTTTGAAGCATTGAAATATAAACATTTTGGACTTATTTATCATTTATAAAATTAATTGTAGTCATCAAATCAAACTAAAATGCTCACTACTTAATTGGCTGTCCGGGTGACGCCGCGTCCACGGCAAAGGTGCCGACGTTCGGCCGCCATTCTGCGTCCAACCCGGAGACAGCCAATTAAAGACTCCGGAAGCCTACGCTCTCACTAAAATGCTCGCATCGAGTCCTAAAAGCTGCTTGAACAGAGCTTGTATGAGCGTGCGTGAATGTGACAATGAGCGTGCATAGCTTTCACAACTGACAAGTGACTGACCGTGGTGCAGGGCCCTACCAACTTTTGGTTGTTAATACGCTCGTATGGCGTTCTAGAAGCTACGTAACACTAGTTTGACTAAAGTAGCTAATACATTATCCTTTATTTGTATCGGCGACGCAATATTATAATTACATTAACCTGAAAAACTGTTTCTAAAAAGCAAAAGTTATTTCCACAATGAGATTTGAATCCGGTTCAAATTAGATTTAGGACTCCATTCGCATTACCATACACCAAGTGATACACAGTAGAACTCATCATTCCCGAGGCTTTGAAAGCAAAGTTGAACATTTGAATTTTTGATATTCAAAAGTTAAAAGACAGAATTGGAATTATTTTAAAGTCTAGTTTTATAGAAACAAAAAGTAGAAGAAAATCGCTATTGCAGTAGTTTTGGAACGTTATTTTTGACAATTTTTGAAATGACCGGGAACTTACCGAAAAAGTATTTGTTCAATTTTTATAATCGCACACGTCTACATTAAAAAATAACATTTTGGAGTGTGTTTGGAGAAAATATTTTTTAGATTTCTTTCATTTCGTCTCATTCCACTATATCCAAGCTATCTGGTGGAAACGTGAGATCTCATTAATGCGGGTTATAGTCGGAGAGATTTAATTTTGCTGGGCATCTGCCAGGGTTCTTTCAGATGCCACAAGAGTGACTTGGCTACTGTGGGTTTTCCGCCCTTCGAAATTTGAATCCGCGCACTAGGGGCTCACAGCCAGTAAGAACACCTCCCCCACAGAAATGCGTACGGTTTACAAACACAACGTGTGACGGGGCGTGGCAGAAGGTAGTGTTGGTTTCTATCTGTTAATTAGCTCCTATAGAGTTCTAGAAGCTCCGTATGAAGAGAGAATGAGCGTGAGTACATAGAAGGATCCAGTTTATACGCGTGACGTTTGACAAGGTGCCGCACATGACCCAGATGGCTTTCCGCTATTAATTGTACCCATCGAGTTTTAGAAGATCCTTAAAAAGAGAAGGAGCATATGTGAGTGTATGCGGGTGCATAATTTACCCGCTTTATGTGCAACGGGACGTGGTGCAAGACCCTTTCGTATTTAATGTTTCTAACAAGTTCTAGAAGTTCCGCGATAAGAAAGTGTGCGCGTGTCAGTGTATGCGGGTGCACAGTCTACACGCTCGTCGTGTGACGAAGCGTGACACACAGAGCCCCTTTCCGCCTTCCGCTGTTAATACGCCCTCATCCAATTCTAGAAGCTTCTAAAAAAAAGAACGCGTAAAGTCAGTGTAGTTGAGTGCGCAGCTTATCCGCGTCGCGTGTGACGGGGTGTGGTCGATGTCCCTTGAGTTTCCGCAGCTAATATGCACACATGCTAGCAAAGTTCGAGAAGATAGTGTACATGCTTGTGAGTGACTGTAAGTGCACATTGTTCACACATGATGTGTTTCAGGGCTTTGCACAGGCACCAGTTCGATATCCGATTAATATACTCGTAACGAGATCTAGAAGCTTCGTAAAAAGAGAGAGCGTCCCCATGTTAGTACACAGTTTGCCCGTGTGGCGAGAGACGGTATCTGGCACATGGTCTGTCGCTTCCTCCTGTTCAAGTGTTCCTATCGACTTTAGGAAGCTGTGTTAACAGGAACGTGCGAATTTGAGCGCATGTATGGGGTTCAGTTGATACGGGTGACGTGTGACGGGGTATAAAACATAGAACCCCTCGCTTCCCGCTGTTTGTACTCGGATTTTCGTACCGAGTGTTGGAAAATGGAAAAAGTGTGCGCATGTATGTGGTTGAACAGTTACGCGTCACATATGATTCGGCTTGGCACGGGACTCCTGCTCGCTTTTCACAGTTCATATATTTCTATTAAGATCTAGAAACTCCGTCAAAAAAAACATTCTTTTATGAGTGTATATGCGTGCAAAGTTTCAACGCGTGGTACGCACGGCACGTGACACATAGTGCAACTCCTTTTCCGCTGGTAATGTGCACAAAAGGAGATCTAGAAGTTGCACACAAAAAAGAGCGTGCACATATGAATATACATGGGTGGTGAGTTTAGACGTACGACGCGTGATGTGGCACAGAATCCTCCTCGCTTTCTACTAGTAATATGCTCTCATAAGATTCTAGAAGCTCCGTAAAAAGAGAGCATGCTCATACGAGTGTATGTGGGTGCACAGTTTACACGTGTCAAATGTGATTAAGTATGGCACATGGTCCTGCTCGTTTTCCGCTATTAATATGCACCTATCGAGTTCTAGACTCGGCACAAAAATAGCGTGTGTATGTTGGTGCACAGTTAAAACTTTTGACGTGTGAAGGAACACTGGCTCAAGCTAGCTTAAGCCCCGTAGAAAGAGAGCGGGCTAATGCGGGCGCGTGTGGCTGCGCAGTCGCTCTGGTAATGTTCACAAACAGTGATCAAAGAAACTGCACAAAAAGAGAGCGCAGGCATGTGGGTGTATATTGGTGCACGGTTAACAAGTATGACGCGTGAAAGCCCAAGCTAGCTTAAGCTTCGTAGAAAGAGAGCGAGCTAATGTGGATGCATGTAGCTGCTCAGTCGCACTGGTAATGTTCACAAAAAGGGATCTAGAAACTGCACAAAAAGAGAGCGTGCGCATGTGAGTGTATGTTGGTGCACGATTAACAAGTATGGCGTGTGAATCCCCAAGCTAGCTAAAGCTCCATAGAAACAGAGCGGGCTAATGCGGGCGCGTGTGGCTGCGCAGTCGCTCTGGTAATGTTCACAAACAGTGATCCAAAGAAACCTGCACAAAAGAGAGCGCAGGCATGTTGGGTGTATATTGCGTGCACGGGTAACAAGTATGACGTGTGAAGGCCCAAGCTAGCTTTAAGCTCCGTAGAAAGCATGAGCGAGCTAATGTAGGTTCACGTATCTGCTCAGTCGCGTTTGTAATGTTCACCAAAAGCGATCTATAAACTGCAACAAAAAAGAGCGTGCGCATTGTGGGTATATGTGATGCACGGTAACAAGTATGACGTGTGAAGGCCCAAAGCTAGCTTAAGCTCCGTAGAAAGAGAGCGAGCTAATGTAGGTGGTCATGTAGCTGCTCCAGTCGCGTTTGTAATGTTTCACAAAAGAGATCTATAAACTTGCCACAAAAAGAGGAGGCCGTGCGCATGTGGGGTATTATGTTCTGCACGGGTAAACAAAGTATGACGTAGTTGAAGGGCCCAAGCTTAGCTTCAGCTCCGTAGAAAGAGAGCGCAAAGCTATACTGTAGGTTTCACGTAGCCTGCTCATCGCGTTTGTAATGTTCACAAAAGAGCAATCTATAAACTGCACAAAAGAGAGCGTTTCTGCATGTTGGGTATATGTTGATTGCACGGGTAACAAGTATGACGTGTGGAAGGCCCAAGCTAGCTAAGCTCCGTAGAAGAGAGCGAGCTTAATGTAGGTTCACGTAGCGCTGCATCGTCGCGTTTTTAATGTTCACAAACGAGCATCTATAAACTGCACAAAAAAGAGAGCGTGCGCCATGCGGGTATTATGTGATGCCACGTGGTAACCAAGTATGACGTGTGGAACGCCCAAGCTAGCTTAAGCTCCGTAAGAAGAGGGAAGAGCGAGCTAATGTAGGTTCACGTAGCTGCTCAGTCGCGTTTGTAATGTTCACAAAAGAGATCTATAAACTGCACAAAAAGAGAGCGAGCGCTGTGGGTATATGTTGATTTCACGGGTAACAAGTATGACGTGTGAAGGCCCAAGCTAGCTTTAAGCTCCGTAGAAGAGAGCGAGCTAATGTAGGTTCACGTATGCTGCGCAGTCGCGTTTGTAATGTTCACAAAAAGAGATCTATAAACTGCACAAAAAGAGAGCGTGCGCATGTGGGTATATGTTGATGCACGGGTAACAAGTGTGAAGGCCCAAGCTAGCTTAAGCTCAATAGAAAGAGAGCGGGCTAATGCGGGCGCGTGTGGCTGCGCAGTCTTGGCGCGTGGTGAACGCCGCGTACGACGCGCCGTGGCACGAGGCGTCGCTGACCTTCCGGCGCCACATTCGCTACATAATGCTGCGCGCCTCCAAGCCAGCCTTCCTCACCGCCGCGGGTTTCGTGCCGCTCACGCTCGAGACCTTCGCTTCGGTGAGTCGCGCTTCACACTCGAAAAATACATCTCAACAAGACAATTAATGGTGTTTAGAACTATATTTTAGAGGAGCGTCGATTTAACAAATGTTTGTTTCTTAAAATGTGACTAATGACTCGTTTTGAAACCACCAATTCAACTTTCACCTGAGTTTGGGGTCTTCAATTTTCACATATGTTTCTATGGAGTGGAGTGATGATTATTTGAGTTTTGTTTTGAGACAGTTATTTGAATAACTTGCTAAAAACAACTTTTCGAAGCAATAAATCAAGGAAGGTGAAGGAAGCCCAAAAAAGTAGGCTTTGAATATTATGTAATTTTAAAATTTATTTTCTGCATATGGCTTAGTTCTTGTGTTCTAGGTCGCCCTCAGAGAGTATGAAATAGCTACATTTCGTTTCTTGGAAGGGAACAAATGTACTTGTGCCATATTGCTGAATAGCGTAATAAATGAAACGTTTTGGTAGAGATGCAATATATCTCCTGTTACATATTTGTTACACTCAAAAATACTGATTATCTCTGCAACTTCCATTTCCATTATATATTGTTTTTGTACTCACGGTCCATTGCATTATATTAGTACAATTGGCAGAGTTTAGTTCTTGGCAAAGAGAAAGACATAATTAAGACAAACTATTCACGTTGCGGACGCAGTACTTGCTGGTTCCATTGCATGAGGAAATTACCATTGCATAATCTACCTGGAAGTCACAAATAAACTGGTATTCCCAATTTATAAGTTCCGAAAAAATATTCATGGACACGAAATTAATTTTATGATTTGAATATAACTCAGTGAAAATGCAGTTGGAACTATATCTAATTTTAATAAATACGATATAGTGAAACCATGTGCAATCCCTCATTGCTGTCAATAAACAATGTCGTTGATTAAGGTAGACATTTAATGAAAGGTATGAGAATACGGAAATGCGAATATCAGCAACCAAATATTGCCATTTGAAATGATGTGATACGCACTCCTTGTTATGCTACAGTAACGTTAAATCCTATTCTTTTCTGCGGAGTACATATTTTATTCATTTTAATCACTAAATATCATCAAACCAGAAGTTTATTTGTACTTTCGCTTTAAATAACTAGTTTAGACAAACATTCTAATTTAAAGTCTCATTTTTAACAAGACTGATTGTTTCTTAACACTAGTGGACTTAATTCGCAACCGAACGTATATGCAGATCACACCTTAAAGAAGTTATAAGTAAAATACAGTAAAATAACTATTATCAGAAATAAAATGATTATCCGCTTGATAAACAAATCCACATCTCAATGTTGTGATCTGACAATGCGAACAGACGCTGGAAAATATGAATAATTATCCATCGGGATTCTGATTTATTAACGTCTCGAATAAAAACTGCAATGTCGTCAGGAAGTCGTGGTGGACACAAGGTAATCTAGGAAATGAGCCTGGCATTAACACGGAGACAGTTGAAAGAAGAATATACACTTGTATGATAAAATCAACATGATCTACGAAAAAATAGTCATTAATGGACGTGACAGCTTTTAATTAACTTTCAATTAAAGGGTTTCATTGGGTTGTTTCCTTTTTCTAAAGTTCATTTATGCTCTTAGTACATTATCTTTAACAGAACCAATTAATTGTTAATTATCATAGCAGGAAGATTAAAGGTGTTAAAAACCTAATTTATTACTTGAGTATTTACTTTAATATTTCATTTTGAATTCCTATACATTTCTGTTCCAGGTTATGAAAGGGGCATATTCTGCTTACACCATTCTCCTGCAAGAACACAGTAAATAAATTCCTTGTCCTGACTTCCCTAGTTTTTCCTCTATTTATTTTATTTTTTAATTTCAATAAAAATATTTAGTATACCTTTCTGAAGAAAATTAATCTTTTGCGAAAACGATTCTATATTTTTTTATGTATGGATAATCTTTATATTGAACATTTAATATCCACATCATACTATCGTATGCCAGAGGCTACAAAATTTGTGCTCTACAATAGTACTGAAGTGATACAACATGAATTTTAACATAATGTGCATAATTGTCCATGTTTACACTTTGGAATTTTAAATTTGATAACGTGTAGAAGCTTTTATTTTTATATATCTTATTCAGGTGTTAATGTAATAAAATTAACACACACCCCTTTGTAATGCCTGGGAGATGGTAATGGTATCAGTGGGTGTTATGAATATTCTATGCCATGCATTCAGCAGATCCATTAGTCAAAGAAACATTTTTTTTTTGAATATTATTTAAAGTTTGTTAAATGTACTTTTTTATGACACACATTACTCGTATTATTTAGGAAAGTGTCATTTCTAATTTTGCAACCCTACAGAAATGTTTAAAATTGTTTTTGTACAATTCAGCACTCCTTTAGAGTGATAGTGATGTATCATGTTACATAATCAATAAAAATTGAAAATTAAAAAATATATAACATTAATGTAAATGTATTTAAAGCAAATGTACACAGTATTATTACAAAAATAAGCTCAAACACGTCTTGGAATTGAAATAAATTAGTTATTTATCTTCCAACCCTTCCTATTTATCTTTGACGTTGCTATTAACATATTTCTTATTGAGGAGTAGAATATTAACTAATAACTATTATGAAAAAATAATATGTATAATTGATTATTCATAATTATTATGAATCACCAAATAAATGGAATGTTTCAGGATATGTTTAATCAGCAGATACAAATTATTTTATAACTATCATCCATTTCAATCATCATTCATCGCAAATTTTAAATTACTTGCTTACATTTCAAGTTGTAATTGCTTAGTTATAGAAAAATATTTACTAATATACATATATATTTACACATTATTATTAAACATATTTTTACTGAAAGGAAACATTTTTATAGATAGAACATGAAATATATTTCTCAATATATACTGTTATTGATGGTGATAGAGTCTTGCACTATCCTGTCGAATTTTTAAATTCCATTGAAACCCCTGAGGGAACATTCTACAAGCTGCTGTTGAAGAAACAAGTATGTGTATTTAACTGAGAAATGTTCATTCACTAAGGTTGTGGAATTGAATGTAAATGAAAATCAAGCTTCTAAAAATAATATTGTTGAATGTGAAATACAAACTGAATGCTAAAACATCAGCTCTAGTAGTACAAATTACACTACACCGATTGATTTCTATTAATAGAGTGCAGTTCAAATTAATGGTTTTGTTAAAAATGACAATAAATAAATCAAAAGTGCAAAATTTTAAGATCAAGGAACTAATTTTCGTAACCAGGGCTTTGCCCCTGGACAACTATGTACACTACTCAAGGTTCTCCAATAGTAATCATTTATTATTAGTGTTCCAGGATGAACATTTGTTAATGCAGTTTAGATAAAAGTACCCAGCAACAATTTCATGTAAACGATTTATTCCTTTATTTTTGTATTTTATTTGTGTATTATATTAGTTACTGTTTACTGTAACTAAAACTTTGCACATAAATATATTTTTAAATTACAATAAAAGTACACAGTTGAGAGACGTTGAAAAATTGTCAATTTATATTGTAATATAAAAAAACCAAATTCAAAAATGTAGAGTTGATGTGAATAGTAACTTAATGTTATTGCAAAGGCCAGTTCTCAAATTGTGGCATCTCAGAATTTTAATTTTCTTATCAACACATGCACCCCCACCAACAGTCATACTAGAACGTAGGAGTCAGGCATTGATAAAACTTCTATTAAGGAATAATTGCCCACATACATAATTTAAAATATAGAAAAAAAATCTAAAATGAACATACATTTGTGCCATTTTCTACTGTTCATACAATGTTTTATGCACATGTAACACTCTAGGTAGTTAAAGAGATGAAATGCACCTACCAAACATCAGTGCATACAAAGTTACCTAACCATCAGTGACAAATTTCTCATTATAAATGCATGCATCTTCATTATATTCAATTTCCTTATACAATATGTTCATTGACATTCGCTCTTGCCACATGCTCAAGAAATTTGTTACATTTATTTTGAAATCCCTGTATTAAGAACAGAAAGTATGAAATATAGCTTGTTAAGTGCCTCTAATAAAGCAATGTATTACATAATAAAGAAATAATTAGCCGATCAGATGGCGGTGATCGAGAAGACTGTAGTGCCGTAGCGGTCTAGGACCACAAGCCTGCGCGTTGAAGTTCCACCTCGAGCATCGATGTATTCGTGTTTGTATGTGTGTGTCATCCTGTCACTTCTCTCTCATTTCATCTTCCATACCTCCAGGGCTAACACACCTGGGGGGAAAATAGGATCCAGCTAAATTCTGATCCCCCGATCAAAATTATACGCACCTACCACTGAGATGTTTCTGAACGGAGGGTAAATGCAGGGTTCACGCACGCGTGGTCCAAATCGGCCTATTTGCGACCTCCAAAAAATAATAATATAAAACCAATAATAACTAATCGCACAACACTAAAAGCTTAAATATTAAATACGAACACAAAACGAAACAAAGAATGATGATTCTGGAACCTGAACACAGTAATTTTCAGTAGAATAAGAAAACTAACAATGCTATTGCGTGAACCATTCATTAATATTTTATGGTGGATATGTATTGTAAATTGGAGTTTTATTCGTATATATTAATGGTGAATTTGTGCCCTTTATTATAACATGTCATGCAATTTAACTTATTTTATTACAAAATGTATTTATTATTATTGTGAATTCAAAAATCTAGTATTGTAGTTTTACCTTTTTGTTATTTTATGTATTATAGTTTATACCTGATGATGGGGGTACAGTGTATTCCAAAATATATCCGAGACAATATAAATGTCTGTGTAAGAAAGAAGATTCTGTGATATTAAGTATACAGGCAATAATTGTGGTTCATCAATATGCTAACTAATACATAACATTCATGACATAAATTAATACGTACCGTCCTAAATTGACTTTGCTGTGCGAAATACCTTTTAGAACTTTTCGTCAAAAAATATTGAGTATTCAATATTTAAAGGAAAGGGTATTAAAGGAACTGGGCGGGCGAACGTTGGTATATTATACATTGATTGTGTTTCTTATTCTGAAGCATATGTCATCACGCAGTTATTTAACTCTTCTCCAAGACCTTCTTTACCGAACATGGTTATGGGATTCAAGCACTACGCCTTGCTGCCTTTTGAAAACATATATGTCACGTATACTTTCAAAATAATTTTCTTATTTCATTTTACTTGAGAATCATGGTAATGGAGAGTATTATAAAAGTCGCTTATAAACGTATGGGACATCTCAACTACACTGGCGGATAAAAGTAATGCAACACCCCGATTGCATTGTACAATTTATTCCTCCGTAAAGATACAGCACATACAGACAGAATACTAGACACGATTACGTGCACAGAGCCATATGAAACTCCTATGTCCAGAATCAGAGAGAGAACTATGGACCAGAAACGTCACATCAATACTGCGTGTACCCACCGCGGGCAGTACGACAAGCTCTGATGCGTGCTGGCATCCCATCGTACAAGTGGCGAATAGTTCCCTGCGGTACACTGTTCTACACGTACTGCACCGCCTCACGTAGAGCAGGCAGAGTTGTTGCGGTAGTCGCAGCGCGGGTTAGGCATTGCCACGTCATGTCCCCCACTGGCTCGATCGGAGACAAATCCGGCGAGCGTGCCTGCCAGGGCGGTTGACGAAGATCGCGGAGAGCGTGTTGCGCAGTGTGAGGGCGGGCATTGTCCGGCTACAACTCTGCCGTTGCAAGAAAGGTATCTGCACGGGCCGCACAACATGCTGGATGCATCTATTGCAGGTCAATGATTCCCCCAAACGCACCGACGACGAACGTGCGTTGTAGCTGATGGTACCCCACACTCCCGGGGTGGGCCCTGCGTGACGTAGACGAACACCCTCCAGACGCTGGCGCATGCCTGTGCGACGTCGCACACGCACACATCCATCACTGGTGTGCAGGCAGAAGCGATTCTCATCACTGAACACCACTGCACGCCATTCCGTCTCCCAGCTGACTCACACTTAGCACCACGCAAGACGTGCCCGACGATGGTTCGACTTGTGTGGCAGTCGGGCTAGCAGTGTGCGCGATTGTAATCCTGCGGCAAGTAACCAACGGTTCCCAACGGTGCGTGGGATATACGTGCCTATATTTCGGTGCGGGTGGCCGTACATTCTGCCAACGCCGCCCCCACGATGCGTCGATCTTGAGGTTTGTCAGCGCTCTGCGGTCGCCCTGAAGTGGGTCTACGACCATGGGAATGCACGTCTACCCGTCGTCGCCAGCAATGCGGCACCGATGTCGCGTCACAGCCCAAGTGGTCAGCAATTGCTGACAATCCTACCCCGTTCAAACTGGCCCAATTGCTTAAAGGACGAACGAAATTTTAAAATGTGTAAAATTAATATATGAACACAACTGTATTCAACGCACTTAGACACAATATGAAACAACTTTATAAGTCTTGTAAAATAAATTTAACAAGTCTTGTAATTGGAATTATTTTGATATCCATCTGCCACCACTTCCTGTTCACCTACGATGTTGCTATTAATATTCTATTTCGTATTGCTGAATATGTTATTAAGGTACAATTACTCAGAATACATAATATACATATACACACCGAATGTATAATGCGTAATAGTGGACTTAATACACAATCTATATGCATATAATTGAAGATTCATAATTATTATGAATCATTATAGCAGTGGCATGTTTCACGATGTGGTTTAATTACGTTTAAACAGACAGATAAATACTATTTAATATAATCATTAAAATACACGAAAAAATAAACATGTATACATTTCAATTTGTAATTGTTCAGTATCAGAAAAATATTTACATATACTTGATTATATTATACTCAAATATTAAAGAAACAACCTCAGATTCTTTGTACTCTGTATGCACAACTCTTTTTCTCTTTTTTCGAAACGCGTCGAACCAGTAATGTAACATTTTATGTAATTGCACAGAACACCACAATACGACCATTCTCCTGCTACGTTTCAGCATATGCCGTTGAATGGGATACCACATCCGGTTCCTGCTCGCTGGTTTCAATTCCCAAGCATTTGGGTAGCATCATGAATATGCCTTAATTATTAAACTAACCACGGTTATTTGTAATGTAACTATTCATAAATTGGATGAAAAAATCATTAGCAAATTTATTATTTTATTTTATTTTCGTCAAAGAATAGTACAAACTGTGTGGGAATTAAATACTCCTCACGTTTTATTAATTTTTAGAATCTCTTCGTCAACCTTTTATTACACACGAACATGGTTGAATGATGAATGTAAATATCAACAAGGGTATTTTTTATTTAAAAAGGCTTTTGTAAAACTAATATTGATATTAAGAAAGTAGTACGTTCTGAGTGTAATTTATTAAACTGATAAAATGTTACCATACACTGTAACCGCTCACTCAAATTCTTAGTGAGATTACCCGCTCCATTCACCATCGGAAGGCGACTGACCAACGTAGAATCATGAATTAATTCGGTGCTATTACTAGAGAGGTATAAAAATAGATTCGTCGAAGAACAATTACGTAAATCGAGTGACGCTACACCGAATGTAACTCATAATATGCTTTTTACTGGTTGTTAATTAACTGGACGGGCGTGAATACGAGGTCTGCATACTGATCTACACGTCGTGCCGACGTGGAATGCAACGTATACCAACTTGCAGCGGTTGGTTTCAATTACAATTGCTTATTATAAAAACTCCAAGGCTCAGTCAGGTAATTGTATAAATTTGCAGCAAGATGCCCGAAGAAATATATTGTAAAATTACTTGAAGTGAATATTTACATGGTTTCTATAAAATAAAGTGATTATGTTAGTCCGTTGTTTTGACAAACGTGTGTGTGTCTTACGTCATCCGTCTTAAGGTCTGTGTAGAAAGTTACTTATTAAAATAATTTATTCTACAACCTAATCGCGTGTCGTGACTAGCACTGCTGATAAAGAATCGGCAGAGCGCGTGTGACCTCTCGCGCGGCCGTTGTTGGACGCGGTCGTGACGGTAGCGAGTACGCAGAACCGACACGGGGATTACAATATATACGTTAAAGGTATTGGCACATACAACTTCTGTCATTTATAATCACCCGTAACACTATCAAAAAAATGCGTCTGGACTTAGGTTTTTATTTATGTTATAGGGCTTGATTCATTCATTATTCTGGTAAAAACCTAAATTTAAGAGAAATGGCACTTACATGCTTTTTATTTCAAGCTTTCAATTATTTATTCCCTCTCTGAGCAATAATTAAGAGGGAAAATATTCATTTAAGAGGATAGTATCACGAGGCCACCCACACGAACCCAGCACCGGGGCTCCCGCAAGGGTTAATAAGCCCTCCCCTACATCTAGAAGAATGCTCCAAGCGCCGTGATAAGCCGGAGAGAGGTTACGACAAAATCAAGAAGTTAACCCAGACTCAAAATAAATGGAAACTAATTAGTACGAGAAATTGTGTGCACCATACAGGCTTTAACGCTTCCTTTTTATCGCCTCTTGTTTTTAATAATCCATTAATGACCATAATCTCAAATGCACCATAATCATTTTCATATATTCTTCGCTATTTTACTGGAAACCACCACATAGCTTTGTTAGCTTTTGCGAGAATTTCCGAAGGAACTTTACAATACTCTTTCACTTTGCACGAACAGATCAGTCCAACAACGATTATGGATTGTAATTAAATGCGTACTTTTTTGTTTATCTGGCATTTGTCAAATGACGATTACAATGCGCATTTTAACATAAGGCGCAGGAACAATTATAAAATGTTATTGAATTATCTTTTTATTCAGGAAAGAACTAGTAAACCATACAGCTTAGTATGCACCGCGAGCGCTGCCAGATGTTTTTACTACTCAGGCGACTTCCAACCGGAAAGGAAGCGGACTTGAAAGTCGCCCTCGGGGCAAAAACAACCCTAAATACATAGTAAATAACTTCTTTTACAAAAAGCAGACCTCATGAATACGGCAATTGAATTGAATTGATGCCTTATTTTACGTGGCGAGACTCAGGCCCGCTCTTCCGTCTGACCACGCAAATTTTACTACGCTCCTTTCACCCACCAGTGAAGAAAGGATGTATTCTTAGGCGGCGAAACAGGCGATTTGAATTTAGCTCCGAGGCGTCATTTAGGCTTGAGGAGCTTTTACATGCAAGTGAATGTACTAACACGGGCCAGCCGGCTTTACTTTACTTCCCTTCCGAAGGAAGGCGTACGAAGGATTTTTCGCCCTTAAAACCCTCGGCTTCGATCAAGTTTGAAACTCTATACATTTATTAGCAGATTCAGTTCTCCCAAAAAATATTGCCTTCAAGGAAATAAAGTTAAAAAATTACTTACGGGAACAAAATTCAAACCAGCTACCAGTCACGCCAGAACCGTAGCGTGGACAACGGGACTAGGCGTTGCATCGTTTCTCCGCGTTTTCGATCAAACTGTCGAGTGGGAAAAACAACACTTACCGCACACTAGAGTTCTTTTGTAGTATCAAGTGTTTTATGTGTACTTTCATTCAATTTATTAAATCTACTTAAAATGCATTTTTGTTGGAAATTATAACCATGGTTGTGCAGCGGCGTAACAGCAAATGCTGAACAAGAACCAAGCGTATAAAAATCAACAAAAATCCTGGAAATAGTTTAAGCATTTCTTCACTGCAAACTGATGTTTTGCTTTAGATAGATACACACGATAAATGGAGCAGCCAAATATTTAGGAATGCAACTTGATACTAAATTAAACTGGAAAACACACATTTACACAACACGAACAAAAACACAAGCAAAACTTTCCCAACTTTACGCACTAATTAACAAAAAATCCTCCCTTAAAATAGAGACCGGAATGATAATTTACAAGTCCATAATTCAACCAACTATGACTTATGCATGCCCAATATGGGGAAATGCAGCAAAATCTAATATAAACCTGTTGCAAACTATACAAAATAAAACGCTAAGAACTATAATTAAAGCGCCATGGTTTATTTCGAACAAGCAAATCCACCACGAACTGCAAATTCCGACAATAAAAGAACACATTACCAAATTGTCCGAAGACTTTTTCACATCACTCCCCTCATCTCCCAGCACCTCCATTTTCAACCTTGGACGCACAGCAGAACCGAACTTACGCATCAACTCACGCTTCCCTAAAGACAGATTCAGACCACCATAAAATACCAGAAAATGGGCCTCAAATAATATAACCTTCATCGAATAATCATATCAACGATCATTCTCTGTACTCTTAATATACTTCCGTAATAATTTAAATTATTAATTAAAAAAATATAATAACAACCAAAAACATTTATCGCATCCGTCGAGGGCACCCACAGTTAGGAAATAAACCAAAAGTTATGTATGATTGTATTCACAACCCTGAAAAACATGTATGTTGAACAGGTAGACAATAAATAAAAAAAAAAACGATAAATGGTAGTCTCCTGAAGATTCTATTCTTAACGATATAAAACATGTTCATTATGCTCAGGAGGTAAAATGTTCTTACATTAAAATGTTGAGTTTATAATTTCTGGGCCCGCACTTCGTTACGTTTTATTTTATATGATCAAAAGGCACACTTAAAAAAAACATGTTCTCACTAAAACTATCGTTTCGGTATATAAAAAGAGAAATAACATACTTGAAAGAAGACATAATTTCAGAAATTGTAGTCGTTGCCATTCATTTTTTCGCAGATTTAAATGATTTAAGCTCACTGATCCGAGACTCATGTTTTCCACGATTCATTAACAAACAATTATTGGAGTTTCTCTGTTTCTCACTAAGATGTTCGTAGGATATAACTGATTCCACCATATCTCCATTACTGAAATTACCCAAGCTTCATCTCGCAACTAGTCTCCACTGCGGCTGTCAAAATTGAAATCGCTTGACTGTCACAATCCCGTCCAAGGAGAAGGAGTCCGGGGTTCATGCTCCTGGAAGTTCACAAGAAACACCAAGGTCATTTCATGTCCTCATTCGTTTCGCCTTCCCTTTACCACTTTCTACTCTACGTGCGGCACGTCCCGCCGAAGTGAAATCTTTAAACTCTTTTCCCAATCTATCCTTCAAACAGCGGCGCGCAGCCGAGGAATGTGTGCCCCCAGCTGGCCTAGTGATGCTTCTGTTCTACACGTCCACTGCCAGGCGCCAGTGATCGTACACCTTCCGGAAGAAAACGATTATATTTTGGAACAGTTCCACTGACCATGTTAGTACTGGCAAATATGGCTCAGAAGATCAACTGATGTCGCTGCAGTGCCTTTGATCCGGAGGTCCTAGGGTTGGAGTATCGACGGTGGAAGGGTTTTCAACATTAGTGGAATATCTAAGTCGAGTTCAGCCGCTGCCTAGAGAAGAATTCTAGGGGCTGGCTGACCTATTTCGCTGGTTTTTTATAATTTCTCCGATACACATCAGGGGAATGCTCGAGAAGTACCCTAACGAGCGGGCCACGGACCGTGCATAATTTTGTCTTCCTTGCAGTATCCTTACTCTTTAATTACACACGATTACACTCACATGTACTACACTAGCACACATGTCGCGAGACCAGACGGGAGCTTAGAGATGTCCTTGTGGGGCGGTGCAGCTTTGGTGGCAGATATCTGGTTGGGGGCGGGGAGGAAATCCCCGCAAGCCGACGTAATTCTTCACCGGATGTCGCCATCCAACGGGGGAATATCACCGCCAACTCCCACGATAAAAACACGCCTACACTAGTAAGTGTAGGGAGTAGTGTTAATAGGAGGAGTGTTGCTATTAGTGTTGGAGGAATAGTTGCTATTAACAGGACTAATGACCTTAACCATAGAAGCGCCCGGAATCAATAATCAATCAATCAATCAGTTTGTGCATGTTTTTCCCCCTCGGATGTCGTTGATGATCTTCCCCCATTGGATGGTGAGTTCCGGCGCCGGCGTTAACTGTCGGCTAACGAGGTTTCCCTAATCAGGTATCTCCCACCAGCGGAGCACCGCCCCATCCGGGACAAGCTCTAAGCTCCCACTGGTGTCCCGTCACGTGTGGCAGTGATGTGCGTGTAAGTGGGTGAAGTAAGGTGTGAAGATAGGAGAAGTATAAATTCGGAGAGAACAGGAATGGATCAAGAGGATATGAAAAAAAATTAATATTATTTTAATTAAAATTTACTATTGAAAATCTTAATATTAATTCGAATATCCTACAATTTGTATTCTCAATGCAATGATGTATTTTCTTTCCACCAAGCCGCAAACGTTAACTGAAATTTCTCCTATTAATTTTTTTCTCTTAAAATATGATTTAAAAGTAATATGAATGATATATTGAAAATATAGAGTACGACAATTTTACAGTCGTTTTTTAGGTAGTTAATTAGTAGCAGTTTGGTTTATTTATGATGATTATGAATTATTTAATATATTTCATGTAGTATTGCCAAAGAATGCAGCAATATGGTAGTTTGAGAAGTTACTCTAAGAATTTCATTGTCGGACGTGCACATGGATGGGGGAGCGATAAGAAAAGAGGCTTTATTTACTTAAAGTTAATGTTACAATGTATCTACGTTCAATAAAAGGGTAGTTTTATATTAATTCACAAGGCGATGTATTGGATGGCCTTTAGTTCAGTATGTTCAATTTAAATGTGAAATTATCCTTGTTTGTACACTGTGCTGCAAATATTATAACAGTTGAAATCTATTCATGTTTGTTTATTTTGCTGCAGTAAGGAAGGGCTACTGTTCCTGACTATTAGAGTAATTGCAAATTCGCAGCGTTGGCGCTTTGTTTGAATTTGTTTCGATTTTTTTAAATGATGAGGGCAGAATTGGGGCAGTTTTGGAAGTAATGGTAGAAATTGCAATGTAACAATAGTAAACGTATGTGCTGTTGGAGTTCCACTAGTTTATTTTAAAGATGAACATTAATAATCATGCGTATTCCTAAAACAGGGACCTTTGTGAGCCCTTCCAAGGCAGTAAGATTAACTTCAAATTTATAATCGTTACATTCCATATCCAGATTGCTTGGTTGCTTGAAATTGTATTCGTTGATTGAGTATTCACCCTGTAAATGCATTAGAGAAAAACTTTATTTTACAAGTGTCGATATTTGGATAAGTAATGGTACTACTACTTAGTTTAGGGATGCGTATAGCAAAAGCTATTGGGAAAAGGCACAAAAAGTCAATAGAATTTATTTATTTGGGCTAGTTCAGTCAAACATTGTTTTCAAAGGATATTTTAAAAATGAGTGCAAATATATTATTTTAATGGCTTTTCTGTGGGTCAATATTTAATAAAAACATTTGAAGCCATTGTTGAGAAAATTTTGAAAATATTGAGGCTTCATGTAGATGAATCCATCATTTTCTCTAAAATTAAAATACGTTTCAAACTCGCAGAGACTCAAGTTCGTTTAGATCAATGATTATTAATTTTGGAGAAAATGGTTTGAAGCGATTACGCGCTAGCCCCTTAACACACAGACGCTTCGCCATCAATCGAACATCAACTCAGTTTTCGTAAAAGATCTTCGAAATGAAAATATACCTTCAGTAAATTTTGCATTTTAGTAGACAGAAAGAGAAATACGTTGAAGTTGCCCAAAGAAAATAAATACGCAATGTGCTCGAGTTCAAATTCAGACGACACTTCTTACCGGTTAATACAATAGTGCCTCTCTTACGATGGATCTTATGATAATAATGTTTGGTTCAAGGGAAAAAACTTACCGCTATAAACGGAAACTTAGGTGGGAAGTTCCCAGTAGCACAGATTTCCTGGTATGCGGCTTCACTTTCCAAAAATTTGTTGATTGGAGTTGGAGTAACTCGATAAATAAATACTCCCCAGCCATTACTCTCTTTTCGATAGCTCTCAAGCGATCCCTAAAAGAGCAGTACGAAATATACACTTTGTGAAAATTGCTTTTAGGAAAACAAATTTTCGAAAGATAGAAACGAATAGTATCATTATGTTATTTTATTTCGCGGAATGTATGACCCGACCAGCAGATTCTCAACGTATAAACTATTTTTTTTCACTGCCACTTACCAAACAGGTGTCGGCAAGGTCCTTCTTAACATTCCACTTTAATGACCAAACCGCAGTGTCGTCATTATTAAGATATTTCACATCGCAATCAATTACTTCCGAGTAATCTGGATTTTCATGAAATATTTCTATTTCTTTAATGGTTAATTTCTTTTTGCCTTTCTGAAAGTTTAAATTTGACAATATTTTCACTGTGCTTGGCGAGACAAAATCATTTACAATCTTACAAATTAGATTAAATAAGTTATGCTCAGACACCGTCATCTGACTAAATAGAAAAGGCCACTTACACCATTGCCGGGACCAGTCACTGCCAATCCTATTGCTAGAGCCAGAACAAGAATCCGCAGCACCACAGAAAAATGCATCATACTCCAAGCAATAATCTATGAGCATAATACGACCAAAAACAGAATTACATTCGGCTTTTATATGAAATATATACTACTTATAGCGTGCTGCAAGCACAAGACAAAATCTGTTTTTTTGTAAGTCTGTTCATTTAACATAATTGTAATATTATTCACTGCCATAAGAGATCCGTTATCTACGAAAGAAAGGAATTACTCCTGTCGCTGCTCCCAAAGTATTTTTTCCAAGTAGTATCATTATTATCATGTATAATATTTTATATTCTTCCAATTGTTAGTAAAATACAAAATAAAAATATTCTTTTAAAAATGATCCCATTAAATGTCTACATTCCATAGACATTAAAGCATTGGATAATGTATATGTTTTTAAACAACAATGTCAGAATACTGCATACAAAAATAACATTTTATGTCACCACAAATAGTTTGCTGCGCCGTCAGCGCGAGAGTCATTCTGGAGCGCTCAAGAGAGTAGATGACAAAATTTTAATCTTCCTTAGATAAAGGAATATTGGAGCAGCATATTTTTGACCATTAAGAAGCATATTTAACCGTATGAATAAAATAAAGTTCTAAAGCACTGTAAGCGAAGAAATGATACGTTTACTATTCAGTTTACACAAATATTATATTTATTTGATTTTGGACAAAGAACCTCTGTAAATTTCAATGTTTTTTCTTATTAAATTTCTTGATATAGAATTTCTACAGATTTAAACTATTGTTTATTAGCTCAGGTGAACGAAACTAAACAGTAGATACTTAAGGGCAATAATTAAGTCATGTAATATTTTACTATACAGCATGCATTTTTGAAAGCGAAAATGTCGTTCAAAACTTACAAAAACCGTACATATATGATTATCAATATTTCAATAAAATTAACCAAAACACTCCATTGTAAGCTTTAGTCAAAACTTCAGTAAATCGCGGTTGGATAACAAAAATACGAAATCAGTAGATGAATATTCTGCACACATAGACCTACCTTTCCGCTATTCCTCTAGCAAATGTGATTCTCTACACTCAGAGCACAGTATTCGTATTTGTTGGTTTTATTGTGTTAATGCGATTCGCTCTACTGATGGTAATAAAAATCGAATTAGCCTTTGAACATTGTTATCAAAACGTGTATCATAGGCCTTCGTGTTACATCTATTGCAGAGATAGTGATCTATGTCGTCATTCATCACTTTACAATCGACCGGCAGATGTTCTCCTTATCGTTTGCGTAAAAAATCTCTCTTTTCAGTTAGCTGACCATTGTGTTGGACCCTCACAAACACTTCCAAAAAATATTCGGTGACGTGTGTCGACTAATGTGTTTTACAGAATATATTTCATTTGTCCTCAGAACGATGAATGTGGCATTCATGAGGACGTGACTCAATTTCATAAGTCACGTATGAACTATTTTCAAGTAATTTAAATAAATGTATTAAGCAAAAATGCGTACTGAAGTGATCACTTTATATCCATTAAGTAGAGGGATATTAATCAAAAATATAATTTTGCTGTTTGTCGTTTTTAAAAAACAAAAACAATGTGAGATACCTCAAGAATATTTTACATGAATTAAATCTGTACTTAATCTGTACAGTAATTAAATTCTGCCTGCTCGTGCCATAAAGTAGGGAGTAGGAAGAAGTTCCAAAAAAAGAAAATGCATTTGTAGACCTAAAATTTCATTTGATGCATTACACCATAATAACCTACTCCGCAGACTTCATTCCTCAAAAAACATGTTTTTTCGAGTCTATGACGTTAACTTCCGATTTACGCAACCAAACGCGTGGTGTAATTATTTAAGACTAGCACACCCGTGCGAGAATACTCGCCTGTTAATCCCCACCCTTTCTGTATCCACTTGCCTATCCTTGCCTTTAAGAAGAAACGTTGTTAATGAAATATGTTGGTTAAAAAAATGCATAAATGTAACTTCGTACTTACAGAATATCAAACAAATATGAAAACAATGCAATTTATGTTCGAAACAATTTTTTTAGTTTATTCAGTATAATATAGATATGTTCTTCGAATATTAACTGTCTCTTGAACCCGACATTTGAAGTATTTATTTAATCAACCTTGACAGTTAGCTTTTTGCTTTCTTTGATAGTCATAAAAATATCAGAAAAGGTGTTTACTCTTGAGAAAGCCAAGTAAAGTTTTTCATGCAAAAAAACAAGATCGAGCAAGTTTAATACTACTCTTTACAATATTATTTAATTTTCCTGGATTTGTTAGGAGCAACATAGGGGGTTTTGAAAGGGCAGGGGGGCATCTTGCTGGGGTGGTAAAATTGAAAAATTATTTGTATACTAAAAAGTCTAGTATTATTTTTTGCGTTCTTACGTACCCCAAGAAAGCAATTCCGAGACAAAAAATTATAAAACTAATATTATCGCTTGATAAATACTATATGTTACCATTAGAAACAATTCAGTAGGCTAAGACTTCACTTCGGTACAAGAGAATGTTGCTCAAATGATGTTTACGTATTGAATATCATAGCGAACCGACACCGTAAGTGTAATATTAAATAGTGTATTATTTATAATATGAGTTTACAGCTGAGCATTGATGTACAGACTTGCAGATACCGCCAACATATAAATCGTGCGTCTGGGTTGTGAGCGATGGCAGTTGTCGAGTGACTTGAGCTATTGTTTTTATAATTTTAAATTTGGTTGCTTTTTTAAATTCATTCACGTAGTATTGGTAGGCTAGCACATTTTTATTTTCGTTGTTCATTTATTTCAAGCTATTTTACTTTAGTTAATTTAAAAGTTTGTTCTTTGTTTTGTGCCATAGCACAAGTTTTCCCCTACTACCTATGAATCCCCGTGCAGGAACTCTCGCATATTAAACCCCACACTCTTCCCTATCCTTCTATTTCCATTCTAAGAGGAAACGTTGAAAAAGTATTTATTTGTTTAAAAATATATAAAGTTATCTTTCAATGTACTAACACAACAACAAATAAAAATAAAAACAATGCAAAGAAAATTGAATGATAAATTATTTATAAATATTTATTGAGTATTATCGAGGGATTGCTTGGAACAATTCGCAGCACTTCTTTACAAATATTTGAAGTAATGGTTACTTCAAATAGTATTTCAAATATAACTTCAAATATTTTTAAGGAAGTGTTGTGAATTGTTCCAAGCAATATCTCGGCAATACTAAATAAATATTTATAAATAATTTATCACTCAATTTCCTTTGACAATTAGCTTTTCGCGATAGTCACAAAATATTTAAAAAATATTTTTTACTTTAAAAAACGCTACGTGACTGAACACGCTGTCTTGAAAGTTTCACCGAATCACTGCTACATAACGAAAATACTGGTACAGATAAACCATACTAAACCAAACAAGACACTTCTTCACTCTTCTCTGTACACCCACATCCCTCCACGATTAGGTGCACAGCACGTGTAAACCTCGGCAAAACATTCAATAAATGTTTTCACTACACGCGTAAGAAACAATCTTAATGAGTATCAAGCAACTATTAATAGTACTTCTAGTTGCTACGGCGAGAGCAAATTTTTAATTAGTAATTATTCCAATAAATCTCGTCAGCGCAAACCACGACGTGCGTAGAAAGCGTAAAAAGTATAAGATAGAGGAATCTATGCCTTCTAAGCATGATGTCGAAAGATGGCCACTATCACCAAGGGATTAAATATAGATAACGTTGGTAGTATCGATAGGTACGGAACCAGCAAAAATGCAATATAATGCCCGAGAATCATTCTGTAAATTACTGTGATGAACATTTCTTTAAGTCCATTGGCCTCAGAATTGTAGTTTTTAAGGCCCTAAAACGCTTTCTTCAGGAGTTATTTAACAAGATATCTGAGAGATGCAGGTTGCATTTGACATGAATATTTAGATGCGTTTTTTAAACAAATCTTTCATATTTTCAAAGTCAAAGTGCAATTCGTCGCATCTTCGTAAAATTATCTTTTTTAGAGGCCGCATTTATAAAAATACGTTGCATGTGAGAGCCGCAAAAGGTATGTTGAAACCACTGAAATAATATAGGAGACGATAAGTTTTCACGAATGCAAAACTTCTTATGTAAATATATATTCCCCAAATGTCGAGAAATATTTTTTTAATGACACCTTATTTGTAAAAGGTCATCGGACATAAGATATCAAAAGAAATAACTGTATGACAAATATATATATATATATATAT
>BOPP01000030.1:4705073-4756926 GCA_017312745.1 Gryllus bimaculatus
TATATATATATATATATATATATATATATATATATATATATATATATATACATTCCTTTGTACTACCTACACTTGACCATTCCACTCATTTTAATTAGATAACTATCTGAATGTTCCTCATGCTTCTTGCAGTACCAAGTCATTCTTGTCCTGTCTTCCTGATTCCATTGCAGATATTACTACGCAGAAGATTTTGATTTTCCCTAATTTATTATTAATTACGTCTTTCATAAAACGTTTGATATAATTTGGTGAATGAATATTGCCGCAAAATTTTCAAATGTTTTAAATCATCTATGATAACTGCTTTTTCTAAATTTTATTTCAAAATATATCAATTTGTATTTCTACGATAATTTCACAACGCAAACTCCATACGGTGTGGTGTTGTAGAATTGTTATTTGTATTAATATTATTTAAGTCTGGTCTCGTTTTAATTTATTAATGGCGAAAAATCAATATTCCAATGAGTGTACAGGATGTGTAATTTTCCTCGCATACAGAATACCACAGTAAAAGCGAGTTCGATAATGCAAACCGATAACCGACATTGTATATTTCGACTCGCTGAACAAAAAAGGGTCAATTGTATGCCTTTCGAGACACTGCGTGAACTAGCGCAGGGGTACCGTAATGCATAAAAGAACAATATCCGTCGACAAATAACATAGACATTGTTTGAAAACATTTGTGCAAGCATAATTGGTTTCCTGCCAAAGACGAACGAACAAAGTATTTTATTTTTACTGATTCGTTATTGCTTGCTACCGAACTTCGATACGGGGATCGATAAATACAGCATATCGTACCTGAATCGAAAGGATAGTGGTTACGAGGGACATAAGAAAAATTAAAATGATGCTAAGCGATCTATTAAGGAGAGAAAAATGACAGGGGAATATCCAAAGAAAACGAGTCAAGTTAACGTATGGTTAATCAGTAAACAAGTACATCTGAATCAATAAAATTAGGTAAAAAATAATATACTCTATGTACCACAGGTGTTAACTGGCTATAAAGCTGGCGATGCCCTTTGGCTCGCTTGGCTTTGACTTTTTAGCACCCCAAAATAAACCCCTAATAACACCCTTGGTGCATAGATAACTATATATAATGTAACTTACATGTATGTGCCTGTACCGGAGGACTGTAGCGCTGCATAGTGAACGGCGGTAGATTATTTTGTAGACGAAATCGCTGGGTAGAGCAGAAGACAGATGGATTGCGAGGTTTCATTTCCACCGCTAAATAAAGAAGACTAATTAACTCAATATAAAGAAATAGTATTTTCAGGCTATTCTACACCTACGTACAAACCGGGAGAGGTGTCTCAGGGCATCGAACTAACAACTAAAGAACTAACAACTGATGTCACTCCGGTGCTCTGATCGC
Organism: Gryllus bimaculatus; assembly: GCA_017312745.1. NCBI lineage: Eukaryota > Metazoa > Arthropoda > Insecta > Orthoptera > Gryllidae > Gryllus > Gryllus bimaculatus. The sequence continues at coordinate 4,706,467 of BOPP01000030.1, forward strand.
TTAGTCCTACGTTCCAGTCCCGACTGTGGCAGTATATTCGACACTAGCAAGGAGTTCTGTCGCTGTCAGGAGAAGAATTTTAATGGCCGCCTGCTACGATCAGTCGTTTACCGTGGTTTCTCCAATCAATACCAGGTGAATACCGTAGCAGTACCCTCACAAACGGATCGAAGACCGCACGTGACCTTTCCTTACCTCACCCCTAATTAACACACACACTTACATGCACTACCCAACCACACACACCGGGAGACCGGTCGGGAGCATAGGGCATGTCCTACCTGGGTCTGAGCCCCTTTGGTGGAAGATACTTTATTGGGAAAAACCATGATAGCCGACAGGTAGGTCGACGCACGATATCTCCATCCAGGCGGATATCTCCAAGATCACCGTTCCCACCCGAGGAAATAACGGAAACTCACGGGACTAATGACCGTAGCAAGTGACGCGCCCAGAATCAATAGAATCATTCATACGGATGGCCACTTCTCCACGGTGATAAAAGTAAAGCAGAAGGAGTGATAGTTATTGCAGTACAAGGCGCCAAAAAATCGACCCATTTCCCAGAAGATGAGCACATTAGTAGTAGACAATTAATATATATTTAAGAGTCACATGGTATTATTTATTTTAATTTTTAATGCCCAATCACTTTTATGAAGAAGGAAAGAAAGCTCAACGAATATCCGCGTTTTCGCGCACTGTTGTATATCGTTTTAGGAAGTAGAATTGTTTATCCTTAATAGACTTAAGATTATGTTATGCTTTGTTCAACACTTTGCGCACTATGTCGGCCTACCTAATTATGAGTCAAAGAGAAAAAAAGTGGCAGAATATGATGTGAAATTTCCCAGATTTGCGTGGCACTTTCAAATCAGCAAGATGAGGAATTACGAAATAACATGACAAATGCTCCAATATTCTCTCTGACATAAAGCCGCTTAAAAGTTGAATACTTAATAAGGAAATATGTCATTACATATGTATAAGTTAAAATGAAGTAGACAGTTAATTTAATTCGCTTTGAATGATACGCGAGATGTGAATTTCAACTTGGTGTTTCATCTACGCCCGCGATTACGCTGCAAGTTGTCATTAATTTGTATAAGCACTTCCGTTAATTACACACTGAATGTTTCTGTTTGAGATGCAGATGAAGTACGAATGAGTCAGTGGTTGAATTCTGAGAGCTTGATTTGTATTTATGAAATCACTTGCCAAAGCTCATCTATGATATTATGACTTCACATAGCCGAAATCTTTGATTTTCATATTAAATTGTTATAAATAATAAAATACTATTTCGCTACCCGATAAATGACCTCTCTACAAGGCGCAGGTACACTGAAGATGGGTAAATAGATATCTTTGTTTCATCAGTATTACACCCATAACAAAACAGTACACGTAATACTCGTACTCTTAGGGGCTAACAAACTTCAAAATGATTCTCCAGGGCGACCACACATCTTTATCAACGATTAGGAAGGCGCTGAATACCATCAGCTGTGTTGTGAAGCGTCTATGCGCACCACATCTCGATTAGTGTCTCCTTCCTATTTGCAAACCGCTTCCCACACAGCGACGGGCATTGTCATTTTTGAAATGAGGTCAAAGTCGCAAAAACTTAGATTACGGGAGTACGGAGGGTAATCCAAGATCTCCCACCACACCGCCGCTCATGGTTCTGGACACAGACTGCATTGTTACATTATCATCGAGGGGCATTGCATTGCTGAAAAGCCCTGGACGATTCGTCTGCGGTATACAACGCAGAGTGTGCAGCAGGAATTATCTGTGGTACGTGATGGTGACAGTTTTGCCCTCACTAACAGATGACATACAAAATACCTTGGCTACCATGAAACAAAATATGCATGACTTTTGTGAGTGTTGGATTCTGTCGAAATTTGTTTTCATGGTGAACCATGACGACACTATTCACTTGGTTGTCTCTTTAGTTCTGGTAAATACGCCCGAGCCCAAGTTTTATTAAATGCAATAATGCGATTTAACATCTTATTTACTTCATTTTGGAATCGCTCTAGATTGTCTGGGTCATGTCTGGTATCGAATCTATTTTCGCACCCAAGTTAAAGCATGTTGCACTCACTTTGTGCAAACCTTGCGCATCTTCAAGTTATTCTGTAAAATGTGAAACATGGTCCATGCAGACATACAAGTGTATGCGGCTAATTTTATCACATTCCAAAGCCTTCCGTCTGCTAAACAGTGTTCAATAATGCACATCTTAGCATGCGTGAACAGTCGCTGAACGTCCACTGCGTGGCAAGTCAACAGTAGCTACGCGTCCACGTTTGAACGCCTCCACCCAATGTGCATCAGTTCGGTAGGGCAACGATCTATCACTCAAGGTTTCTCGTAGCCCGGCATGAATCTCATCAGCATTTTTGCCACGCAGAAATGCAATTTTCACATATGTTAGCTGTTAACTTTATTCACATCCATTTTGAAACACAGTCTCTAGAATACAAACGTTTCCATGTGTTGTCTATTAGACACCAATGCACTCACACATCATCTAGAATTCGCAACACGCACTGTGCACATCACGTTTTCAAATTATGCAGTGTAATAACCGCATATGGCGTAATAACCGCATATGCGGTTATTCGGAATATATAAAATAGTTGTCGTGACTTGTGAAATGTCACTTGCAAATATATAAAACGTAATATACGGAATCATATTAGTACTTATTACATTAGCTCAAAAGGCGTACCAGTTGATTATATTCGGTTCGCAGCTACACAATTTCATTTTCCTTGAGAAACTTGTGTTTTCATCGTGATTGTTAAAGACTTCAGTAACGATGCATTATGCTCATAAACATTGCCGCGTAATTTATAGCGGAAATTAAAATCCTTACCAAAAAGACGTCTCGCGGAAGTGCAACCCAGCGGACCACACCCGCGAAATGCGAACAAAATTGAGTGACCCGCATCCAACGTGAAATTCAAACGTAAACGTTCAGAGATTAAAGATCAACAGCCACGCAGAGCACAAGCGACTGGAATCCTGCGGGAAATAACACCTGCGCGACGCCCAGTGAGGGCCCTCAGGTCGCGCACCCACACGCGAAACAAAGCAACAAAAAAAAAGACGAGTGCGGGAGGCGTAAGTGACCGAGCATCATCCGTATAAACAGCGAACAAAAGCAGGCGGCGCCCCGCAGCGCCATTGGCCTCTGGTTGCCTAATTAATGGCGCTAGTAATTGAAAGGCTTATCAAGAGCGCGACGCGGCGCGGCGCGGCGCGGCGCGGCGCGGCGTCAGTCTGTGGCAACCGGAGCAGTCGCTCGTTCTGGTTGCGAGGATCCGTGCCCCAGTGGCCCAACCACTAGGCTGAGTGAAAAATCGTTACGCGCCACGCACCTGACGCATTGGCGACTCTTGAAGAGTAAGGTGACCACAAAGAGTAGGTTTTAAAAGGGATTACTTTTTATATGCCAATTAAGCGATCATAAGACCAGTGTTTCGATGATTGAAATCGACATCTCGAATCATTTATATTTTTGGTTTATATATCGACCAAATATTTTCCATATCAGGCTATTTCAATTGAGCCCTGGAGAGTGCCCCCACACACGTGCGCGTCATACGAGCTGGGAAGGAAAGGGAGGCTACGTGTCTTAGACGAACAGCTAGAATAGTCCAAGAAGAAATCCCGTTTTTAGTTTCCGGGTTCCGAGGTCAAAAACCAGGTGTAACATATTTGTATAGAGCTAGTGCAAAAACACCACCTTCCATTTCGAATGATTTCTAACTTTTGCAACTTTTGAACAGACAGTTAGCCCGAAATGCAATGGGCATTGAGGCATGAGCTCTATTTTAAAAGAAAAATGTAAAGCAAACACATTTTTGAGAACATGTTTTTGGAAAAATGTTTTCATCGCCTTTATTTAAAACAAAATTTACGCAAAAGCTACTTGGGCTCATCGATGGATGATATAAATTTTGAACAAAATCTTCAGAGCTGTGAAACCGCTAGTGTTTATCACTGACTCACTGACAGACGTTTTACAGTAAATCACTTTTTTCAGTTTCTTGAACTCACAAAACGTCGATTCTAACGTCTCAACGTGCCGGTAGAACTAATTTACTACCTATACGAACAAGCTACTCGTTCAATATCAGAACGTCACAATATGTGTTTTCAAACGAAAAAAACGTCACTTTTTTGCACGTTGTTTTTTGCACTCATGGAGACTAGTACCTACCTTAACTATTTATTTATATTTATTTAAACAAAATATTATAGTGCGACGAATTAACACGTCTCCCGTCTCAGATATTGAGAACCTTTCCAAGAGTATACATTTGTAAGTTTCCATGAATTCGTAATAAAAAATATTCTACGCGTACTCATTTCAAAATGCCCTACTCAGCTCGACTCCTATAGTCGCTCAACATTTCATTTGTACGTCAGAGACTCATTTTCTGTACTAGATTCGTAAATAACTATTTAAGTGCGCGTTTTCAATTAAACCACGAATTAATTCTGAGGTTTGGTATGCCAACGACTTCTCAGTAATACTACTTTCTGCTTCGCCTATTAGCAACTCGGTAGTCAGTAGATTAGATTCCACCAGACACCGACAAGGAGCAACAGCGCAGTCAGCGGACGCGCCCGCCTCTCTATTAAATCTTCATTATCCACGATATTAAATTAAAACTTCAGCGCTGGTGCGCCGAGATTTCACGACAATTCTTTCCACTGACAAACTACTCAGATTTGCTGGTCACATCTGTCCAGTGAGTGAATGAATGAATGAATGAACGAATGAATGAATGAAGAGATTCCGGACTCAACTACTGAGTTCATTAGTCTGTAAATGTGTAAATGTTACCACTTGTTACAACTCGGTAGGTGGCGGTGTTCTGTTCACGTACAAACGTGATATCCAGTGCAAACATTTACTTCAATATGCGGGTTTTTCTCCTCTATGAATGTCCCCCAGCGAGGCACCGCACCAGCTAGGAAAAGTTGAAAGCTGTTGTCTGGTTCCCAAACGTGAAGTAGTGTAGCACATGCATGTGTAAATATGTGTTAAATTGGAGATGAGATGGCAAGAACGAGGAAGGAAAGATTGCGTGCGGTCTTAAGTCCATTTGCTTCGGAGATACCACGGAAAATGTTGATAAGTGCAGCCAACTATTATAATTCTCCTCCAGATAGTAGTTTATTTCGGTTTAGTTAATTAACTAGAATAAAAATCCACCAACCTTGGGACTCAAACTCTAAGACTTCTTAGTAATAAAACTGTGAATTGGCAACTACGTCGCCGCCGAGCTATCGCATTTGGAACATCTCGACAAATGGCAGACAACTTAGAGACAATCCTCAAACCACCAGCAACGAATATTTGAGAACAATCTTATCAAGTTCTCATGGAGTGAGCCACATGCAGATTACAGGCTCCACTAAAAATACCTTGCTATCCCATTTACATAAAGAAAAAATGCATGATGATGAGAAGTTTTAGTGCTTGGAAAAGTTAAGATAGACTCACTACATTTACAGAGTTTTTTGTTTGTTGTTTATCCTTGTTTCATAACGAATTGATTTCAAAATAACGAGAACAGTTGGAGAGCCACATTGAGTTTAAAATTTGGGGTTCACATTGTGCATGTGCATTCCCAGTGCTGTGGAAACCGTCGTTATGAGTCACAAACTGGTAGTATGAAGCTTATTAACTCAACGTCTGTCTCTTCCCGGATGTTGAGCGCCATGGAAATTTCAAAACTGCTTGGGAAGCATCTGTACAGAAGGAAATGGTGCGTGACACAGTAAAGTACCAGTCATTGCACTTGTGTGTTATCTATTCTATCATACGGCAAACGCACTACACCATCTAAACTGCCAACGACAGCATTGCACTCTACCACATTCGAGAAGACTATTTGTTTTACTTAAAAATTAGTTCCTAAATACGGTATTTAAGTTTAAGCAGAGTATAATTGAATTAATATTAAAATTGTCTTTAGGTAAATATTTGTAAATAAATAAGTAAATCTACATGCAATGGATGTACTACAACGAATGTAGGAATTTGTTCCATATGTTTCCATTACTAAACTGCAGCGCGTCCTATCACAGATTTATATTAAAGTAACTTACGCTATGTTTCTTTATGATGTCTCACGTATCGATACATGTCAAACCAACGCTTATAAACAGGGGCGGAGACGTCTTAATGTATGTAAGTATCGTGTTAACAATGAATTAAATGTTTTGTGAGATTAAACAATTTTTAAATGTTTTCATTAAAAAAACGTTAATAGTGATTTCAAAGTACTATAATCGTTTACATGACATGCGTCACCTACGAATCTTTTGTCAATACAATATAAGAGCAAAGCTAGAATACACTTGAATGCATCGCAGAATGTTGAACTCCCTTGATAACAATTTCCATAAATGGAGAGTTTTTTTCTTAAAAGAGAGTCGTTGTGTCAGGAGTGATACTATATTGAGAAATATATCTATATTTAAAACTTGTCATCAGAGAAATGTGATTTTACTGAAATATACCTAGGCCAGTTTGGGACGGATCCGACGACAAATTTGGGGGGGGGATTTGTATTTCTTTGTGTGTATGTATATATGTAAATATAAAAAAAGCACGAAGATAATATAAATTATAAACAAGGTAGATTATTTATCATAAAATGCTTTTAACAAAATTAAAATATTAAGCTTAATATTTAATGAATACTTAATAATTATAAATAATTAACAGCCATAATTTGCTATTAAAATCGTAGAATTCAAAGCTACAAAACGACGAAGGATTAAAGTATTATATTTTTTATTCTATGCCAACAGATGTCAACAGATAGAATTATAATAAAAACGCATGATTTCGATTTTCATATTACACGTTCTCTTACATACAAACATTACTGTCCAGGACTGAAGAAAGTCTACAGGATTTCACAAAATATGTTTCAAGAGTTGCGTAATTTTTCGTGAAAATAGAACAAGAAAGTTCGTGCTGATTAGCACTATTGGTAACTTGCAAGTTTCGTGAGAAGTTAAAATTAATATTTCTGAAATTTTTGGGGGGAGGGGGGATAATTTCCACCATTACCCCCCGCCGTAGATAAACTCCTGGCTCAGTACTGTAGGAACTGTAAAAGAACCTAACGTATGTACTGTAGAAAAAGTACGAATCACTCCGTTTACTATTGCACGGCCAGATAAAATCAGAAGAGTTTCGACATATCGCGGCCCGCTTCATCCTTTCCACGGCGTTTCATCGAGTGTGAAAGCTCGGCCGCCGACCGCGCCACGGAGCTTTTGTGTGTGGCGTAGGGCAGGGCCGGGGGCGCGCCAAGTGGGCGTGTCGGCCCGAAGGGTGAGGTGCCGGGGATGGGATGACCGGCGCGACGCGTCAGCTGCAGCCGCGCGTCGCTGCGAGGGTCGTTGATTCGCAACAGCAGCCACTCGCTCCCCTTTGCCTGACCACCGACGCTCACGTAAATGTTCGCGGAAACAACAGAAATGCGCACGTTTCCGTGTATATTTTCATTACGGTCAAATGGAATTGAAGAGGTACGTGGAGTACACACCTCTCAATGATAATATTACGGTTTTTTAACCTGTATTTCTGAAAAAGAAACTTTTTTCTGATATTTTAAACACTTTTGTTTTAATTGTAGGTACATGGAAATGAAGAGCTACGTGAAGGACTCACCTCTAAATGTTAATATTACGGGTTTTAACCCCATTTCTGAAAAAGAAACTTTTTATCTGAGATTATAGTCCCCTTTGTTGTAATTGTAGGTATATATCTGTGTGTGATTGTAGGAAATGTTTTATTCAAGTTTCAAATGCTTACGATAGCTTTACGCTTATGATACGTGGATAATAACACTAATCAACATAATATGTTCTGCCACACAGAAACGTTTTCCAAAATTATTAACTATTTTTACATGCTAAATCAAACTCTGCTATCAAAAGTTTTGCTAAAACACATAGTTTTCCGAATACAAGCATGTTGGTATATTTTTGTGGGGTGCATGGTTGTTATATTGGAAATCCTTCTGGGTTGGCAGAAACTATCTTTTGCCTCAGGCGGAATCAACGAAAGTCCGCGAAGGGAACGGAAGTAAACGCGAAAGGAAATGTATCGCCATCGCTCAATCAACTGAGAATTATCCACGTAAATGCGTCCGAAAAAGAACAGCTGAACGTCAAGTCCGCGGTCAACAATGCATGAACACATTGAAAAGTATTGGAAACTGAAAGGGTTTAAACAGATGTTTCTGAATGAATTATGTCACATGACACGCAGCAGCGAGCACACGTCTGCCGTGCTTTGGAGGATCAGCCTTGGAACTGCCATGAAACTGTTTACAACAGCCGTGACTCGCTCGTGTGTGTTATTTTCTGTTGAATGTGCGATATCGCGGTTCTCATTAGCGTAATGCCGTTTTCGGGGGTAAAGATAATCCCTATTATGTGTAAGAGTAGAAAACGAACCCGCTTTATTTGTGGTATGGGCCGGGAATGCATCGGTCACGTATTCGGACTATATTTAGTTCAAGAACTATCCAGGGATGGAAATTCGTATATGCAAATGTTGCGTACGTTGTTAATACCTCAGCTGCAAGACAAGATAATCATGAATCGTGTGTGGTTACAACAGTACGTAGCTTAAGCTCACTTTGCTATTCATGCGAGTGAGTTCCTTAATGAAAAATTTCGGGGCCAGTGTATTGGACGTGGAGCACCTCCATGTCCAGCTCCATTGAAATACCACCACGAAGCCTTACCAAACCAGACATCGCAGTGTGGGGAATAATCAAGTCCCGTGTAGCTCAGCGCAATACAGCTGTCTTGTTTTCTTTGTTGACATGTTAACAAGAGAGAAAATAGTATCTCCCTAGGAAGGAATGTTTGTCTTATGACCCGCATTTGGTAACATAGAAAGCAACTTTTACCACCGGTTGTGTAAAAATGGCTTGTAATATTTTCAATTAATAAATAATGATATCCAAATTCTAACATAACCAAGATTCTATATTTTATTTTAATATATACATATTTTGTTCTGAAAACAAATTTTTCATCGGTATGATCGTAATTGTGATCCTTATGGACGACGAAACACCAAAATTTTAAAATTCAATATTTAATGAACGATGCTTTCTTTCATATGTGTACAAATATTTTTATGAAAACTATTTTTCAATGTGCAGTACCTTTGTTACAACCAGCCTTGTATACTTCTGATCGGCGCCCTTTCATGTAGTTGATAACTCGTTTCAATAGAAAACTCACAAAAACACGACAGGTTTATCGTTATGTGTCTGCCTCAGTTCAGTTCAAATTGGCTGTGAATTTATTCTAGTGCATTACATAATATTAAATAAGGTAAACTTAACTCTCTCTCTCGCACTCTCTAGCTCTCTCTCTCTTTCTCTCTCACTCTCTCTCGCTCTCGCTCGCTATCTTTCTCTCTCAAAAACATACAGAATCAATCATTAAAAGTTACTCTTCTGTATTTCATTCTGTGGAAGACAAAGGCAACTACAGTGATCACCTGCCCAAGAAAAGGGAAGAAGCCAAGGCCGCCTATGCTTAGAAATGAGTATATTTCTCATATCACAAAAACCCTTTGAAATAACTGGATCGGGGAAGAAAATTTCTTGTGATACGATATTTTTAAATTAAATATTCCAGTTCGATAGGTAGTCGTTGAGAAAAAAGGTAACTAATATATGTTGCATAACTCCCTATCAGCTCTTTTAATTACAATGCTCGATCGCGTGTCCTCGAATGCACCACGTGCTGCGCAAAATCTCATGATGGATAACACCCACATTTACGCAACCATTTATAAATATCAATAATCAACATTCACATTTCTGATACGTCTTTAAACGTAGAGCTCAAAAATATACACTCGACTTTCACATGATCACTGGAGTGCCGTGCATCCTTGCTTGGATAACATGTATCAGAAACGCAGTGGGCAACCTAATCGACGTATTTAGCTAGATGGAAACCAAGCTCTTAATTGAGCAACATTTTTTTTTCACATCAATCACAAAGAACTAACTATAACTGAATGTTGGAGACCCATAATATTTTTATTGAAAAATGATTTACTGATTGATAATTGGTAAATAGTTAACAAGTGTCTTCATAAAGCGTATACACAAAAAATAAAGTTATCTTAAACGTTTTTATAAAAATAAACTAACGGTGCAACATAACATTTTTTGCATATTTTTGCAATTTTAGAAAATTCAGAGAGTTCAACAAAAGTTATCTCTGTGCAATTTTTTAAGCGTCCGTGGAAAAAAATTTGCAGCTTTATTTCAAAAGTTTTTATGAATTGCATTCAAATTATGCAGAAATGACGCAAAATCTACAAGTTTTTTTTTTCAAAAAAGTTGTATATATAACTCAAACTTTGGGGATAATTAATGCCTCTAGGAGACGTATTGTTCCATCTCATATTCTCCAAAAATCAGGGCTGTACAAAGATACACAAGAAACACAATCTTATGGGCTAATATACTCGAAATACCCAAAGTCTCCGAAAAAAAATATGAAACCCTATCCAAAGGCTAACTTTAAACCCTAGAAGAAAAAACATTGTTCAAAAATAAGAAACAAGAGACACACCTTTTTATGGATTAATATACTTGAAATATCAGAAAAAGCCTCAGAAAAATATACCATAACAGAATCCATTCAAGAGGAACCTTAAGAAAATATTTTCAAGCAATATTGTAGAACCTAGTGCGAGACATATCGCGCACTCTCGCGCTCTTAGAATCAAGCGTGTCTCAATAAGCTACCTCCCCCTTTCACCCCTAATTACCTCCCCAATTACTGCTCGGACGACCGTTGCCACGTCACAAGCAGCACTTACCACGATTGAGTAGCGCATAAGTGAGATAGGTGTTATAAGCGGTTGCCGTTGCAAGTCAATAACAGGAAGTGTAGCGCTGCCTGTTCCGGCATATGAAGACGATGCGTAATCGGGAACGGCTACTTTATCGTCTGTAATACCATAAGTACTTTGGAAATTGTCGATAAATGTCCGACTCACCAAAAGAGGAGGGGCAAACTGATAATTTCCAAAGCACGAGTGGCATTTAATTGATCTATTCCATTCGTGAAATTAAAACTAATAGTATTTTACCATACATATAAAATGCCCCAATCAGGGAAGTGTATTTCAAAACGTTCATTGCCCGATTTTTTTATTTTTCTACCCGATTTTTCTTGCAACTTCTACCTATCCAATCATAAACTACTATCCAATCTTAGGAGGCGCTAACCATCGACCGCTATGTCGATGTCCAATAAACAGCGTATATACTACAACATAACCTCTAAATTTAACAAACGCTTCAAAATGCGCCACATATTGATAATAACTGAAGGCATATTAAAATAAAAGAGGTTATGTTATAGTACATACGTAGCTTATTGCACGTCGACATACATATCGACTCCTAAGATAGATGAGCCGCAGTTTATTAATGGCCAGCAGGAAGGAGCGGTAAGAAAAGTAGGATAGAAAAAGCGATATTTTTAGATGCACCTGATTGGGTCATTTTATATCTATATTTAACACTACAGGTTTCCATTTCATGAGTGGAATAGTAAACACGATTACAGCTCCAATCACCCGTACAGCATCATAGGTGACGCTCGCTATGATCGAGTAGCGCAGCAGGACATTAGGAACGATAAACAGTCGCCTTCGCATATCATGGTAGGAAGTGTGGCGCTGTCTGTTGTGGCATTTGAAGAATAAAGAACAACTAATTAACGCCGCAATTACTGCTCGGCTGACTGTTGCAATGCAACCCCATTTCAGAAGCGCAGTAGAGCGATAGGTCTGGTAAGCGTTCACCTTTGCGGATAAATTACAGGAATTGTAGCACTGCCATTTCCGTTAGACATTATATTATTATGAAGGAAGGACTAGTCACCTCGCCATTACTGCTCGGCCGACGGTTGCAGTGCCACAGGTGGTGCTCGCCGCGATGGAGAAGCGCAGCAGTACAACAGATGTGGTAAGCGATCGCTGGTGCAAATCAATAACAGGAGTTGTGGCACCACCTGTTTCGTCAAATGAAGACAATTCCGTAATAAGGAACGGCTAATTCGCGCCGAAATTACTGCTCGGGTTACTGCTACCGTTTCAGCGTCAGAGGTGGCACTCACCGCAATTAAGTAGGGCAATACTGCCACATGTGCAGTAAATGGTCACCGCTACAGGTCAATAACGAGTAGATTGGTGCTGGCCGCTTCGACAGATCAAGACGTTTCGTAACCTGGGATGGCAAATGTTATTGCCATTGGACATTTGTAACTTCTGTAATTTTAGAAAGTAATTTATGTGAACGAAAATGAGATCTGCGCCAGTTTTTATATCTGCTCCACCGACAAAAAATATTTACGTAAAAACTTGGAGCCTTTTTTTCGCAAAACTCAGCATGATTCATGAAGTCCAGCTGTCTGGCCACTACACCCAGGATATGTACTGTGATTTTACATAACGTGAATGATCTAATAAAATGTCCGTGAATGGAATGTCAGAGAATTAGAAAAATTCAATTTACCAACATGAAATGAAGACCAAAAGTTTAGTCGAAGCACTTAATTATATTTTAACTAGTGTTGCTACAGCACACAGTTTATCCTATCTATCTCTCGTCGTTGCAACTCAGACCACCACCACCACTTTTTTAACACTTTTTTGATAGATAAGAGAAGAAAATTTAAATAAAACATTTGGAGCAGTTTTTGAGAAAATAACTGTTTAACAATTGCCTACTCGTATATTTCATGCAAAAGTACATAAAAACTACTCAACTTTTAAAAGAATTGTACATGACCTAATTTACAGATCTGCCTTTAAGGAATAGATTTCATTAAGAAAAAAAAATTGTATCTTAAGAGACTGAGGAAATAGTATGTTGAGAGTATACGTCCCGCATTACTCGTACGTTGCATTTCCATTAAAATGCAAAACGCTGTATTAAGTGTCAATTTAATAACATTGATCTTTTAAATAACAATTTTATATGCACATTCTGACTACATTTTACAAATTTATGGGGAAATCCTCTATTGTTTATGGAGTATAAAGTTTCTACCTAGTGTGTTGGAATAATATCAAAACTCACAGCTTTACTATATTGGAAACGTCAAAGAGGGGTAAAATATCGGAAATAAAACAAAAGTTTTCCGATTTATGAACTATTCATAAACTGCAGTTTAAAACTTGAATATATAAGCCCAGATAAGAAATTGTTTTGACGTGGAAATAACTAGAACGTACCTCATTGTTGATTATTAAAAACTGAAAATTATTAAGTATACTATTATTTACTCTTAGCTCTTCGATGAGTTCGTGGAAGCACTGGATGCAATCCGATAATTCTCATTTTTATAATACTTCTCAGTACTGACTACTGACCGTGATATTCCCGCTGTATATAGGTTTTCTTCAGTATATTTCGAGAATGTTCATTTCCGACTGAGACATGGCTCAATACTCTGAGGAAATACATCTTATAGCTCCCATACTTTTAGATTCAAAAAAGAGTTGTACGAATAACAAGCAAATCCAAGCCACGTGATTCTCTTTATCAATCGAGGTATCGTACCATTACCTTGTCTCTTCATATATGAATCAGTGTTTTTTTTATAAAAATGACTTATTCAAGGGCGGGAATATATTTTTAGCAAACGCTGGTGTCTATAACTACAACACTCGACATTGTAATCATATTCATCAGGCGACAGTATCAACAACGCAATACAAAAAATTCACATACAGTACATTTACATTATTTTACAACACCTTGCCAGATGACATTAGTCGATTAAATTCGATACACAATTGTAAGTCCCAAGTAAATTCATTTCTGCTACACAACTGTTTCTATACAATTAGAGACTATACCGAGCATCCAGAAGAAAACTAATTTTAATTTTCAGTGTACTATTTACCATTTGGATAGTATAATTCTAAAAAAACATGTAACAAGTATTGTACTTCAGCTTCTGGGTCAATGACTCCCATCTCGATCAGGTTTTCGTCCAGTTTCCCTGATCCTTGAGCAAATGCTGAGATGGTCCCTTGTTTTGCTTCTGGGCATACATGTAACTTCAATTTAATTGAACGCCCCATGGGACGTCACACACAGTTTTTAACTGTTTATAACGTAAATAAATTATATAAGTTATACTATTTGATTTTCACAACCAGCAATCATTTTTGATATTGTAAATACAAAAGCGACACTGTTCTTCTAAAGCGGAGAAAGAGTGAACTTTGCAACTGTCTCCAGTTGATCACTTTTCTAAGAGAAGTAGTCATAAACAAAGAAAAATTAACGCAAATTCTAATAGACTATGTCGCTGAGTAACCATAAAAAAAATCGGTATTTTCTTGACTGATTGGGAAATCAGTATTTTATGAGTAAGCTTTAACATGTTTTATATTTATGAGATATTTCGGTGAGTTAGTTAAAAATTAGTTTACGGAAGTGGTTTCTATGAACATTACACATAATCGTGAGTAAAATATCGATTTTTAATTTGCTTTACTGCTGTGAAATATTGATATCCCTCTGAGTATAAATAGTGGTGTCGACTATGTTGAAGAAAATATCTGTGTGGCGCGTTACCGAGTTCTTCTTTCTGTTCAGATACCTGGCGATCGTGCGACCTCTCAAGCCCCGCATGTCCAAGTTGTGCGCGCAAGCAACGATTGGAGTAATTTGGGCCGCCAGTCTGTCCTTGGGCTCCCCGTGCCTACTCTACTCCAACACCATCACGTACCGGTAAGTTTCTTCACTTGAAGAGCGTTTCAAAAACGTCGCGAAATACACAATTACAATCTTCATAACACATTTCCATATTCCCCCCTTCCCTCCCCCTCTCCTCTCCTACCAAACACATTTTCCTATATTGGATATTTAAGTTTTATTTTTCTGACATATTCCTTCTATCGTGGGTAAAAATTCAACAATTGACAATCAACATGCAAACATGTGTCTACAAATTTAGATGCATTTGCGTATGGTTGTTTACAAAAATGGCAATATAAAGAAATACGTCAGATTGTGAATGTCATAAGCATAATTTTACTATCAATCAATTTTATATTCCAGAATTATAACGTGAATTTTTTTACAGTTTAATTAACCGTTTCCCGCACTCCATATGCCACTGAGTTTTATTCCGACATCTCCCATTCTATTTCTCATTGTCGTATCGATAACTGCCTTACACAAAATTTGCTTTGTTTTTCATGCCGTACGCTTTATGAATCAAGGGAGTCACAAAATTTAGCTTTCAAACTGAACAAAAATTCCTCATAATAAAAAATAACTAATTTAATAATTTTTCCGAAATTAAATTTACAAATGACAGCTAAGATATGTTTTGCGAGAGGCCACCATAATTGGAACTAATTCCCAGATACTCCAGGTCCAGATTACTACATAAGCAGCTGCTTAGGAAGCAATTGCTTAGGACCCTTGTCAAATTGGGGCCCCTTTGAAAGGCGAGATTTATTTATGTTTGTTAACATTTCAATAACTCGCAATATTATCAATATAATTAAATATGAAAATATTTCAAAGTATATATATATATATATATATATATATATATATATATATATATATATGGTTGCTTCTATACACTTGTAATAATATTAATATTTATGAGTTCAAAATTAAAATTTTTTCCATCTTTCAAACTTTGGGATATCAATTTTTTCTATCCAAAAGTACGATTATTGAAACCAACCGGCCTTTTGTTTAAGTTCAACTTTATTATTGGCTTACGGCTGTGCTACCGGTATTCTCCTAATGTCATGCTTAAACATGACGAAACAATAATAAATAAAAAATTGAACAAACAATTGATTTCCAATTCTGTCAGCCTTCACGCAGCTCGTTGTGTGCATTTTACAAATGAGCATTCCCACCTGAGATATGGTATAGTATTCTGGGGAAGCTCGTCATGTAATACCCAGTTCTTTAGATTGCAAAAGAAAATTATTCGAATAATGAAAAAATGCCATCCGCGTGATCCCTGCAAGCGTAAAAATCACGTTCATCAAACGTCAGTATCAATAGCTCACTACCAGAAATCAACATACAATACATGTACGATACTTTACAACGCATTGCTAGATGACATTAAATAATTAAAGTCGGTACACAAATTTAAGTTAAAAGTACATTTTTTCTTACTGCATAACTGTTTCTATACAATTAGAGATTACACTGATCATCAAAAAGAAATATCATTTTTATTTTTACAAAACAGTGATATATAATAGTATAATAACAAACTGATAAGTTTTATTTTTATATTGTATATTTTTATGAGATCTAATATATCGGTAAGAAATAGTTCTTCAGCTTCTGGGTCAATGACCCCCATCTCGATCACGTTTTTGTCCAGTTTCCCTGATCCATTGAGCAAATAATCATTGAATAAATAAATAAATAAATAAATAAATAAATAAATAAATAAATAAATAAATAAATAAATAAATAAATAAATAAAAATTCTAAATAGGTGTTCTAGTACTTTAAGTCGCTGTGTTTGTGTTTATTATGTAACTGTATCTGTTGAGAAAATTTTGAAATGTTGACCCTTTATGTAAATTACCTCAAAAAAGTCAAATTTTTTTTTCAAATTTAAGAGAGTACAACATCAGGCAGATCGATCGAATTATATCAATTTTGATGAAAATCCTGCTTACGGGATAGCCGTCAGCATTGTTTACAAAAAATACAAATATACCTTTTGCAGCAATGCAATTTTTAATTATTGAATATGTTCCTCATATGGATTGTGAGCATGGATTGTGATAGGAAGTTACAGTTAGTTACTACATATCTTGGAACAAGACTTATTAACTTTTTCGTTAGCAGTGGGGTTATGGGGTTTTCTCTCGAAAAATTATCGTTATTTCTCGCAGCATTACAACACGTTATCTTTACTGCACGTAATATGCAAGAAAGAAAAACTCTATGTTTTATTTGTGGCAAAAAAATTCTCATTACTTGAGGGCTTCTTTCTTTTTAAAGTCGAAGTAAGAAAGTATTCCATCATGTAATGAGTGGAGGTAATACTGAAAATATATATAGAAGAGCCTCAAAATTGATGTGCACCTGGGATCGATCTCTCACGACAGCTAAATTGGCCATTGTCTATAACTCTGCTTTGTGCGATAACGCACTTAACTGTGCACTTAACTGCAATACACTTAATTGTGCATTGTGAAGATAACTGGTATACAGCAGTGACACCATTGATACCGCTACACTTTCTTGTAGTCTTCGCCCTAATTTCTTTAGATCCAGAATTGGCAAGCTTTTCTTTGACACTAAAATGCCTATCGATGAAGTATTATTCCAAGCACTATGGAAAACAGTATTATTGCTTTCAGGAGAGTTTTGAATACATTTTCATATTTTTAATAGTATTCAACATATTCTGTACTACGATACAAGTACGTTGTGACAAAGTAGAAATGAAGTTAAAATAATTTTAAAAAATGTATGTTTTTTTATCTAGGGGCATTATTACACAAGTAGTGGTTTAATTCAATTCGAAAATAACAGGAAAAAATATTTTTCACGTGATATAAAAACAATTCAAATTAAAAATTTCTTCACTTTTAACGTCATTTGGGAAATCCAATGTGCCGCTTAAACTTTCCTGCAATTTCCTGCAGTGTCAAACGAGAGATTCGAACCAGAACTAATGCACTCCATCAAACAACCGCAGAGCAGCGCGATCTCATTAACAAGTCTCGAAATAACCTGCATTTACAGGACGTCAGTCAGAGGAGATCACAAAACCCTGGGTAAAAAGAGAATCTCGTGTAACTGGTTTTGCAATAGAGTGTCCTCGTAAAGTTTAGATCGCAAAGGTTGCGAAAGAGAGGGCACCGGTTCTGAGTAATTACTGGAGACAATTTTAATTAACGACGAGCGCCTCGGACTTTGAGTGCGCTGAGGCAGCCCGATCAGTACAGACGCGTTGCCAGGGGTATTACTCGTGCAACTTTTCTTGAAGGATGGATTAAAGAAATGCGGAAAAAGAGAGGGTATTAGTCATCGTATCTATCATGAATCTCGTATCAGCCACTAGATTCTACGAAGCAATGCCAGAGTCTGGAGAATCAGACATTCCTTCGCAACTTTCTCAATAATGTGCGTCCTAACTGTCTCAGGAGTTCCAGGTATCACCTGTGATGCATCTTCCCCTGCTTCGGTCATTTCTTTAGATGTTTTTGGAGAAAATCACGGATAGAAGTTCTTGACTTCACCAAAAAAATAGTTTCTATTTCACGCCAGTGAAGATGTGTTTGGAATGTTGTGATAAGTACTCGCTGCGAGCTTTAGCCTTCAACTGTTTACTGTGCTAGAGGGGGGGAGAGGGAAGCGTTCAAGAAAAGTTGCGCGACACTCGCGGACGCAGGTCGCGGACGTGGCGGACGCAGAGCCAGACGCGACATTGAAGAGCACAGTTCATTAGTTTGCTCGGAGTTCCTTAAACACTTGTGTTCTTTCTGTGATTTTGAAGCGAAATAGTCGTTGCCCATGAATACTTCAGCACTACATTAAAAACCTCCGTTTTAGACCAGAGGAAAAAATTAATTTTCATTGTGATTTAAAAAAAGATAAATTTTGATTTTTCGACTGTGTGCGGAACTGTGTGCATCCGATTGTTCATCAATTAGTCAATGTTACACAACACGAAACGTAGATAGTGCTGTGTTGCGTTAAAATGCTATTGTTAAAATAAATTCTAAAGAGCATTGTCTAAAAAAATAAACAATTAAATAGGATTTCCTTATGAAGCAGTATATAAATAAAAACTGGAGAGAAAAAGTATTTTTATTATGGCATTAACTAAAAAACAGCGACTTATTGCCCTTGGGCACCAAAGTAAGCAACGTACCATAAACATGTAATCATATAGTATGTAAATAAATTAACACAAATGAATTTGAATTACTTCATACCGATGATTTTTAAGCTTTTGTTTATTTCCGAGTAAAAAATTAAATTTGAAATGTGTATAGTAAAATTGACAGATGACAATATTTGAAGAGATGTTTTCCATTTACAGGCATTTTTAATCCGTACAGTTTCGTTGAGACATGAATTTCTTTTACACATTCATCGTGATCTCTGTTATATTTCAAATGTTTTTGCTCAAACTTATTTTCTTATTTACTTCATATAATTATGAACACCAATTCTTAAAGTATCCATCATCGCATACAAATTCCCAAATGCTCGCATTTGAAGATACACGAGAGATTTCATCAATATGTTGTTTAGTATAATTTACTATTGGCTCATTGACGCATATCAAGCTAATGTCGAGAAAATTTACTGAGACTGAAGGGTCAGCTCCCATGGAGCTGGCGACGTCCAAACTAACAACTTTGTGGAGTGCTATTTCATGAAAAACAATGCTTTGTAACTCTTTACGTCATGAATGACCTATTTTCATAAACGTATTAACGAACTTACTTTTAGCTACTCAGAAATCAGACCATACAGACCATTTATGTCCAGGAAGTTATACCCTTGTGGTGAGGAAAGTTATAATTTTATACTTTAGTTTATTCCATATTTTAATCAAATGTTGATATTTAGATAATAGTATTACTTATAAATCCGAATCCTACCTAATAATATTCACGTTATTGGCCGTTTCTTCAAACAAAATAAAATTATTGTAAAAAAATGCTCTTCATACGGAAAATATTACCAAATATAACATATTATGATTCGAAAGAAAGATGTTCTTGCATCTAAATATTTCAAGCCACGAAAAAAATATTTACTCTTCCAAAAGCGTACAAAAATCGTAGATAGTAGATATCGCCTTCATGTCTTATAATTATCCTGTCATACCCACGAAAAGTAATTGTTTGGTTTCATAGCTAGATGAAATATTAATATTCACACGCTTTCAATTTTGTTTTTAGTTTTGCGGTTACATGAATTAAAGTGTATTCCCAAATTGAGGACTATTTCCAAGCTGTTCCCTCGTAAATTGTTTTATTTAAATGGCTGTCATTCTCAATTCTTTGTAGGAAAAGTTTTATTGCTTGTTAGAACGCCTGTCAAATGAACTTTAATTAGACCCGGATTAACTAAGGAGCTGATGGCGCAACCGCTTCGGGGTTTGCGATGATAGGGGGTCTCCGCTAAACCCTTAAAATGCAAGAGCAGTCAAAACTAGTGGTTCGGCAAAATGGCACAGATTTTACCTTCCTAGTTTGTTCCTCTTTATAATGGCGCAGGGTTTTCCTTTCGGCTTTTACCACTCATTTCCGGTTGCTTAATGAACTTACTACGACTGCTGGGTGGAACTACCACTCCCCCTCGGGGATATCCATCAAATGGAGAAACTCCAGCAAGTCAATCATCTGCGGGATCTGGGCGCAAATTTATGAAGTATAAAAATCTTGAGCAAGAAGTTTGAAATAGTGTTTTAAGTAAATCGAACCAGTGGAGAATATTAATCAGGCAGAAATCTACATGTTCATCAAGTGCAGAATCTCAAAAATACGATCAAGTGGGGAATTTCACGTGGGTTGAATAAACTAAGCGAAGCAACGTTTCACGAGATCGCGACACATGAACAAACTTTGTATCTAGAAAGCGCTCAAGAAAGAGGCAACTCGATATTTTACAATGCTTAGGAAAGAGACAATTTTAATATACAGAAATATGAAAATATAATTGCGGCTTCGTTTCGTTTGATTGATACAGTGGAGAGTTCGTCAAAAAAGAAAGATATCTCTATTTTACTGAACTAAGAAGAATCCCGTTCAACATTTCGATGAAATAGTCAAAGTTGCATCTCATCAAATGATTGATACACAGATGTTTTCATGAAAATGTTCGTGACATAACTAACAATTTCTTCTAGACCGAGAAAAGTACAGCTAAAATTACCTTTTTTATACCATCACAATCAGTGCTTATTTAATGGAACTACCAAATAATATGAAATAATAAAAGGTTTGGATTTCTCGAATTTTGGGAAACCTGTTTGGCACAAATGACGAGATTCTCGTAACCACGAGCCGCACGCACATCATCTTACGTTGTCCTTGTTGCGATATTAGATTCAATTCTGTCTTCTTTCTCAAATCTCGTAATGACCTATGCACCGTGCTCTTGATCATGAGTCAAAGATTTGTGATTGCTCTGCTAGAGTGTCCCTTTGCGTGGTGGAAAACCACAAGCTGCATCTGCTCGAACGTCGAGTTCTTTACCTTGCGCCCCGTTGCAAGGGGTGTTTCCAGGCGAAAATATTTACTTCGACTGTCTGCATAGTTTCGTTTGGGCGATGGTGCACTTATCGCGCTATCTGAGAGAGGCGAGGAATTAACAGGGCATTTTCCATTGCGTGTCCGAATATTGATGTGACTTCCTATTCTTGCATATTCACACAAATCCGTGTTTATGAAACGTATGTTGTGCGTTAGAAACATTTTCTTTGTATTATTCTGTTTTCTAATAATATAGATACAGTTCCTATGAATTTCCTCACATGTAACTTCCGCGCTCGTACGAAAAATTATAGTCAAACAAGAAACGCCTTCTGAATTTGTGGCTGTCCGAATATTAATGTTCCACTGTAGTTCATATGCATTAGACATCACGTAATTACGCACATCCTGGTCATAGCTACAAGCTCAGTACAAGTTGTTTTATTGTATTAATGTGTTCTCTACGTGTATTCATGTGTATGTGGCCATTGTTAAGGGAGCCGACTTGCCACCGGATGCTATGTGCCCATCTCATATTACACTCGTTATCGCTTGCGAGTCCAAACCGACATGAGCATTTCTCAGAACTCAGACGGCTCCTAACTTCCTCGTAGCTCCCTGGAATCGCCCACGCAATGACAGAGACGTTTCAGCCCAACGCCTTACTATAATTATAAAACCCAAATTACTCAATAACTTAACTACATAAAATACATCATAATTACAAGATTCAAATCCCTAAACAGTCATGTAATTGATTTTAAATGTAACTAGGGAATACTTTACTTTTAATCTCACCAGCATTATGTTAAGCGGCCTCTTATTTGCCGAAGTTAATTTCAGCGCGAAGCACAGCTCGCGTCAACTTCGACGCAACGCTTCAACTCAGTGGAGCTCGTATCTTTGTAGAGAGAACACCTCTGTAACTCGCTGGCTTGCACTCGTGTTGTATCATTTTCACATTACAATGTTCAAAGTATACGTGTTTATAACATTTGCTTGAGCCGGTCCGGATGACCGAGATCGCTAAGGCAGTTATCTCCGACCTAAGGATCGCAGGGTCGAGTCCCGTCTCGGGCATGGTTGTATTGTGTTCGTCCTTTCACACCCCTACCATCTTATCGTGTCATCCTCCTAGTTACCACACCGTTACACGTAATAGTGGTCGCTAATGAATTAGTAGTTGATGTGATCTTAAATTTAAAAAAAATGCTTGAGTGACTTATTACAACACTTCAGTGCATTCTAGGATGAATTCATTAGTGTCATTCTAAGTTTTTAACTGCCCGGACTCGAAACGATTACATCTCACGTAAACGTGTATGTGTGTGATGCAAACTGTTACTTCATCGGTTATTGCTATTCTTGGATGTTGCTTAATATACTCTGTTTGTGCTTTGAACGGTGACTGTGCGGGCAATCATTTTATTGGACATACACTCTTATAACACTAGTCACTCACTTCTGGTAATTTTTTCTGTTTCGATTTCGCGTCAACATTGATTGACAAACTGACTATTTTTTCATTTAACTATTTAATTTAACTATTGAAATTTAACTATTTTTCTCCGTCTCTGCATATATATTCTTATGAGCATCGCGATTATCGTTTTGCTTTGGAGGGACTATCCACCGCCTTATTGGGTTATACCTATTATGAAATATAAATTTTAGAGTGATATTGGCTGCCACAATAGAATGTTTCTGCAATGATTTGTATTGTCTATAAAACGGCTGAGACATTACGTATTTAATTGTGATAATAATAAATATTTTAACAGAACTCCTCGATAGGTTTAAGTCCATCTCGTGTCAAAATTGTATACCCCCGACTTTCTTTTTCACTTTTCATTGTTTGCAATGCCTTTCTGTCACGGATCGATGATCCCGCCATTTCATTCGTTTCTTTCTCGCCAAGGAGATGCTACAAAAAACAGGCTCCAAATCTGAACTCATAAAGCAGATGGCCTCGAGAAACTTTCAAATCAAATTTCGCAACCAAAAGAATATTTCTCGAATGATACGACTGGCGGAAAAGTAGCGAACAAAACGGAAGCTTTCTGATCGTCACAAACTCTGGCAAATTTTCAAAGAACGCGAGAAGAAAACAAACAAGATCGCGACCGCTCCTCGCGAGTGATCCACGTCGGATGTCAGTTGTCGAGCAGGCAGCGCGCCGGGGAACTCCGCGAGAGGAGAGGTGAGTGGTATTTAGAAAATTGGTCGAAAATACAGGAGTTCAATAACAGACGTCGAATTACTACTTCTAATCCACTCTTGAAATTAAAACGAAAAGTATAAGATTAAAATATCTATGGATTATAGCCAGCCAATTTAATTTTTTTGATTTAATTTTTATAAATAATGATTCTAAAAAGATTCTTGCCCTTTTTCTACTCCTCCATCAAGAATTTTAGGATTTTTAATATCTACATTACGTGATATTTCTGTTCTATATTTAGAAATTGATTTATTATTATTATTATTATTATTATTATTATTATTATTAATATTAATATTAATATTATTATTATTATTGACCTGCCTTTGTGAAGGCCTCCATTTATAATATTTTTCTACTGGTGCGAGGAAGTGCGGCTGCCCTGCTGCTGGCGCCGGCTCAGCTCCCCGGCGCCCCTCATATGATTACCTCCATTTAAACCAATGCTTCGCCAGCAGTCACGGCACTCGGAAGCTGCTAAGTAGCTCATCCTGAAGAGCTCTTCGATCTACTAGCTTGTATCGCCGTTTTATGCTTTTCTTGCACAATTTCTCCGAACAAGGAATGAAAGATCATATCCCAGACAAAATAGTTCAAAAACTGATGATTGGAAAAATCCCTGGTGAAGAAACTGATGAAGGGGAAAATATCCCTGCGTTTTGATATTTTGCTTGATTGTTATTTGGTACCTATACACATAATACAAAATACTGAGGATGGGACGAACCGGTTAAATGTGTTTCACTACTTTGTTGGCAATTATCTCCATATCTATCAATCTACAATTTAGCAAATCTTATTTTGTACGTAGACTTGTGAGTATCTGAGGTAATTGAGTACACGAGTACCTCGGGTGTCCTCGCCAAACACTGAGTGTGTCGTTCGTCATCGACACTTTCATTTTAATTGTCTATGTATATGGTAAACGTGATTACTCCATTTCAGATATTTGTTCTCGTGTATTGTTTAATGTAATTTACATGTTGACAGTGCATACAAGCCTTATCAAATAAAATACGGATTATCAGATTTCGAACAAGACGTATTCTCGGGTCCAATGATCTCGTATACTCCCACATCTCGGCATACAATAATATTTGGTACGATGTAATATGTTCATTTTTGGGGGCAAATAAAAATTGACTTTAGAAGAGAATATTTTAAAATAGTAATTACCACAAACAATTATGCTAAATATTTAATTAAAAAACTGACTGCTAGTTATCAACATACCACTACTGTCAACTGACAAGGTTCTCGTCTGCGGTCGCGGTCCAAGTCCGTAATAGTGTTTATTCCATATCAAGTGGTTTTCCAACTAAGGCTGGGAAATGTACAAAATGAAATGAACTTTCCACTGAAACATTGCACAGATGATGACTCAATAGTTGAGAGTAACGTCGCGAATTGAAGTAGTGTGGTGTGACTGCAGTTACTGTTTATACACCCTGTAAAGCCATATTATTTTCGAACCCGTTTTAACTCTTCCGGCTAGAGCGTTACACAGTTCTGTCAGCTTCTAGTTTTCTCGCACCTCACACCTCCACCCACCAGCCCCCAGGCCGGAACTCGACTTCGATGCAATTACGTGCTCTGCAGAAATGCGGAATAATTCCTGTTATGGACGTAGAGTGACGTTTCATCACCAATTTATATTGAGATAAAATCACCAACTACAAGATATTGTGTGAATACACTGTTGCATATTGTACATTTCGTGAGAAAAGTTCTGATACTTATATAGGTCATAGATTTCAAGAGGTGTAATGGAGAAAGAATCTCAAGCAATCATCTCGGATTTTGAATGCAAAGTCCCACATGTATCAAATAATCTTTTGTGAAGTTGTATCTTCATTTGTTAAATAAATTTAAAATATAAAATTATTATTATTAATTTAAATAAAGCTGTTTACTTGATCCCGTGCAGCATCGTTTAACAAGACGACTATGAAATTCGCAAAAGAATACAATATTTCCTTGCGCGTTTTGCTAGAACAAGCAAATAAAACAGACCTTACACAATATTGTTGCTCTATCCAGTGAAACTAATATCAATTTTGCCTTAGTGGCCATATGGTTGGTTCATAGCAACAAACTCACTGAATAAGTTATTTCATAAAAATTCAGAATTTAATATTGAATAGTTTCATGGACGTTTGAGGAAGGAAAGTGAAACTGGCATTGTAACATATCAACCGTTTGTTAAAGAACTATGTCAACCTCCTAACTCTATCTGTACTCTCTAACTCTTACTGTATTCTACTATTAAAGTAAGCATGATTTTGCCAAAAATACGAGTATGCGGTATTTCGATCCTTCTTTTACAAAAATGTTCCTATAGATTTTTTTTCAAATTTATCTCATTGTAAATAGCAGCCTTTGAAGCTGTAGAAAATTAATTAGATTATCCACCAAAGGCATACAATGTCACAAATGTAATAAAATTATGAACAAATTATAATTTCCTCAAAATTCAAATAAGAAAATTAAAAGAAGAATATAAAATTCAACACAACATTGTTTTTAAATGAAACAGTTCATTAACACAGAAGAGTACTTTCGTGAAATGATTTTAAAGATATCTCAGTAGGAAGAGCGCATGTTGAAGCTTCTGGCTAGTGGATATACTTGCCAATATTGGCATACAATGATTCAAGTTAGAGGTAAAATTGAAAGACAATGCAATGGCGACGGAATATATTTAACGAATAAAATTCCATCACATTGATCCATTTGCATTTTTAGTTGATATTTTCTCATACTACATAGTAACTGCCATTTTCATTACCATTACCAATTCCATTGCATGACTTGAAACAATAATTCTATTACTATAGAGGTTATGACGGAAATACTATGAAGGAAATTTCTCAAAACTATAACAAAATAGGTATAAAAGATTGCTTGCAGTGAAATGCAGGCGCATACCAAGAACTGGGAACATGTAAGAAAGTTTACAGCGTGAATGAGTCGTTAAAATGAATTTAATTTGCAAAATTTCTGATTAATTTGAAATCAATCGAAATCGAGTCAAATAAACTGGTGATTCTCTATAGCCCTGGTTATTCTGCTGCCTTCTTGTCGATCTTTCAACATGACCCAATTACCATAGATCAGGTGGAAAAATAACCTTAAAATATTGTAGCATATAAAATTCAATCATTTTATATTAATATATTTACATTTTTAATTTCGATTGTATGTGTGTCTACATTGTTATATAATATTGAAAATATATAGTGAAGGAATAAAATGTCGAAAAGGCTGCCAAGTGTCTCATTCAACTTATCAATTCACGTGCCTCAAAATCACTACAAAAATATAAAATCCTTTTAAAGTTTTACTTTTATGACCAGGAAACCGCATGTCACAATCCTTTGAAAATGGCACTCTTTGATTTTGTTTTGTAATGAGTTTTCTCTTTTCTCGTTTATTAATGTGTATACTTGTTCTTTGTATTCTCGGATACTTTATTTCAATAGAATTAATTGAATCGTCTTTGATTTATTACATTGTAATTTATAATTGAATTTGTGCCTGATCTAGCGAGACATTTTTAAATAGAAAAAGTATACTAACATATGATATAAAAGCAGAAATAATTATTTGCGACACTTATTACACTCTATATTTCTATGCTTCGACTCAATGTGCAAAAAAGTTAAATTTGAACGAATATAAATGTAGGTATGACCTTAAGTCTGATACTAATAGTACTGAGCTATTCAATGATGTTTTGAGGTCTTTCTAACTATCATATAAATTATATAAAATCGTGTAAGTGAAGATATTTTTTCAACCAATAAGGTTAACTTAATTCGTCTCACACGCATTCATTTGGGGTATCAGGCTTAAACATTAATAAAGTTTGAAAGAAATGTTTATATAAATACATTTTTTCTTCTACGAATATTTTCTGAGATTTTGCTTTTTTATTTTAAGTTACTTTAGAAAAAGCTAAGGTCTGGCTATAGTTTTAGGCATTCAGACAATAGATATAACACCTATTAGATATATAGTCAAATTTGTTTTGTACTTGAAAGAATGTACTTTCTTCACATTCCTTTTCAACCTAACATTCCTAGCACGTCAGATCTGTCTGAGCTCCTCAATAAAGACTGTAGTCTAGTCTTATAGTAAAATTTCTAGGAAGAAGAAAATGTAGCTCTTTTTTTGCTTTAGAAGTTACTACTTCATATCTAGATTCAGTGATCTTTTATTGAGCATCCAGTAACCCAGGCTGGTTGCTGAGTATAAAAGGTGGCCAGGATTCTCCAGGGTTGCTGCCAGTCATGAAGTGACAGTGCTTTTGTTCATGAGTACATAAGTAGTCGCGTGTGATATTTTGGGAAGCCGACTGATCATTTCGACGCTTATCCCGCACGTTTATTGTGCTGAAGACAAAAGTACAATGTTAGAACCAATAGCTCTTAAGTAATCGCATGAAGACTACGAGTATAAGCGTCCCCAGGCCATTTGCGATAACTGCCAAATAAAATAGTATTGCGCTACTCTTCTGTAATTACAGAATCTTTCAACAGCTTTTTTACCTTTCCTCGAAGAAAAGAAAATTTGTTATAGGCGTTAATGTGCTCAAAATAGAAAGCATTCTTTTTGACCGAGAAATCCTACAAGCCACACGCTCGCGTTCAGGTTCGAATTATTTGTGACGCTTGTGAACAATACCAAGTTTGTGACAACAATAATTAATAAAATGTACTATGTTACTGTTTAGATTTTTCATACTTAAAAAAATACTTAGAACGTATGCAAGTAAAATTATATATGTTTGTCACTCACTTTATATTGCCTTTGAAGAAATTAAAATGTATACATTTCAGGGTTAAGAAATTATAATTTATTCAAGTAAATTGAATGCCACGAAGAATAAATTGCAAATTGACAGCAATTGCTAGTAATATTAGAATAAAAAGAGTGAGGTTGCCGGACATTCTCATGTCAATAGCGCTGATGATGATGATTATTGTTAAGGTTTAAGAGTGCTTTCACAGATAAGGTCATTAGCGCTTGTGTCAAATTAGTTTAATATCAATACGCACTATAGCGGTGCCACACAAAAACCTTTTTTAATGCGAAGGAAAATGTGAGCAAAACTAAGTCCAAGTATTTTAGAAAAAGGGATTGACAGAAAAGGGCCAGATAAAAACTTTAAAATTTCCAATTAAAACCCAAATAATTGGCATAATCCTCTTCTGTCAGATAAGGCTATAAATGCCAGTCTCTGGTAAAAAACGGAAAAGTTTGAAGAGAGAAGATTCGCCATTTCCAAGTACCTGTGTTACAGAGCTAGCAAGGTGATGCCTTCGGCACTTATTTCTTACTTTCGAACAGTGCGGGAGAACATGCTCGACGGTAAGAAACGTCTCGCAACTATCGCAAAGAAAGAGTGGGTCACCGCGGAGATCACCAAGGCGGACTCCGAAAGATCTAGACGAAAGAAAGTCCACTAGAAACGAAGGGAGCCGCCCCCAAAAGGCCCCAAGAATGCCGTACCTCCAGGTGGTGTTATACGCTTTCTTTATGTTTGTAAATGCTACCAAGTGTTGTCGTAGCACGATATGCGTGGAGATCTGTGAGGCAAGGGAGATAAGTGAACAATGGTTGACCTGTACTTCCTGAAACCCTACTGAGAAGGTGTAAATAGATTATTTTTTCTAGGAGCTATATCAGTCGTTTGTTTACGTGATACGTGGACTGATGCACCGCACTTCCCGTACACTGGGATTACCAACATACATCGTTGCTGGGTATGCCCAAACCTTCGACACTTAAAACAGCGCAAAGAATTTGGTACATACTGTCGCACATGGAGGTTGCAGAAACTACAACTGATCGTTTCCGGGAGGGACCGACGGTCAAAAGTGAGGATCAGGATAAATAAATAAAGATGTTGTCTGGTATCAATACGTTTTATTCAGCTTACGATAGTTTCGATCGCATAGCGATCATCCTCAGAGCTTGCAGCTTCCGGGCCGAAAACAAAGTTCTGCCTGTCGAAAAGATCATAAGCTGAATAAAAAGTATTGATACCAGACAACATCTTTATTTATTTATCATAATAAAAAGGTATCTACCTCACCAGCGATCTAATTAATAAAGTGAGGATCGGGATTGAAGTAGGGATCACGTTCCCCTGCTCTTTTCTTTTAATCCTACAAGCTTCACGCACCCCTTGACTCTTGAAAATAAAATTTTTTGTCCATTTTCTGAATCAAAGTCGTCGTAGTTCGCTACGCCTTTGCACAGGATCAAAGTAGGCTGCGTCGTCCCTACCGCCTGGAGACTGGCAATCTACTTGATTTCTCTATTTGCTCAGCGGTACGTGCTTCAAAGACATTCCTCTGTCGCACGACTGTTTGAAGCTTCCCATACGGCTCGAGCTAGACGGACAGCACTAACGTTTTTGAACGTTTTTTTTTTCTTCCTCGGCGCATGCCACGAGGAAATGAGGCTTTTTCGGTCGGTCATCATTTTCAAAAAAACCTATTTAAATCAATTGTTCATTCCGGATACATCCCCTTCCTTACGGAAGAGGGTTGAGGGATGGTTTAGTATCCATGGAGATGGATCTAAGATTCATCTCCGTGGTCCCCACCCACCAGGGAAGCCAACATGGGGACATTCCATCGGAGGGCCAAGGTTGCCACGAGATACAGTGGAAAGATCTCACAGCGCTGTCCCGCCGTGGATCTCCCCGCTCACCCAGAAGTTCAGTACAATACGAAGTCCAAGTCGATTGATCGGGAGTGAGTTAGCATCCGACCGCTCGTCTAGAATAGTCCGCAGCCAAAGCAAGTGAGTTGGAGACCTACTCAGTTCTCTCGAATATGTAAAAACGTATCCCTAGGTGCAAAGCAGAAAGTAGCAGAAGGGGTAGTTGGGAAACAAACAAGGCCCTCAACTTCCTGGAAGCATATTCCCTCCGACACGGGTGGCCATGCATGGCAAACACATGGAAGTGCAATCTGCATACAGGGGGCAGTGAAATTGAAGGGGTAGAAGAAAAGAGACAGGATGTTATCAAAGAATGACAATAAACGATGGGGAAGATAAGAATGACCGGTGAAAGAAAGGAATACTTGAGAGTCCTCCCTGCATCCTCCGTCTGGACGTGGACCGACCCACCTCGACGGGACCAGCGTTGAGGTAGTAGGTAGTTGAAAAGCGATATTAAGTAAAAAAATAAAAACCTACAAGCTAGTGTATAGGACGGTGGTGGATTTCACGTTGCATTGGGGAGAAACATTGCCATCACCTGGAAGGTGGCTAGAACACTCATTTCACTCACGGTACTAATGCCCAAAAAGTTTGATGTGCATGGCAACACTAAACACACATGTACTCTCTCAAAAAGGTACTCACCGTCGACCGAAAAGCTCTGGAAGTCCTAAGCACCGTGTAGACCGCCGTCTTCCTAGGTCCACCACTTCTGAAATGAGGCAAGACGCATTAGAACACCGAGCAATTTGCATAACAATCAATGGATGAATGATCTAGACATTAGGTACTCTCTTCATGTAGATACTGTTGCACAACAGAGGGAGTAATACTCCTTATAGACTGAGTAATCATTGAGATATAACAACAATGTCATATATAGCACTATGGTGCCTAGTATGGCTTCAATAAGTGTCACTGTTCCCTTCACCCTCAACCAGAAATACACTTCCATTCGACTCCTTCTTCTAAGTGTTTTTTTTTTTTTTAAAGTGCATGTATTACAGTTTTGCTAAGTATATTTGGACATAAATAAATTTTTAAGTAAATGAATTTCGCAATGGTCTGATAACGATTATGTAGTCATAAAAATGATTTTCACTTTCATGACTGATTTGTTACAAGTAAAGAGAAACAGAGGAATATTAGGGAGGACTGAAATTAATGAACCCCAATTAGAGACGATTACATGCAATACACGTAAATCTTAAAAATATAGCAAAGCACATATTTGCAGGATAAAACTCATCAATATTATTTGACAAGGAATTATTTTTGCTTCATAGCTACATAAGCACAACTATGGAAATTCAACCGCAAACGTTCTTTTAAATGAGCTTTGGAACTTTATACACCCAAATTTGCTTTGAAAAACAGAAAAACAGTTATAACTATTGCCGTACACTTCACAAAAACCATTCATAACGTATCACAAAAGGAAAGAGGTTATTACATGTTATGGACTATTTCACACACTTTTGGAAACTGGTTTAACTTCAAGCACGAATTCCTTTGTTCGTGGAAGAAAGCGATCTTGTTAGAGCGCATATATTATTTTACGAATATTAAGGAACAGTAAAATCTAACGTCAACTTTCCTAGAAAAAATTGGAGCCGTTTTAATGAAAATGGCGTTTAAGTGCTACTGTAAATTCAAAATTTCATACTTTTTCACAGAAAATTTTTGAGTTTCCGTAAAGTTTTATTAGAAGTCATTTAACGCACATTATCTCATAAATACAATAGTGTTTACAAATTGGTGGATATGTGCACATTAACGACAATAGCGATCTTGCAAAACAATTACATTTGTATAATATTAGCATAAAACAAAAAACCTCAAAATGAACGCCATATTAAACAGTGCAATTAGCACTATCTCTTCGAAAAGTTTGATGTCAAAATTTGAAGCCGTTTGTGAGAAAATGGAGTTTGAGCGTTTCCGAAACTAAGAAAGTTTGAGCTTTTCGATTTTCAATTTTCCGCAGATTTACATATCTAATAAAGAAATGAAAGAACAAATACATAAATCGAAATACATGTTCAAATTAAAATAATGATGGGACGTTTTGGGCTTTTCTGGCTTTAGAGCAGGAGTGTCCAACTTGCAAAGCCTCAAGAACATGAACTAAAACCTCTCATATTATTACGGACCATATTTGCAATACTCGGAATTTCTGAATTTACTAGAAGGTCTGTAAACCTAAACTTAACCAATTTTTACATTAAAGGTGGAGGTTGTCTCGACAGGGTGCATGTGTTAGGTGCACAACGTACTCGGTCGACATGAATAGAAGAGACTTTTCCTTTCCAGTGATAACCTTCCGCGGGCCACAATAAATGGCACCACGGCCAGTGGGACAATCCTGCCCTAGAGGGATGTGGCCTCAGTCTTCTCGGGGATGTCCGCCACGTTGCGAGGCGAGGCGAGGCGAGGCGTCATTCGCGCGAGGGATTCGTGAAGGGGAACCCCCGGGGCTCGGCGTTGACACGAGGACTTAGGCCAGCGAGCGCGCCCGGCGTGTTTTGTTTGTGGAGAGCTCCCGCGTGTGGACGCTGTAAACGTGGACGGCCGGCGCAGATTGCGAGAAGCGCCCGAGGGCGAGGAGGAGGAAGTGCTTCGTGGAAGCCACGATCGAGGTAGTAAGTGGAAGGGCCGAGAAGGCAAGACAACTGGAGCACGAAAACTGTTTAGTGGACAGTCCATTACACTGAGGCGAATATGCAGCACAGCGAATCATATCAAAGTATGATAGAGCTCAGTGGGATTAACTCATTACAAAATCGTTAAGTAATTGGTATTAAAAAAGGAAGAGTAACGAATTTCAAATAATTACTTAAAATTGCAAGAGGAATGGCAATTCTTGGAGGTAATGAAAAGTACTGTAATGACTCTGACTGTATATTCAATGCGAGATACAATTTGAACTTGTGATCTTGTTTAATTAGTTCATTTACGTGCCTACGATTACTACAGAATAGTATCGTAGACGAGAGTAAATTTACATATTTATTAAACTAGAAAGAACTGAATACAATGAAACGTTGAGAGATCCACAGTAAATTTCAAACGTTTTCATTTATGCTTCTTTACGAGTGATCGGCGTTGCTGGAATTCTGTCGGTGAACATTTTTAATTACTACATCCATTCATGACGCTGGTAACGCTGGTCAACAAACCGGTCGCGTTTCCTCCATCGTTCTCGACAAATGTATGCGTGGGTTTTCACTTGTAATTAGGACATATTTCACTTAAACACTAAGTGAAGTTAATGGCAATGTATTTGAGAGGCTAGGAGCAGCTTCGTCATAAAAATTACAGTTTTCAAAGTAAACCTTCCATCAACAAGAAATTTATGGAAGCAATAGAGGTCTGTTCACATCTCTTGTGATCGTTTCGCACGTTTTATACGACCTACATTTTCAATAATTTGCAGTTCTCTTGTGCTCACTACCTTGTGGAAAAATAATGGCGTGTTCAATACAAACGCGTTTTGTTCTAAATTGTTTATCCTACATGTTTAATGTTAGATAATATTCGTTCTTTTAATAATAAAATCAACTACATCCATTATAAAATTGCAAATGTTAAAAATTTAGATTTTCTTTTTTCTCTTCTTATACATATATTTTAAAGTATTTA
Source organism: Gryllus bimaculatus (assembly GCA_017312745.1). Taxonomy (NCBI): domain Eukaryota; kingdom Metazoa; phylum Arthropoda; class Insecta; order Orthoptera; family Gryllidae; genus Gryllus; species Gryllus bimaculatus. Next base: position 4,740,408 of record BOPP01000030.1, read on the forward strand.
AATGTAACGATACAAAAAATATGTATGGTAAAATATCAGTATAAAAACCTTACATTAGTTAAACATTTTAGTGATGAATATTTTTATCCCGATTGTTTATCTCAAAAGAGATCGTGCGGAAGAAAATCAAGAATTTTTTAATTTCTAGAGAACTTTTATATATCAATGTGATACCGAATCTGTCAATTCGCAGGCATTGCTCAGGTCATTCAGGTGCGGAGAACTTCAATTTTTCCACTAATTTTGATATATTACTTTTGTAATGAAATGCACAACTTTGTAATAGACTTAAGCAGGTTTTTGAATGAAAACAAGATAAATCTTTTTTTGTTGATGTTATGTCCAAATGTCTCCATCACTAACAAAAAATATTTTTTGAACAACTATCTAACATTTCTGACACGTTTTATGGAGACATGTGGTCAAAGCATTCAAGTTTTATCTAATGGGAGAACCAAAATTATTTTGCAGGAATATTTTAAAATATTTTTTACTTTCATTTGACACCATTAAAATCATATCTTGTATCAAACGTGTATAAATACGACTGTATTTGTTTCATTTTAAAAAAATATTTTTCAATCTTCACAGATGACAAAAAACAGAAAAGCTGGTAAACTGTAAATCAAAAGCATTTTAGAAAAAATGCTAGTGACAAACCAAGCATGCTTTATTTTATCTACAATAATTAACGGATTAGTTAGGATTATCTACTTCCATTAAACAAAGCACATCACATGTACATAAATATGTAATACCGGCGCATTTTGAAGTTGACTGCGCAGCATACTGTGTATATTTTTCGTGCATATAGTGTATTTTGTTTCTTTTACTATCAAAGTACTTTCAACAGATTAACGAACGTGTGCACAGTTCAATTTATATTTCCATAATAATCACATTAAATATTATAGTTTTTTCTTTTTAAATACAAGACCTGAACAAGCCTACATTTTATAATATAATTTTTTTAGAATTTTTTTATAGTGTAGAAGATTGAAAAAATAGTTTTAATTTATTGTCTTTGTGCATATAAATGATAACAGAGGTGGAAAAGGAGAGTGGGAGTGGGGAAGAGAGGGAAGGTCATTTCACATCAAAGTAGGACTGCCTTCTCACACTGAGTATTATGGGGAACATTAAGATTAATAGCAATATGCAGAAAGCGAATAAGTGAATCACGTCAGTGCGCTACTTCTACTAGCTCTTTCGAGTCAGTATTGCTATGTAATAATATTTCTCCCCTGAAAATATTAGTTATATGATCTATGACGTATATGACGTATCTTCTTTCGTAAAATTATCATATAATGAAATAAAAATATTTTAATTACTTTACTAAGTAATGTGTTAGTTCACAGATAATTTATACAAGACTTCCCAAAATGATTTGAAATTATTAATGGCATACTGTTAGTTTGAGTACACGAAACAGTGCAGTGTACTACATACATATTGAGTTAACTTAGTTTGCTTATAAAGGGAAATATAAAGGCCATGGCAGCGTAGTTACACGTTTAATATGGCAGCGTAGTTACACGTTTAATATTTAACGAGTTAATTGACAATTAACATCAGATGTGGCTGCTCTGACGGCTCCTCAGGAGCTATCCCTGGCTTTCAGGAGGCCTTTGCCCGAAACGGATTGTACGGGCTTAATATTGAATTGAATTGAATATGCCTTATTTCACGTGGCGAGACTCGGGCCATTAGGGCCCGCCTCTTCCGTCTGACCACGCAAATTTCGCTATGCTCCTTTCATAAATATAAGAGAGAAAGAAGGTATTTCTTGGGCGAGAAACAGGCGATTGAATTTAGCCTCAGAGGCGTCATTTAGGCTTGAGGATCTTTTACATGCAAGTAAATTACGAACATGGGACAGCGGCGTTTACTTCCCCTCCGAAGGATTTTTTCGACCTTAAAAATCCACGGCTTCGATCGGTTTGAACCCGCCCGGTACAACAGTCCAGTACGCTAAAACCTTACACCATCGCCGCCGCTACCCCTACTTCCTAATATTAAATAATAACAATAAATTGCAAACACATACACATAAAGTTGGTACTGGCCACACCATCCTCTCCCACGTTCAGAAAAAGCAGACAATATCTTCTTTGACCCGTTAATTTACTGAGGGCACAAGACATAGGCAAACATATGCTAAAAGGCTAGTACAGAAAGCCGTCCTAACCTCCTGTTTCCCTGCGCATTTACCCCTATACTCCCTCTTGTTCCCCGAAATGTGCCGTATATGTTACTCAATGTAATCACAGCATTTTGTTCTGGATTGTTAATGTGGAAATTAATCTAGGAATTTAAAAAAAGCTTAATAAAAGAGTGTTTATTCCGAAATACATTTATAAATTTTACCACCGCGGATAGCACGATGATGCTTCCCTGGTTAATCAAAAGGAAAGTTTTGAAAATCTCTTACTCAGAAGAGAGTAAACATCGAAAATATAAATAGAAAGGGGCAAAGACTTTCTGTGAAAATAGTAATTTTCTAAATAGAGTTCTTTCAAAATCATTGATTTAAAACATAGAATAGCTTCACACTGGAGCCAAAATTCCAGCGTTTCTGATAATACGGGTTACAAGGTAAGGGTGTCTACTAAAAATGAAATAAAAAGTATGTCCCATTTTGTAGATTACTATATAATATACATAAACAAAATACAAAAACTTGATTTTCAATCCCAGTAAATCTCGTTGCGGGTTGCATGCAGGCGTGTGTTGCGGGTTGCATGCGAACACCTGTACAACTTATTCAGTGTCACATGCGAGCAATTTGTGCCGTAATCTACACACTTCTATGTATTTCTTCTCAAATTTGTTAGATGTAGAAGTAGGATAATTTTCTTCATAGCAGTAAACCACGTATAGGGTTTTATTTTGATATTTTTATAACTTGTACATGTATTTCTCGTATGGGATTATTGGAAGGGGAACTGCACTGCTATTCCCCACCCTGTTTCTCAACCCAGGCTTCCTTGGAAACCTACCTCCGACTCGGGTCTGGGGACCTTTGTCGAGCAGGTGCACCTCGCGGGAGACCCCGTGGTGGATTTGACTCTGATCTTCTCCCCCAGATGTCGGTCGCAGTTCACTATTTCCGAACTGTATGATTAGGAGAAAATGAGATGTCGTTAGGGCTGAATGTCGTCGGAGGGATTTAATTTTGTCGGGAATACCGTTGGGGTTCTTTTACATGCTACAATTACTACATGACCATTGTGGGTTTTCCGACCTTCGAAAACTGAACCCACACCTCGGCCAGCATCGAACCCGTGCACTGGGGATTCAAAGGCCAATATGGTAAAACATAACAAGGAGTGCGATCACACAACAAAAGCTAAAAAAAACCGATAAGCAAAATGGAAAGCTTGAACAAAAAATTAAAACTACAGTAAGAAGATTAGAAAGAATATAGCAGGTTCTTCAGAGGCACATACGGGCGGAAAAAAAATATAACAATTAAAAGTAAGAACATTAATCCGGAAAGTAAACATGAACTTAAAGGAAAAGCCCAAGAAGTACTACAGCAGACAGGCACAGACACTAGAATACACAGAACATGACCATAACGATAGAAAATTAATTAAGGTGAAGTTACCAACATTCGCAGAGAAAATTGGGATACTAAGAAACAATTACGTACTTAAGAACACGGAAACGAAAGATACATCCAATCAGCAAGAAGAGACAAAGCAAAGAAATAAAGAGAAAAGGGTAAAGAAGAGAAGATTGAACATCTCAAGATATAGATCGACGAAGTATGGGAGAATCGAGCACACGGAGCAAAAAACAAGGAAACGCGCTCAAAAAACAAGAACAGCAATCCTCCGGAGAAATGATGGGAGGAACAAATCACGACCAAACGAATTCAGAAGATACTCCCAAATCCCCGACGAAGAAAAAAGAAGAATTAACTATATCCACGTACAACGGTAGGACGTTAAGAACTGAAGAAAGGAAGGTAAAATTAGTACAGGGCCTGAGGAGTAGGTTATATGATGTATCATGACTTAGCAAAGTAAGAAAATACGATAATGCAATCATTGAAAAGGATAACACAATATTAAAGAAATCCTAGGTGTATCGGAAAGGATAACAGAATATAGTTCCAAAGGAGAAATATAATATTTGTACTAAGATCTAAATGATACTGTGAATGGCCACATATGCACGATCACATTTGGAATGGGCAATTTTAATAGTGAAGTGGTCATTAGAGAAGACACCTGTGAAGAAGCTGTAGGGCCATACTGATACGGACAAAGAAATGAAAGAGGTACGAGACTTATGCAATTGTCAGAAGATCAGAGGTTCAAAATAGCCAACACGTACTTCAAGAAGAAAGAGAGGAATCAATTACTAGATGGGAAGACAAAAAATGAAATTGATTTTATATTATAGAATAAAAGAGATTTGATAACGAACCTACAAGTAGTCGACAAGATACACTTTGATTCAGATCACAGGATGGTAACAGCCCAAATAATATTAGAAGCGAGAAGATTTACAAAGCGCTACCACATGAAAATGGAAAATATACAGATTTACACATTCCAATAATAACTGAAACAACTGCTAAAAACCAGATTGACAAAAGAGACCACAAACCTTCAGGAGGAGTACTCAGCATTAGAGAAATGCAAAGGAAGAAGCAAAAAAGAAAGCTATAGTCAAGGCCAGGAAAAGTAGGAAGAGGAGTAAACTCAGTGAAGATACTCAAAAGCTCCTGGACCACACAGAAAGCACGGCTATTAAAAACCCAGTCAGAAAATAGGATACAGAGTGCCAATAAAAGCACTTACAGAAATATTCAATAAAATTTTAGAAGAGGAAGAAATACCCACACAGTGGCAAGAAGTGTAGTTACACTAATACACAAGAAACGTTCCTGAGATTATTTGAATAATTAGAGACCTATTAGTTTAATATATATCGTGTATTAATTGTTTTCAAAAATTGTAACAAGATGAATTTCGAAAAGACTACCAACAGAACAAGCTGGATTGAGATCGAGATACTCAACAATAGATCACTTACCGATAGTGCACCAAATAATAGACAATTGTGAAGAACTCAACCTTAAACTGTACACCGCATTTATAGACTACAACAAGGCTTTTGATTCCGTCGAACAACAATATGTACTTCAAACACTACAGCAGCAAGGGATTCAAGCCAATACCTAAGAGTACTGACAAAACTATACACCAATAGTTGGGACAAAGTCAGGATGGAAACAACAGGAGAGACAGTCAGACTATGAAAGGAGTAAAACACGGAGGTCACATTTCATGAAAATTGCATTCAGTACATTTAGAGGACATTTTTAGGAGCTGAAGTTGGAGGGAAAATTTGACATCAAGGTAAAGGGAAGGAAGTTATCGCACCTCAGATTTGCATATGATATTTACGAAATCGGCGAGAGAACTAAAAGAAATGATGACCCAGTTGTGTTCAGAGTGCCGTTACAGGGTTGACTATTGTCACAGTCAAAACGAAACTAATTACAAACCATGCGGAAAATGGAGTTAAAATACACAAAGACGAAATAGTGTATGTCCCAGAATACATCTTGGGACAGACCGTCTCTTTTAATAATACAGCAAGCGAGGAAATGAACAGAAGAAAACCCCTGGCGTGGAAGAAATTGTGGTCCCTGTAGTTCATACTTTTAACAAAAATAGAGGCGAAGAAACAAATAATTGGCAGCTTTGAGCTGTCAATAATGTTATACGGAGCAAAATTATCCCGCTACGGAGAAACGTATGGAAAATCTAACTGTGACTCAAAGAATAATGGAGAAGAGAATACTTTACGCCTCTATACAAGACAAAATAAGGAAGATATCAGAAGAATTACTCAAATAGTATAAGCAGCAATGCTCAATGCTCAATGGATCAGGGAAACGGAACAAAACCTGGAGGTCATTGACCCGGAAGCTAAAATACATTATTTGTTATCAACATATTAGGTATTTTTACAATATAAATATGATATTTTATTTTATTTATTATATATCACTGTTTTGTTAAAATAAAAATTATATTTCTTTTTGATGATCAGTAGAGTCTCTAACTGTACAGAAACAGTTATGCAGCAGAAAAGATTCTACTTTTAACGTAAATTTGTGTACCGACTTCTATTATTTAATGTCATCTGGCAATGCGTTGTAAAGTAACATACATGAATTGTATTTTGATGTCTGGTAGTGAGCTGAATGCGTAACATAATGAACTTAATTTGGTGTTTAATTTTGTTGTATGTACATTCCATTTGAGGTTTCACTGAATTGAGAGCCCTAGAAATTTTGTTACCTGAACATCAGATAACTGCATATTGTTCATTTTCAATGGAGCGTGCGATTGCTGATTTGAAATGCAAAAATGCATTGAAACGTTTTCCTTCACGTTTTCCTTCGTTAACTATTAATTTTTTATTACAAAACTAATTTGAAACTTCTTAAACCGTACTATTTATTGTTTCTTTTTTCCAAAGAATATTCGTGTCATGGCAAACACAAGCGTTTTTCCGTTTTTAATAGATGAGGGCATATCGTTTATGTATAACAGAAAGAGGATTAGTGAGTTAAAGTTATTAGTGAGAAATAGTGAGTTAAATTTATATTATCAGAATAGGTGAAGTAAACATATTTATCCATTATATAGCGAGATCTGGATTAAGTTTATTGATGCTATGAATGAGTATGGTAACAATTATTTTAATATATATATATATATATATATATATATATATATATATATANNTATATATATATATATATTAGCATTTTTCTAAGGAATAGTATTCATTATTCGTTTATAATTTTGTGTTATTTGTTCACTGATTACATGTTTTGGATGTACGTAATCTATGATGCACATTTTTGTTCATTTTTCATGGCGGAGTGGAAATACCTTGACTACGTATGTGATATAGAGGCGTAATTAAACGATTTTGAACATTTTTCTAGACTATGATTGGTAGTTGTGGAATTTTAATCGCATGGTGAAGTTTTAATTGCACGCATTCAATGAACATAGTGATAATCGACGATTTTTCATCGAATCAATGAGCATATTCAGTTAATTGAACGAAAACTAATTAATTTTTTTACTGAAGGGCAGATTTCTTAATAAATCTAAACCCGCATCACAAATTCTGAAGGTACATTTCCAAAGTAAGTAAGCTCTACACGGACAAATTGTTGATCTAAGTAAAAAATGTAAATATAAAAATTTGTAGGACAAATTAATTAATTAATAAGATTCTTTTAATATTGACATAAGATAATATTGATATAGCATTTACATAGGTTATAATTAGAATGAAATATTTTCCTCTCATCCATATATGTAAACAGTTGAAACATAAACTAACAAACATTAAAGGATAAGAATTTAGTATCGTGCCACAGTCCCCAGAACGATTACATGAATTTTGACATTAATCTTATATGTTATAAATCATTTTAATGACAATTGAACGTAAAGAAACACATAAAACCCTTCTACATTATAGATATAGTAAAAGTTTTTCATCATATAGCAACTTCACTAAAGATACCCACTAATTTTTATCACCACAGCGTAAAGCTCATTATTGCGCCCATTTTGATGCAAGCGTCTCAGGAAATTTTGTCAAATATTATATACAGGAAAACAGTAATTGCGATATCTTGTTCCAGATCCAGCGGTAAAATGAGGACGGCATGCATCCTAGAGTGGCCTGACGGCCATTCGATGATCTCAACGATGGATTATGTGTGAGTAGTTGTCTAATTTTCTCTCATTTATTGTTCGTTTTAATTGCTCTTTAAATTTGTATAATTAATTTTGTATAAACCCTTTTCATCTGTGATTATGTATACATTTTAAATTTACTTTACCGGCATGTTATTTAAATCATCTACAATTCTGTTTGGAGTGTATATTCAATAATGTAAAAAAATAACTGAAATGTGATTATAAATTAATAGTACCAGTTCGGAATTGGAGCCGTCTTTGTATCTCAATAACTTATGACGTACTGTTTTACATACATTTTTTTTAAAGATTCATCAATGATATATTTCTTTTGAAAAATAAAAATGATAACTGGAACTTACAATAAGAATTCCTAAATCAATTTAATAAAATTAAAGACATATGGTGACATTAATTAACACATCGCGACGCTGAGATAAGCTATTCAAAATCACATATGAAACCGTGTATTTTCCGGATATTTGTAGTGAGTATCCCGATTATTTGCAAGTATTTGCTCTTTTAAGTGCTAGTTTTTTAAATTATATCTACTGATTTTTATCTATATTTTCTACATCATAAAACATTATTTTTATTACATTACTCTAGTAGTGTCGTAATAAAACACACTTCCTTCTTGGTAACAAAATGGTTTTTTCCCCACGTTCAACTCGAAGCATTCATGACTTGCCATTCGGTATATATCACACACAATACTTTGAACGCATAAAAATGTAAAAGAATAATTTTGATGTAATAAAAAACACTTGCTTTATGATAATAGAATGATTCTCTTCCATGTGTAACTTCAAACGTTCATGACTTATCATTCGTGATAAATAACACATTTTTTAACGACCAGTGTGATTCGGTAAGTTCTTAAGGGCATATTTTACGATCCTTGAATTTCAGTTCGATTTATTTCCTCTCCAAACAGCAGTCGTTATGGGAGAGAGACATTTTTTTCCTCTAGGAACGTAAAGGATAATACTTCACGATACAGCCACTAGATACGCGTTCTGCGCGATAAAAGAATGTGCCGGACTCTACTGCAGTGCATTTACGTCCATGCCACAATAAAATTGAAATGGACCGAGACGACCACCTGGGACCATCATTGTAAATGAGCGCATATTCCCTCGTAAAGACGAGGGTGAATCGTAATCTGTAGATGCATCTCCTGCGATGAACATTTATGCACTCCCGTTAATGCATAGTATGCCGACCAGAGTGTGACAACTGAAATAGCACAGTCATATATTATACTCAGTTATTTTACCGGTAGGAATGTAAACATTAGTACATTGTGACTTGTAATCGGTATTTTACTGTTTATTTTTACTTTTTACTGAAATTAAATATTTATGAAGTGATGAGAAAATATCTTAAATATTTACGTACCCAAAGAAAGCTTAAAGAAGAATTTCATGGTTTATTATTATTATTATTATTATTATTATTATTATTATTATTATTATTATTATTATTATTTTGTATTTCAGCATTATATTCCGTATATATGTAGTATTCGAGAAGCCTTTTTGGCGACAAGGAATCGTTCATAAAATGACATCTTATGGCACAGTTTATAACGTATTTGCCGTTTATGTCACGAATAATTGCGTCATCTCAATTTTACACAATCATAACGAGAATCGTGGGTTGGGGGACAGCGGTAGATGAAACAGCTGACCACCGTCTTTGGCACAGATGTCGAATACCCGTGGCGTCACTATAAAATTGTTTGAAAAAAATAACCTCGATTCCCTTATTAATTTACAATGCTATTATAAAAAAAGAATGCAAATTTTTTATGTTATTTGATGACTACTATGTTCATTTTTATGTTACGTGCATTCATACAAAATTGAAATCTCTTTTATAATCGATGCTCGAATTCAAAACTTGTACTGACGCAATTAAGGTTAACATTATAAACTAGTTGCATAATATGATATTATTATTATAAAATAAACATTCAAATGTACATACATTAAACATCGAAACTATGACATTTTCAATTTTAGGATGCGTTACAGAAAAATCTCGTTTCCGGTGTATGGGCGGCTTTCCTAAGAAATGTGGTAATTGCCAGTCAGTCATTAGCATGTCTTAAAAATAATCAGTAGATCAAATAGTTCAATTACTTTACACAAATATATAAAAAATGTTCTAAAAGGTTTGTTAAATACATTTTATTTTTGAAGAGATTTTTTCCAAAAATAAACAATATCATAATTTTTTAAATAAAATGTTTTAAATCTTACTTACAATAAAAATGTGTAGATGTGACTACCTCATGATTAAAATAAATCGGTAATTTTGAAAATAATTCTTAGAAATCAGCGTCTCATTTTTTCATGAGGTTTATTTAATTTTATATTCAGTAGTTTTATTTAATTTTTTATTTCAGTAGAATGTCGTGCAGAGAAAAAATAAAATAAAAAGCAATGAATTATTAAACTTTAGATATCTCAATCTATTATATCTAGATCATTTTCGCTTGCTTGTTTTTGCAGTCTCGGAGAACGAGCTGTCAACATTATCAGCCACCGTAATCTTTACATAGGTCCTGTCAATACTCGGAACTGCACATTCTCGACTGTTCTCGGCAGAGGGTGCGGTATGTGCAGCTTGTTGGTAGTTACGGTGTGTTTCTGTTTAGAAAAACCGTAGTGATCCCTTTTGCAAAAGGGAAAATAATTAATTACATTCTCGAAACTTAATTAATTTTAGTAATAAAAATTAAAACTGGATTAAAAAAGGCAACACTTTCTTGCTCGTGAATTTTTAATTGCACAATTATGTAGGGTTTTGCAACCGGCCTTGTTTGATCGAATGTTTTTATTTAGCTTTCATCGTAGACGTCGACATTCCATGCTGATTTGTCTCGTAGTTCAGTAACCCCTCCATTGAAATTGTAGGAACTGCGTTGAATAAGTTTAATAGAAACGGGTAAGGCGGTAAATGGTATCGAGAGATACGAATACACCTCCACCAGTCCTAATCCATCATTGCTAATTCGTCTACCGACATGAAAGGCACATCCCGATAACGGCGTAGTAGTAATATCGTTCTCGATACTGACAAATGACGGAAGTAGCATTCTCAGACTTCCTGGTCACTGCTCGTCGCCGATAGCAATCGAATAGTGCCTTTGGGTCAGCCTCTAGATTGATTGATTAATGATTTCGGGTACTAAGGTCATTACCTCCGTGAGTGTAGTACGTGTTTTCATTGCAGAAATCCCTGTGATCTTCCCAGTTGGATGGCGAGATCCAGGGTTGACCTACGTCGGCTAGAGGGAATTTTCTTCCACCATGTATCTCCCACCTGCTGTGCACCGCCCCAGCCGGGAATAGCTCTAACCTCCTGACTCTGGTCTCCCGACAAGAGTGAGAGTGTGGCACTTGTAGTGTAGAGAGATGGCACGCGGTTCGTGGCTCATTTAATATTGCCCTAGTCCGGCATTCGCCTGGTGTTGATCGGAGAATCCGCGGAAAACGACCTATCATAGCAAACGGCCGGTAGAATTCCCCTCCAGAAAGTAGTTTAATTCGACCTAGGTGTCTGGCTAGTATGAACAATCCTGCCAGCATCGGGAGTCGAACCCTAGGACCTCTGGGTTAGCGGCACTGCAGTGACATCAATTGATATCCTGAACCACCTTTGCCGGTTGAGTTCTAGACATAATCAACTGAAAATTAATTTAGACGTGCTCATGTATTTAAAGATCAAATAATGTAAACATATTTAATTCATTTTAACATAATGTAAAAAATATTGATTATAAAAAATAATCTCGAAGAAATACGAAGCCATCTCTCAATGCACGTCATGTTTGTAAGGCGCACATCATTATTGCAAAACGTATTAGTCATAGTCTTAATAATCAATATTTTACATCTCGGAACTGTAGATGTGGTTTTCATATTGTTTAAATTTGAAAAATGTTCACTACCGCAAGCTTGTAAAACATTCGGGAATAACATTTAATATTAAAATAACAAGTAGTTGATTGTATGTGGAGGATTATCTCCTACAGAATTAAATACGACCGTAGAAGACAAGTGATAAAACCTGAGAGGATACTAAAATTAAAGCAAATGTAAACAAAAGATTAACAGAAAAATTATCCGTAGACAAAACACGGAGAGAGTCAAATTTTATGAAATGGAAACGGAACCTACTGAGACCAATAAATACTTCATACAAATTTACGGTCATATGAAGTCAGGTGGTTTGGAGAAGATGAAGATTTATACGGCCATCGTAGCTTCTATCATTTGAAGCTGCACCTAACTGAAAAGTAAATATTGAATAATGGGTTTGTAGTCCCAATTACTCGTCTCAAGAGCTGTCGTTTCCGAGCACAAAGAGAGCAGAAAATAGCCTTTTCAAATGAAGATTTGTCGCTCTAAATTAATAACAGAGAGAAATATATCTGTTTTGACAAAAATATTTTAAGTGAAGGAATAGTGAAGGAATTGGTTCGTCACGTGAGGCACCTATTACTTAAAATAATCATTGATTTTCCTCTAAGGTATTAACACATTATCACAGACACTTTGCTTCTGAAGTGAAAACTCCCATAAAGAAGTAAAACCTACAAAAAGTTATTTTTTATAATTTCCATTAATTTCAAGCACAATTTAATCGTTTTCTTCAAAAACTTATGCTTGACCTTTTTTACCTGAACTTTAAAAAAAATCATTTAGGACAATAATCCCTTTATTCAAACCGAAGCTTTTGCAAATGTTACCTTTTTGTCTTTTTAATAAAATTAATTTTATTAAATAAAATATGCCGAAAATGAGACTAGCACCACAATTTATACCATTCTTCGATACACACGAAAACTCAAGAAAACATCTGGAGATATATCTGAGAAAACAATTGTTTAAATATTGCATATATATTTACGCAAAATTACGTGAAAACTACTCATATTTTCAAAAAAAATTGTACATGACCATATTTCAAGATGTTTAAAAAACAAAAAAAATCATTAAGGGAAATATCTCTATCTTTATTATTGAAACTGTACGTAGACACAGATTTTCTTTAACGTTTCCAATTTTTGAAAGAGTTAAAGACCTCAACAAAAATGAGACCCAAGTCATTTCATTGAGAGTTCATCACGCTATCCGAGAACAAAACGTAATCAAAGAAATTCAAGCCATTTTGTACACATTTTTTAAGAAATATTGTTGAAGTTTTACGCAAAGTATCTCTAAAAAAAATACCCCACGCTTTGGTGAGTCTGTTCATGCTTACAGTTGGTACGCCCTTTTAAACCCTGGCATAGCCAAAGCTCTCTTCTCCCCGCACCAATCGCTGTGGAATATCAAGAAAATTTGCGCGTATAGTAGATAACCTGAATTGTTTTACCTTTTCTTTCAGGAAAATAAGATAAGAGAGGCTCTGTTCATTCAAGAATTAAATTGTATATTATTTTTCTTATCCTCGACACATTAGAAGAAGCGAGACCGAAATTTATCGAGCAGCTGGATACCGTATCAGTGCCCATGGTATATTGTTACATTTCCGAAATGACCCCGCCCCGATTTTTTCAACCACGTAAGTTCAGATAGAGGGCATGTCGCGCGAGTGCAATTTACAAAGTCGCCAATTTTCATTTTACCCCCTGAAAACTGTATTCTTACATTTTTCTGAAAGTTCTCTCTTAAAAGCGGTAAATTAAGAAATTTGCTTTTAACCCGTGAAAGCCCATACCCATATTTAGGTGACGCACAATAATTTCGCTTTCCTTTTGTTTAGTCTATACTTTTAAACGAGGTTTCTGCTGCAGATTGTTAAATACAGTTTTGCGATCGTTATATTTTGCTTTCTCACATTAGAGCGATAAAATTATCAATATCGCGGAAGCTGTTCGAACGGAAAATGATCTTGTGCGAAATAATTATTTTTGGTGAGGAAAAATCATAAAGAAAGATAATATATTTCATTTCTAAAGAAAGTTATATTTGTGAAATATCAGTTAAACAATTCACTTTATCAATTTCATGAATTTCCTGTATTTTTGTGCAGTGTTACAGGTGACATTGGACACATGCACTCCCGTTTGCGTACATTTACGTGGTTCTGAAGTAATGATCACGATCAATTTGAACTTACTAATATAAATAATAACTTATAAAAAAATTACTTTTAATATACAATTTGATTTTGCACGATGAATTAGTGTTTGGAAAAAAACTGATGAGTTGATAAACGATATCACGATATGTCCTTCTGAAAATAGACTTTTCACGGGCGAAGAACGTAGGGATGAGAGTACTCCTAAAGTAAATCATCTCTCAGATATGATTTTGAGATCGATGAAAACGTAAATCTGACCTCAGCGTCTGATGAACCAAATCAACCAGTTCTCTCAACGAAAGAACAAAACACTCGTTCTTCCATAAAAACTAAGAATCTAAAATATTCAAATAACAATTGTAATCAGAAACGATAAGATGATGAATGCCTTTTTTCTCTGTTAATATGTGGTGACAAAGATGAAAATGTTGAAAGGTATGACAATCAGCTCACACCGAATAAATATTTTGAACTTCTGTACAATGTGGATATAATAAAAGAGATATATAAGCTGAGCAAACTGTACTCTATGCCGAGGAATAATGTTCTTGACATTGAACGAATGAACCTTACATTGCAATACTACTACCGACAGGAAATACGGCTCCACAAAAGTTTAGATTGATTTTTTTCTAAAACAGGTCTAATTTTTCTGGTAACCTGTGTTCGTAATGCCAAATGTCACCTCAAGGTGACACCACTATATATTTTTCTTATCATATCACTAATGTGTCAATGGAAATTATGTTATTCAATGTTAATAGACATATTTTGAGCAGTAAAATATTTACATTTATCTGGGCTTTGACGAGTTAAAGAGCAACAGGTGTGGTCTGTTTATAGGGATACAATTTACATATAGTACAATATATGGTATTCAGAATCTGTTTAAAAAAATCGCTCGTTGAGGGGGCTGGTCGTTTAATATAAGTGATATTTCAGAAAAGTTTCACATTCCCATTCATCGACCAGCCAAATTACACATATCCACGTGCCCCTACGTAATGTCTAATTTCCCTTGATCCATCACTCTCTCTCAACATCACCCTTTTCATTAGAGAACGTTTCTTCTTTAATTTATTTTTTATTGAAACATTATCATGTACGATGCTAGTTGATATCGATCTAAACAAAGTTTAATATGGTAACTTCTTCGATTTAGAATCACATTTTCAGTAAACTTTTAAATTTTGTGCTGAAATCAATCTAAATTATTCTTCAAGGAATTTCATAATTTAAGCAAAATAAGAAATAAAAGAAACCTATGGAATAAAATTCAACTATGATAAATAATATCAGAAATCCCCCCCCAAGGTATTTAATAGCGGGAAATGTGCATCGAACATATGTTTACTCTAAAATTGGATGCATACAAATAGTATGAATACCAAATAGTAGACCAAAGAATACACGTCATCAGCATAAGGTGTCAAACATTATGTTCCGTGCTCGTCTGAACGTGATTTTTTGTGTAGCATGGCTCCGGGACATAATGTAGAATTTATGAAAACGACGGCGTTAAAAATAGATGTTCTGCGATTATTTAAAACGCGATTATTTTAAGTCAGTCTCTTTCTTGGCAGCAATCGAAGAGGGGGGTAATCATTTTGCAGTCTTACGCTGGGTAACATATTGATGTTAGGAAACGAGAAACTTGCATTAATTTTGTTATTGGTTTATGGGTAGTATATAATTTGTAATTTAAGAGTATTATTCTTAGGTTGTGTTGTAATTTGTGATTTTGGGGGATTCATTTAAATTAGACTTCGTACGTGGGAAATTAATGTAGAATAGATTCGTAAAAGGGCCTATGTATTGTTTTAAGTTAAGTAAAATGACAGGCAGTCGCGAGTAGGCGCTTCATCCGAGGCGCAGGAAGGGAAAGTCGCGTTCACGGACTGCATTAATTCAATAGATCGTATTATAGAACATTATTATCAAAAAGTTAGGATTTTTGGAGAACAAAAAGTCTTCCGCTGTCAGATTTTACGACGATAGCAGGAGCATCGCAAGGACATCCCATCGACGGCATCCGCACCGAAGACATCTTCAAGCCCGGCATGGAAGATATTTCCGTAAGCTTACTAACATTGTTACTGCCTCACATCCAATAGAAACTCTTATTTTGCTTACGTTTATGTTAGACATTGTAAATACTTCCGTCTATCTCTTATATTAATGTTTATGTCTATGCGCTATGCTTATGTTTACGTTTGTGAATGGGCATTTAAGTGGTAACTTTTATCGCGGGAACAAATGCGACGGCCTGGCACGACGCCAGAAGGTACGCTTAAAACTCCCGGCGAGGGCAACATAAGAAGAACGACGTGCCCAGAGGAGGGCAGGAGGGCGGTGTGTGGGCACGTAACTTGAGCGTCAGTGGTGACACGACGGGCCGGGCGTCGGGCAACGCTGGAGTAAAACACTGAGGCTCCCAGCACGTTCAAAAGCCAGCGGAAAAACAACGGTATAAAAGAGGGAGGTGTTGAGGAATAGAAGAAGGAGACACGATGTGATAGGGTACGTGGGAAAGAAAGGGAAGAAGAGAAAATAAAGAAGTAGTCAACGTCGCGATGAAAGAAGAGAAAAAGCAAGTCGCGAGGTGGGGGACGGTAGACGGTACGGAGCATGATGGGGAAGGAAGGGATGGAGAATGATGG
>BOPP01000030.1:4756951-4774275 GCA_017312745.1 Gryllus bimaculatus
GCACTGGGTTCAGAGCCATATTGTAAAACATACGAGAAGTCCGATCCCACAACAAAAGCTAAGACAAATCATAAGCAAAAATGGAAAGCTTAACAAAAAATTGAAAACTCAAGTAAGAATATTAGAACAATATAGGAGTTCTGAGAGGCATATACGCGGAGAAACAATATAACCATAAAGATACACAATAATATAAAGAACATTAATCCAGAAAGAACATGAAATTAAAGAAAAGCTCAAGAAGTACTTACAGCAGGAGACAGAACTAGAATAAAGAGCATCTAACCAGACATGATAAGATAGAAAATTAAGGTAATTACAAATCCGCCCCAGAGAAATTGATACTAAGAAACAATTACGTACTTAAGACACCAAACGAAAGAAGATCCATATCAGCAAGAATAAACAAAGCAAAGGAAATAAAGAGAAAAGGCGTAAAGCAGAGAAGATGAAAACATCTCAAGATATAGAATTGACGAAGCATGCGAGATCGAGAACACGGACAAAAACAATAAACGCGCTCAAAAAACTAGAACAGAAATCCTCAGGAAACATGACTGAGGAACAAAATCACGTTCCCCAAACGAATTCAGAATTCTCTCTCTCTATAGAAATTAACCTATAATCCACGTACAAACGTAGACGCTTTCAGAACTTAAAGAAAACACGTAAAATAAGAACAGCCTAGAGTAGTATATGAGATCATGACTTACAAAGTAAATAAAAATACGATGATGCATCATGAAAGGGAGAGACAATATTAAAGAATCCTAGAGTATCGAAAGAAAGATATCTAGTTCCAAAGAGAATATAATATTTACTGATCAATATACTGTGATAGCCACATATGCACGACAAATTGGAAATGGCCAATTTATAGGAAAGGGTCATTAGAGAACACATGTGAAGACGCTGTAGTCCCATACTGATACGACAAGAATGAAAGAGTACCGAGACTATCAATCTCCAGAATCAGAGGTCAAAATCCAGCCAACCGTATATTCAAGAAGAAAGAGAGCATCAATTACCAGATGGAAGACAAAAAAGGAAATGATTATATATTATAGAATAGAAGAGACTTGATAACAACCTACAAGTAGTCACAGACTACACTTGGATTCATCACAGGTGATAACATTTCGAATAGATAGAAGTAGAAGATTTTCAAAATTGCTACACATGAAAATGGAAGTATATAACCAGATTCACACATATCCAATATAACTTAAAACAACTGCTAAAAACTAATGACAAAAAACGAGACCAACAAACCTTCAGGAGGATACGGCATTGAGAAAGCAGAAGAAGAAGCAAAAAAAGAAAGCTTTAAGTCAGGCCAGGAAAGTAGGAAGAATAAACTCATAGATACTCAGACGGCTCCTGGACACACCAGAAAGACGCCCTATTAAACCAGTAGATGGTGAAGAAGAAAAAGAATTTCGACTTGAACAAGGAAACCAACTGCCATCAAAAATTTACATGAGATTCCAAAAGTAAAACAATCAAAAAAATACAGAATTTCCAAATCCATTTAAAAAAGATACTAAATAGCTAGGAGAAAAAAAAGTGGCATGAATACGAAAGTGAAAACAAACAAGAGTGAATCACAGCTATAAGAGACTGAAACGAGAAAATCCCAGGAAGAGCTGAGTCTATAAAGAAAGTTAAAATAGAGACAGATCTAATAAAAACACTTACAGAAAATTGAATACAAATTTTAGAAAGAGAGAAGAAATACCCACACCACTTGAACAAGAAGTGTACATTACACTAATACACAAGAAAGGTTCCTGAATGATTTAATAAGTAGAGACCTATTACTTAATATATCTTATTAATTGTTCAAAATTTAACAAGACGAATTTCGAAGAATACCAACAGAAAACTGGATTGAGATCATATACTCAACAATAATTCACTTACATAGTGCACCAATAATCAGGGAATTGTGAAACTAACCTTTAAACGTAACGCATTTATAACTTAACCAGGTTTTGTTCCGAAAATCGAACACCCAGTATGACTCCAAAAGCACTACAGCAGCAAATTCCAAGCTAATAACCCTAGAGTTTTTTATTTAAAAAAACTGGGCGAAACAAAAAAAACTTTATAAACCCCCCCCCCAACCCAAAATCATTGACAATCAGGACTGGAAACAAACACGAGAGAAAAGTCAGACATGAAAGGAGTAAAACCTATGAGGTCCCGTTCATTGAAAAACTTGCATCAGTACATTTAGAGGCATTTTAGGAGCTGAAGTTGGAGGGAAAATTGACATCAAGAGTAACGGAAGGAATTATCGCCACCTGAGATTTGCATATATTATTTACGAAATCGGCGATGAAACTAAAAAAAATGATGACCCAGTGTTTAGAGTGGCCGTTTACAGGGTCGACTATTGTCACAGTCAAACGAAACTAATTACAAACCATGCGAAAGGAGTTAAAAATACACAAAGCAATGTGATGTCCAGATACATTTGGACAGCCCGTCCTCTTTTAATAATACCCAGCAGCGAGAAATGAAGCAAAAAACCCCTGCTGGAAGAAATTATGGTCCGTAGTTCATACTTTTAACAAAAATAGAGGCGAAAAAACCAAATTAATTGGCAGCTTGAGCTGTCAATAATGGTTATACGGAGCAAATTATCCCGCTACGAAAACGTATTGCCAAATCTAACTGTGACTCAAAAAATAATGAGAAGAAAATAACTTTACGCCTTCATAATACAAGACAACAATAAGAAATATCCAGAAGAATTACTCAAATAGTAGACAGCAAACAATGCTCAATGCTCAATGGATCAGAAAACGAACAAAACCTGGAGTCATTGACCCGAAAGCTAAAATACATATATTTGTTATCACATATTAGATATTTTTACAATATACATATGATATCTTTATTTTTATTTATAATATATCACTGTTTTTGTTAAAATCAAAAATATATTATCTTTGAGATCAGTAGAGTCTCTAACGAGTATAGAAAACAGTATGCAGCAGAAAAAGTCTTATTTAACTCGTAAATTGATGTACCGACTTCTATTATTAACTGTCATCTGCAATGCGTGTAAATACATACATGAGTGTATTTGTATGCCTGTAGTGAGCTGAATGCGTTACATAATAACTTTATTGCGTGTATTTGATGTATCCATTTGAGGTTTCACTGAATTGAGATCTAAAAATTTTGTTACCCTGACATCAATAACTGCAGATATTGATTATTTTCAATGAGCGTGCGATTGCTGATTGAAATGCAAAAATGCATTGAAAAGTTTCCTTCCTTAACTATTAATCTTTTATTACAAACTAATTTGAAACTCTTAAAACCGACCTTATTATTTTTCTTTTTCCAAACGAACTATTCGCTGCTCATGCAAACACAACGTTTTTTCGTTCTTTATAGAGTGAGGGCCATATAAGTTTATGTATAACAGAAGAGGATAGTGAGTTAAGTTATTAGTGAGAAATGTGAGTTAAATAATTATCCCAGAAAGGTGAAGTAAACATAGTATCCCATTATAGCGAGATCTGGATAAAGCTTTATTATGCTATGAAGAGTATGTAACAATTATTTAATATAATATATATAAGCATTCTAAGAATAGTATTCATTATTCGTTTTATAATTTTGTTTTGTTCATGATAAGTTTGGAATGTACTAATCCTATTATGCAACATTTGTTCATTTTCATGGCGATGAAATACCTGCTACGTATGTGATATAGAGCGTAACTTAAACGATTTGGGATCATTTTCAGACTTAGATTAGTTAGTGTGAATTTTCAATCGCAATTGAAATTTAATGCACGCATATCAATCGAATAGTGATAATCGACGAATTTATTCATCGAATACAATGAGCATATTCAGTTAATGAACGAAAAAATAATTAAATTTTTTTACTGAAAGGGCAGATTTCTTATTAATATAAAACCCGCAATCACAAATTCTGAGTACATTCAAAGTAAGTAAGTCTACACGGAAAAATGGTATCTAAGTAAAAAATTAAATATAAAAATTGTAGACTAAATAATTAATAATAAGATTCTTTTATATAAATAATATATTAAGCATTACATAGTTATAATTAGAATGAAAATTTCCTCTCATCATAAATGTAAACAGTTGAAACATAAACTTAACAACATTAAAGGAGAAAGAATTTAGTATCGTCCCACAGTCCAGAACGATTCCATGAATTTTGAATTCAATCTTATATGTGAAAATCATTTAATGGACATTGAACCGTAAAGAAAACACATAAAACCCTTAAAATACATTATAGATTATATCAAAAAAATTTTTCATCATATATCAACTTCACTAAAGATACCCACTAATTTTTTATCACCACCAAGCGTAAATCTCATTATTGCCGGCCCATTTATGCAAGCCCGTCTCAGAGAAATTTGTCAAATAATTATATACAGAAAACAGTAATTGCGATATCTCGTTCCAATCCAGCGGCAAAATGAGGACGGCAATGCATTCCTAGAGTGGCCTGACGGCATTCGATGATCTCAACGATTGGATATGTTGAGTATTGTCCTAAATTTCTCTCTCATGTTTTTCTTTTAATTGCTCTTTAAATTTGTCGTAACTTATTTTGTATAACCATTTCATCTGTGATCTAGTATACATTTTAAATTTACTTTACTTTATTTAAATCATACCAATTCGTTGGAGTGTTATCAATATGGTAAAAATAACTTAAAATGTTTATAAATTAATAGTACCATTTCCGGATTGGGCGTCTTTGTATTCCCAATAACCCTATGACGTACTGTTTTCATACATTTTTTTAAAGATTCCATTCCAATGATATATTTCGTTAAAAAATAAAGTGATAACTGGAACTTACAAATAAGAATCCTAAATCAATTTAATAAATAAATTAAAGACATATGCTGACATTAATTACACACATCCTACGCTACATAAGCTTATTCAAAATCACATATGGAAACCGTTAATTTTCCGGATTATTATGTAGTGAGTATCCGATTATTGCAAGTATTATGCTCCTGAAGCTGGCTAGTTTCTTTCAAATTATATCTACTTAATTTTTCTAATCTAGATTTCTACATCATTAAAACATTAATTTTTTACATTACTCTAGTAGTCTCGTAATAAAACACACTTCCTTCATCGGTAACAAATGTTTTTTCCACGTTCAACTCGTAGGATCATGACTTGCCCATTCCTATATATTCACAACAATACTTTGAACGCATTAAAATTAAAAGAATAATTGATGTAATACATACACTTCTTTTATGTAATGAATGTCCTTTCATGTTAACTTCAAACGTTCATGGACTTTCATCGTGATAAATAACCAACATTTTTTAAGGACCCAGTGTGATTCGCTAAGTCTTAAGGGCACATTTACGATCCTTGAATCTTAAAGTTCGATTTATTTCTTCTCCAAACAGCAGTCGTTATGGGAGAGAGACATTTTTCCTCTAGAAACGTAAAGGATAAAACTTCACGACTACAGCCACTAGTACGCGTTCTGCGCGCAAAAAGAATGTCCGCACTCACTACGCAGCGGCATTACGTCCAATGCCACAAATAAAATTGAAAATGGCACCGAGCACGACACTGGGACACATCATTGTAAAATGAGCCCGATAATTCCCTCGTGAACGAGAGGATGAAATCGTAATCTTAGAAGATACATCTCCTGGTATGAACATTTATGCACTCCGTTAATGCATAGTATGCGACCAGAGTTGACAACTAATAGCACAGTCGATTACTCTGCAGTTACCGGTAGAATGTAAACAATTAGCTCATTTACTGTAATCCCGGTATTTTTACTGTTTATTATACTGTTTACTGAAATTTAAAATTTAGGGGAAGTGATAGAAAATTGCTTAAATATTTACCTACCCAAGAATGCTTAAAGAAATTTCATGGTTTTATTATTTTATTATTATTATCTATATTATCATTTTATATTTCAGATTCATATTCCCGCATATATATCGAAAGCCTTTTCGTGACAAGGAATCGTTCATAAAATACATCTTCGCACAATCATATAAACTATTTGCCGTTTAGTCCTACGAATATATTGCATCATCACACTTTTATTTACAACGTAACGAGAGAATGTCGAGGTGGGGACAGCGGTAAATGAAACAAGCTGGCCACCGTCTTGCACCAGATGTCGAATACCCTGGCGTCACATTAAATTGTTGAAAAAAAATAACCTCATTCCCTCATAAATTTACAATCTATGTATAAAAAAAGAAGCAACTTTTTAATGTTATTTATGACTACTATGTTCATTTATGTACGTTGCATTAATACAAATTTAATCTCTTTTATAATCGATGCTCGAATTCAAACTTGTACTGGACGCAATTAAGGTACTTTATAACTAGTGCATAATATAATTTATTATTATAAATACATTCAAATACATACATTAAACATCGAAACTTATACATTTTCAATTTTAGGATGAAGTTACAGAAAAATTTCGTTTCCGCGGTATCGCTTTCCTAAGAATGTGGTAAATTCCAGTCATTCATTAAGCTGTCTTAAAAATAATCCAGTAGAATCCAAATAAGTTCAATACTACACCAAATATATAAAAAATGTTCTAAAAGAATGTAAATTACATTTTATTTTTGAAGAATTTTTTCCAAAAATAACAATATCATTCAATTTTTAAAATAAAATGCTTTCATAAATCTATTAAAAATGGTAGATGTGACTACCTCATGATTAAAATTAAATCATGTAAATTTTGAAAAAAAGTCTTTAAAAATCAGCGTCCCATTTTATGAGTTTTATTTAATTTTATATTCCAGTAGTTTTTTTAATTTTATTCAGGTAAATGCGTGCAGAGAAAAAAATAAATAAAAAGCAATGAATTATTAAACTTTAATATCTCAATCTATTATTCTAATCATTTTCGCTGCTTGTTTTTGCAGTCTCGAGAGGAACGTGCTTTCAACATTATCACCCAGCGTAATCTTTACATAGTCCTGTCAAATATCGGAACTGCACCTTCCGAACTGTTCTCCGCAAGCGGTAGCTTGTTGCGTAGTACCCGTGTGTCTTCTGTTTAGAAAAACCCGTAGTATCCTTTTGCAAAAGGAAATAATTAATTACATTCTACGCAAAACTATAATAATTTTAGGTAATTAAAAATTAAAACTGATTAAAAAAGGGACACACTTTCTTCTCCTGAATTTTTTAATTGCACACATTATGTACGAGTTTTGCAACGCTTGCTTCGATCGATGTTTCATTTAGCTTTCATCGTAGTCTCGACATTCCATGCTGATTTGTCTACGATTCAGTACCCCTCCATTGAAATTGTAGTAACTGCGTTAAATACGTTTAATAGAACGCAGGTAACGGTTAAATGTATCAGAGATCAATACACCTCCACCAGTTCCTAATCACATTCTAATGTCTCGACCGATGAAAGGCCCAATCCGATAAACGTTCTCTGATAGAATACTCGTTCTCTATATCTATATATGACGAAGTAGCATTCTCAGACTTCCTGGTCACTGCTCGTCGCCGATAGCAATCGAATAGTGCCTTCTGGTCAGCCTCTGATTGATTGATTAATGATTTCGGGGGTACTAAGGTCATTACCTCCGTCAGTGTCAGTACGTCTGTTTTCATTGCAAAATCCCTGTGATTTTCCCAGTTGGATGGGCGATCCAGGGTTGACCTCGCGCTAGAGGAATTTTTTCCACATGTATCGCCCACCTGCGTGCACCGCCCCAGCCGGAATAGCTCTAACCTCCTGACTTGTCCTCTTGAACCAAAAGTGAGATTGCCAACTTGTAGGTAAGAGATGGCGCGCGGTCGGCTCGTTTGATTAGTCCTAGTCCGCAATTCGCTGATTGTTTTATCGAAGAATCCGCGAAAACGACCTATCATTAGCAAACGGCAGGTTGAATTCCCCTCCAGAAAAGTAGTATTTAATTCTACCTAGTTCTGGCAGTTGAACAATCCTGCCAGCATCGGAGATCGAAACCCTAGACCTCTGGCTTACGCCACTGCAGTGAACATCAATTGATATCCAGAACCACCTTGCCGTGAGTTCTAACATAAGAACTGAAATTAATTTAGACTGTGCTCATGTATTTAAAGATCATAATGTAAATATTTTTAATGACATTTTAAACATAATGTAAAAAATATTGATTATAAAAATAATCTCGAGAAATACGAAGCCATCTCTCAATGCACGTCATGTTTGTAGGCGCACATCATTATGCAACAACTTATTTAGTCTGTCTTAATAATCAATATTTTACATCTCGTACCCTGTAGATGTGTTTATATTGTTTAAATTTGAAAAATTGAATTACCGCACCTGTTAAAACATTCCAGCCGAAAACATTAATAAGAAAAGGACAATAGTAATTTATGGAGAGATTAAATCTCCTACAGAATTAAAAATTACGATTAGTAAAAACAAAGTGAATAAAACCAAGAGGATTACTACAAATTAAAGCAAATGTAAACCACAAAGAATAAAAGAAAAACATTACCCGTAAACCGAAACACGGAGAGAGTCACATTTATTGAAACTGAAACGGAACCCTACTGAGACCAATAAATACTTCATACAAATTTACATCATGTGAAGTCAGTTGGTTACGAGAAGTGAATTTATACGGCATCCGTAGCTCTTCATTTGAAGTGCACCTAACTGAAAAATTAAATATTGAATAATGGTTTGTAGTCCCAATTACCTTCATCTCAAGAAGCTTCGTTTCCGAGCACAAAGAGAGCAGAAAAATAGCCTTTTTCAAATTGAAGTCTGTCGCTCTAAATTAATAACAGAGAGAAAATATCTTTTGGACAAAAAATTTTAAGAAGGAATAGTGAAGGAAGTTGTCTCACGCTGAGCACCCTATTACCTTAAAAATAATTAAATTGATTTTCCTCTAAAGTATTAACACATTATCACTAGGACACTTGCTTCTGCAAGTGAAAAGACTCCATTAAATCGTAAAACCTACAAAAAGTTATTTTATCAATTTCCATTAATTTCAAGCCACAATTTCACTCGCTTCTTCTTCAAAAACTATGCTTTGACCTTTTTTAAAATACACTGAACTTTTAAAAAAAATTAGGACATAATCCCTTATTCAAACCAAAAGACTTTAGCAACATTTTACCTTTTCGTTTTTTTTTTAATAAAATCAATTTTATTAATAATATGTCAAAATGATACTAGACCACATTTAGACCATTCTTTATAACACAAAACTTAAAGAAACATCTGGATACATATTCTGAAAACAATGTTTAACATTGCATATTATTGGTATATTACGCCAAAATTACGTGAAAACTCTCATATTTTCAAAAATTTTTACCATTGACCTTTTTCAAGAGTTTTAAAAAACAAAAAATCATTAAGGGATATTATCGCTATTTTATTATTGACTTACGTAGACACATTATTCCTACGTTGTCCAATTTGAAAAGATAAACTCACCAAAAATAACCCCATTCATTTCATTGAGAGTTCGTCCACGCTATCCGGAGAACAAGAAACGTAATCAAAGAAATTCAAGCCATTTTGTACACATTTTTTTAAGAAAAATATGTTGAAGTGTTACGCAAAGTATCTCTCAAAAATAAAAAATACCCCCACGCTTGTGACTCTGTTCATGGCTTACAGTTAGGTACGCCCTTTTAAACCCTGCATCAGCCAAAGCTCTCTTCTCCCCCTACCCCTCGCTGGGAATATCAAAGAAAATTTCGCGTATCAGTAAGATAACCTGACTCCGTTACTTTTCTTTCAGGAAAATATAGCAAGAGGGCTCTTTACATTCAAGAATAATGTTATATTCTTTTCTTATCCTCGACACATTAGAAGAAGCGAGACCGAAATTTATCGAACAGCTGGATACCTATCAGTGCCTTATATTTTACATTTCCGAATACCCCACCCCGATCTTCTTGAACCAACTAGTTCAGATGAGGCAATTCGTCGCCAAAATGCCCAACTTTTAACAAAGTCGCCAATTTTAATTTTACCCCCTGAAAAACTGTAGGGGGAGGAGGATACAGCGGGTCGCAGCTGGAAATCGGCCCGCTCCATTGGACGTGGATTGCAGAAACAAGGGCAAAATATTCAGGAGTAGCATTTTTTTTGTGTTGTATAAGGTAGTTTGGTATTTATATGATAGCTGTGGTGTTCACAGAAAATGTCGTAAAGTATGGTAAGCGCAAACAGTGTTCTACTCTCTGCTTAATTGAAGTCGTGTTTTGCGGGCGCGGCGGGGCGGCGGCGGCGGGGGCGCGGGCCGGGCGGAGCGGTTGAGCCGAAGAAATGGCCGAACCGGAGGGAGAGGGGGAGGAGGGGGAGAGGGGAGGGGAGGGAAGGGAAGGGGGTGGCAGCTGGGGAAATGCGGCCCGGCTCCCATTGGGAGGCGGTTGGATTGCAAAAAACAAGGGCAAACATCAGGAGAGCATTCTGAATTACGGAAACGTATCAGGGAAAACTGTATCACAGAAATATGTCTGTAAAGTTCTTGGGTAACGCGGCAACACAGTGTTTCTACTCTCTTTGCTTGAAATTGAAGCGTGTTTTATTCAAATTCTAGTGTTTACCAACTGCTTTGATAGACATCAATACCACTTAAGAAATTGTTTGATTGATTGACTAATGATTCCGGTCGCGTCAACTGCTAAAGTCATTAGTACCGTAAGTGTACTGCATGTTTTTCCTCGTGAGGTGGCAACAAGGAAGAGTGAGAATTGGGGAAAAAAGAGAAAGGCAATATCGCGCGCGGTCCATGGCCCGTTTGTTACAGTACTGCTCCGGCATTGCCTTCGTGTTGATCAGAGAACGGAACTCGGAACTTAGTGCAACCGGCCGCTAGGATCCTCCTCCAGACAGCGACTGAATGCAATCTAGCTATTTAGCTTGTGTCGAAAAATGTGTACGCACGTATGCGTATGTCTGTATGAGCGTATGTATGTATGTACGTATCGGTGAATGTATGTGTGCATGTACGTAAGAGTATATTTGCATGTGTGTATGTATGTATATATGTATGTATGTATATATGTATGTATGTATGTGTGTGCAAAGGAAAAAAAAGAACGATTGGGAAGAAAAAATCGCGGTCAATTCATGGCCCGTTTATTCAGATACTGAACCCGCATTCACCTGGTACTCACCAGCGAAAACACGCAAAACTATCGTTCAGTGCAGCTACGTGCTAGAAATCTCCTCCAGACAACGGCTGAATGTGACCTACCTACGAAGCAGTTGCGGAAATCCGACAACGCCTGATCTTGAACCTAACAACCTTCCGGTCAGAGACAATGGCAACGCTACCATTGAGTACTGAATAAGCATTTCTTCCTAATATATTTACCCGAGTCACAATCGATTACTGCTGTTTATTTTTACCGTTCATTACTTTATACTTAAGAGGTACCTACCTTAAAAGTTAATAATTAATTAGACATCTTTCTCCCAAATTCAGATGTGAACGAAGGAATCTACTTCACGACTTACTTTCTCATTTTGGAAGTTCAATTACATACTTAGTAATGTGATGATTTAATATATACAAACGTTTGCACAATATTTCGTAGAATTTCGTTGAGAATGAAACAATGTTATTTAAAATAAGACCCCTTTTTCGTGTAATAAATGTAGAATGTTTCTAGCCAGAGAAAGTTCAAGGCAAACTTTGTTCTTTTCGCTACCTCGTTTTAATTGTAATACAGTCCTTTGGGCCTACTTCCCTTTTCCCTCTTACTTTATATATCTCTGTGGTCTTGTATGAAAGTTCTCTAACACTCTCTGAGATTACGATGTCGTGATAATACACGGACTGTAGTGAGAACGTGTAAAGAAGTTGCAAATACATTTACTCGTTTAAAGTTTAAATGTGCCCAGTAAAATACATAACAAATCAAACTTACTTGTTTGCAAACAGTATGTGAAGTCAACGAAAAGCTAAAAAAGTAAACCGGCTTCTGAATGCACTAAAACAGATCCACATAACAAATTAGATTGTTTGGGATTTCAATACGTAATCATTCAATTCTTCATTGACGTCAAGTGACGTGAGTTAAAAGTAGTTGTACAATTTCGTACTAAATATTTAAGACAGTATAATAATTAATTATGTTACAATAAATTTTGAAATGAGCATAAAGCTGAATTTAGGTTGCGATTGTAATTTTTGTATTTCGATAGACCAACAAAGATCATTTAACACAATAATCTATATAATTTGGAGATCAGCTATTTTGTATTGTTCTATACAGAATTATTTATTCTGAATAAACATCAATTAGACGACTTAATAATCATAACCGTTTGTTTACTGCTGACTTTAAAATAATTTATGAATTAAAAACAGATGTTATTTAATATAAAGCACCAAGACTCGCTCCAGTTAGATTGTTCGACGCAACATTCATTTATTCAAGATGTTTCTGAAAAGAAATACACGGGAAAGAGTGTAGGTTCTTAAAGAAGATACAGTGCACAAGTTGTCTAAAATAATTAGGTCTAGATGGTCAATAGAAATGGAGAGAGGTAATGACAAACGTCTTAAATGTCAACAACGCCTCGCACTTGACACAATATAACCTTGCCATGTACTATTAATTCGAGAAATCAATGGAATCGCTCAAATGACTGTTAATTTTGTACGCAGAATGTGCTGCAACGGCAGATCGAACTTCAGATTTCTCTTGCACATGAAGCGTTCGTTTGTACTTCAAGCGTTCTTCGTAGTCATTTCTCTATACCATAAATGATTACCGATATTCCAATTGCCTTCTGTTTCTAATTTGCAAGGAATTTCACAAGGACTTGAAATACAATTCAAACATGGCGTCGAATTTTCAGAACTACCAAACTTGTTAGACGTGCACGTGAATGAAACATTTTAAAAACGTAGGCCTACATGTTAAATAAATGACGTACTGGAATAAAACACAAGTTAGATAAATGGATATAAGCATTCTAGTGAAACAAAATACATTGAAATTAGTGCTCAACTCATATATAAGCCTTAATGAGAGAGTAGGCATTCGTATGTATGACCTTTATTTGCTTCAGTAGGCGATCATTGTTAGCTTGCCTTACCTACCATTGAATGAAGAATGGTTGGGTGATAATTGAGGGGTGAATAGTGATAACAGATAATTGATGGGATGTGGTTTAGCTCAGAGACGTCATGGTGCAACAGAGGTAATATAATCTCCATAAGTTGTCTTGAACGTTTACTTCTTTACAAACGAGAAAAGTAGGTAGGGGGTATTATCAATCAGGTAAATGATTTCTATTAAATTCTCTGGCGAGCCGAATTTGTTTGTTCAACACGTCTAACACCTCTCATTGTTACTTTTAATTAACCGAGTCGTAAACAAGAAAAGAGAAGCGATTCCGGAGTTTGCAAAACTGCGGCGATAAAACACCTTGTTCTACCGC
This sequence comes from Gryllus bimaculatus, assembly GCA_017312745.1. Classification (NCBI taxonomy): domain Eukaryota; kingdom Metazoa; phylum Arthropoda; class Insecta; order Orthoptera; family Gryllidae; genus Gryllus; species Gryllus bimaculatus. The sequence goes on from BOPP01000030.1 coordinate 4,770,419, forward strand.
GTATAAGATAATGCCAGATTACCAATTTTGGCATTCGGAGATAAAAACCGTGCTGATTCAAAGAAAACAAAGCAACTAGCCTATAACTATCAGTAGAAATAAAGACAATACAATCGATAGTAAGAAAGACAAAGAGTGACAGTAAGAAATCAGAATTATTACCATTTTTTTAAAAGAAGGAAAACGAATACAATAACATGACACGAATGAGCGGAGATAGACTGGTGAAAAAAATCAGGGATCCGATTTCATTAGGAAGAAGAAATCCTTGAAGGTCGCAGAAAAGATGGAGAAAATATATGCAGTCACCATCTAGTGAATCCCCGGGTTGAAGGGTGAAGAAAAGCAAGAGTACATAAAAAAAGAAGAAATCCTACATCGGATACCACAATCAGCCTTCGGCACCGCGTACTTAGCGTTTGTTTCAAGCAAATCACCAAATACAGAAAGGCTTTTGAATATTAATTGATCTACAATCGTGTCCATCATTGATGATGTGGACGTCTTTCAAGGGGGTCACCAGTTGAGAATGTATTCTGAACTAACACATAATCATAAACTAATTTGGTTTAAGTTTTCGGTTATAATGCATTCAGAGAAAATGCGAAACTTTTAATAGAATCCTTTCACTTTATTCATTAATAAAATCCTTTCACTTTATTGTCTCTTAATGTTTTGCTTTATATAGTAGTTGTCCTATGCACTTTTTATAACGCAAGACGTTTATCATTTATTTTATAAAAGTAGGACGTACAAATGTACTAAGAAATTGTTACTAACATATTTTTTCAATACTAAAAGGAAACAAATTTTCTAAGTTAAAGAAGAACCATTGAATTGGTAGTCATCCAAGCAGTTTTAAAAACAATACACAAAAGTGTACAAATATTACTCTGGTCATTATGTACTTTTCTAAAAAAAATCGTTTGTTTCGTTAAAAACGCACTATAATGAAAGATATGAATTAATCTGCTACATTTGTTTGTGCGAATTAAATCATAGATGCATTCCACTCTATTGCGAAGAAATACTGATGGAATTCAGGTGAGGCGGTGATTCGAATGATTTAATAACAATTGTACAGCAAGAAAAACAAGAAATATGCGGCGTACGACAATTTTAAGCATATTTTGCCCAATAAACTACGGGGATAATTTGAATAGTTGGGCCGCAATAAGCACTCAAAAATTAGTTTAAAAATATGCTTTTAAGCAAAAATTTGCATTGCAGAAGCATAGAAACACTTCCGAAACATGAAACTTATTTTTATTTTTTACAACAGAAATTAATATATTTGTTCGGAAAGAGAAATTAACGCAAAAATAAAAAAGCACCCATTTTACTACTTTTTACTGGGTAATTTTTCTTTACGAACAAATATGTGCATTTATTTTGTAAATAATATACAATTTGGAGTGTTTCTATGACTTGCAATGCAATTTTTTGGCTAGAAAGCATTTTTTCCAACCAACTTCTGAGTGCTTATAACGGCTTAGCCACTCGGAAGCAAGTAGTTTATTAGTCAAAATATGCTTATATAGTTTATAAAATTTTTGATTTGTAAATTTCTGATTTATTTAAGCTGCAGACATGGATTAAAGAAAGTATAATAAACTACCCTTTTTCATAAACTGAGACGAAGAGAAATCGAAAGAAACAGAAGAAAATAACAGTCCCAAGAGAAGCTGTTCAAAGCAAAAGTATATCCTCGCTCTAACCTTTTCACAACTCACACTTGAGAGACAAAGCAACACCAACAATAACTTCTCTTCTGAGAGAAACTTCGTTACGTGTTTTCCTCTTTGGCTTCAATCCCATCTTTTGTATATTTAAAATCTAATGTCTTTGTTTCATACTACATCCACTTACTTTTCTTCAAAATTTAGTGAAAATGTTTCAATGCCCATTCTTTCACGAAACACTTGGATAGAAAAAAACGTGTCCAACAGTTTCATTAAGTACGCGGACCTATTGCACAGGTCTCAAGGCATTATGAGAGCTTACGTAAATACATATTTCAACTAGACACGCCAGTATACTTACTTTGACATTGACTTCACAAAGTATTTTGTTTAGATTGCATAACCATCTATCTGCGAAACGCTTCGTTCTGTTTTGAATTGACAAGATTAAACTCTTTGTTGCGTAACGAAACAATGCTAACCTGCAACTTGTCGCCGGCAGAGAAGCAAAGTATAAAAGAATATCGCAAGCGGCAGATGGCAACGTCAGGTTGGCATGTTCATATCGAAAACAAAAGAGAACAGCTTTGTGTGCGATAGAACCAGCGTGTTCTACAACCGATCGGGCGTAAACGAAAAGATAAATTTTCCCGAAGAATTCTGAGAACGGAAGTCTGCAGTTTGTGACATTGAAGGCTGTTCCCAGTAAACTTAAAAATTCGCTGGTACAGAAATAATTCTGGGAAGCTGGACTGAAATAATGTCACCCATATAGACAATGTGGAATATTTCAGTTAAAACATTACTCTACAATTAATCTATCGTGTTAATCAACGAGGTTACATGCATACAACTTTTCTAAGAGAAATTAATTATTTCGATATAACCATGCCATTCTGTGACTATTATAACTACTTGTCATATTCTGTGTCTGAAGGTAAACTTGTGTTTAAGTTTTAAAATATTGTGGGTTAAATATTACATGTTCCGACTCGTGTACGGCTGCTTTATTTTTGTATCTATTTTGTAACTCACATTGACCAAAATAAAAATAAACAAACTAGTGATTTGAAATGTATACTAGCATTAAAGAAGATCATTGAAAGATTTAAAATATTAGTTTTACATTTCCACTAAATGAAGAGAATCCTTACAAAAACCTAAATAAGACAGTATATTTTACTTCCGACGAATTTTCTTTCCACGATTTATGGTAATAATATTTGATACATTGAAATTGGCACTTGTAATTACAGTAAATTTTCAGTACGTTGTCACACAATAAAAGACATCAATGATTGGTCCAAGATATAAATGACTCCAAACTTTTTCGTACTCTAAGTTTTTGAGTACACAGTAAGTTGTTATTATACGTTATTTTAAACTGAAGTAAACCGTCCTACAAAATATTTTAATTTTTTTTCTAAGTAAACTATATTGTATTTAAGTGATGAAACGGAATGCCTGGCTGACACATCAACGCAGAGGCAAAACTACTGCAATTACATACGAGAAATTTTATTGTATACTTTTATCATGTATGTCCAATAAGAAATTATTTTTCAAATTCAAACGTCATGTTTTTGCCGAATTTCTGTTTTAATGCAACACAATCTAACGAAGCATTTACTAGAACGACTCAATAATTAGTGTCAATATTTGGTTTGTAAACTTCCCAGTGATTGGTCAAGAACCTGTATCGTAATGAGTAATATTATGCAACCGGTTGCCGCCATCAAATACCAATTATACAAGGTAACAGGAAAAACGATGTTTCATCTGATGAGGATAGTAAACTTTGTCATAACAAACTGTTAAATTGTCATTTAATAATTAATAAATTAACTTCAAGTAATTATTCGGCATTTATCCCATAAAAATGTGACAGCACTAATACCAGATAAACAACTCTTCGTGTTTCCATATTATATCGGATACAGGACCATTTCATTTGTTCATTACTGAGAAGTGTATCGTAACACAATGTACTCACTGTATAATGAATGAAACAGTTCACAAGACAAACAAGAACCCTCCCAACATTCAAGCAGCCTATTCTCTCTCGATAATAAGAATCCTCCTGCGCCACTTGCTCGCTCGGAGGTGATGCGCGGAAGCGTCGGAAGTGTATCCTCGCGAATAAAGAAATGCATTGTGCTGCGCCTTGCCTGCGCG
>BOPP01000030.1:4798822-4817195 GCA_017312745.1 Gryllus bimaculatus
TATATATATATATATACATATATATACATATATATACATAAAATTAAATTTGGCATTGGCCGAAATGTCGAAAGAATTTTAATAAAATGCTGATGAATTAAAGTTATGATTTTTGGTACGTCTATTTTTGATACTTAATCGTTATAATGAAATTGACTGTATGCATCCGTGCAAACAGTGCTATTGTTGAAGCAGTAAACCCAAGATTATAAATGAGCCCTTGTTCATCTCTTAAGATGATCTGGAGGCATCACAATCCGCATCGAATCACAGCGCCCCCCTACCCACGCCTTCCTCAACTAGAAGTTAGGAAGCGGATCCAATTTTAAGATTGACCAGATTCCTATGTGCTTTTCGCTTGCTGCATCTTACGTACATTACGCATACAATTGTTTTATTAAATACCGCATCTTAATATCTGCAACGGTCACGAAATATTTTACTAAAAACTTCTGAAGTAAGCCACTAGTTATATTATCAGATATTCTCATTATATTTTGTGAGAGACAAGTGTGTATTTTCATATATTTAAAATACAGGGTACTTTTGAAACGAAATTAAAAAACGATTGAAGTTAATGTAAAGTCAGAGAGTAAAAAAGTGTTTGTTAGTCTCAACGAATTGAACGTTAGAAGCATCGCTGTTCCACAGACTAGAATCTCGAGTATGTGCGTATGTAGTTTGGCACAACAGCTCTGTTACGGGCCAAGAAACAGGAAAACAATGTTTTGATAGTCTATTGAAATTTACGCAGTCTTCCAGTTCAATGTATTTTACACAAAAATAAATGTACAGTATGCATGGTCACAATAAAGAAAATATGTAATTTCAATTGTTCGACAATCTCACATTAAATTAGTCCTCCGAAACTACTATTGAAAATGCCCATATGAATCGGAACTTTCGAATTGTAGAATAGACTTTTACCCTAAATGCCATGGATTTGTCTCTATTGCGTAAAGCACCTGACAAATGGAATCCAATGCAATTACGTCCTGCATTGTCAAGTGCACAGGAAATTAAGCACAGCATTACAGAATAAGTGAATGGAAGTAGTAAATGATCGCATTTTTTCCTTCATTGGCATTTTAGATTAAACATCACCATTTTCAGCCATTACCCAATAGAGCTAATAGAAGAAATAAAATGTATGGAAGGAAAACGTTACTTTGTACTGTAACCCAATAAAAGACTAATTATATTTTACATAACTAATATAATAATGTATTTCATGTTTAAAAAATATTTTCTTTAATGTTACTATTTTCATCCAAATATTTTAAAAACTTGTAATTAAGTAGATTCAAAAAGTAAATAATTTTATGCATTATCGACCTTGTAGAAATATTCTTTTAATGTGAACAAAAAATAGAAAGATAATTTTTAAAACTTTCTAAAAGAGATAAGCGTATAACAAGACTCGTTCACGTAGATACGTTTGTGGAAAATAAATATGACATATTTAGATTTATTGAGTTGAATATTGATGATACCCAATTTTACATGGCGACATTAAGACCATGAGGCCCACTCTTCTGTCTACCACACAAATTTCGCTACGTTCCTTTTACCTACTAGCGGAAAATGGATGTATTTCTTGGGCGACGAAACAAGTGAATTGAACTTAGCTCAGAGCCTAGGCTTCGAATTTTTTACATGCGGTAAATCTACTAGCACTGAACAGCCGGCATTACTTCCCCTCCGAAGGAAGACGTACGAAGGAATGTTTCACCCTAAAAAATCCAAGGGGTTTGATCGGGTTTGAACCCGCCAACTTGGGTTGAACAGTCCGATACGCTAACCCGTCGTCACCGCCTAAACATCGATTCGTATTCATTGTAAAGCATGAAAAGAAAGATGTTTTCGTATGTATTCCGGACGAAAAGCATGTTTGAAAACCGGAACACAATCGCATGACCGACACTGCGTCATCTTCGTTAATATTATCTTGTATCATTGCACACATTCAAGAAAACACTGTACTTTGTCGATTCGCAATTGGCAATGCCACTTTTATTCATCATAGAATTCATAGCCTTTACGGTGTTTGGATACTTCAAGCGCTGGGCCGAGCAGCAACTGCACATCCATCAGCGACAGAAGCACGCGGCCTAAAACTTTGTGAACCTTTCAGTGGTAACACAAATTTCATTACGTTGTAGGTAACATCAGTCTCTCAGACGCTGCAGTTTCCTTCGTGTTATTTCCACATTATTCAATATTTTTTATTAAATTTACTTCTTACATAACTCATAATACATATATCTGACTCAGTATGTTTTGTAATATAACTTTATTTAACTTTGAAATTAAATTTTGAAAGCAAAGTTATTACAGAAATGTTTGAGGCTAGTGTGAAATTAATTTTCCTTTATTTGTTTTAGATTATTTTTCATTAATAAATATTATAAATCCTGTTACTGCTCATAACTCGTCACCACAGATAATCGCAATTCATTGCACCCACCCCGACGAGCACGGACGGAAAAGGGATTTCGGGTGCGCCTTCGGACACTGCTGCTATGAAATGTGGACATGGCAGTGTCTTCACTACTAAGAGGCGTGAGAAATGACAAGCCGCATTCAACAAACGCGAGCTTCGTACAGGACAAGACGAGAGATCTGAAAGCCATGAGACGAGAGATCTGAAAGCCATGAACGAGAGATCTGGAATGCTAGGTCTCGAAGCTACACTGTCACTCCAGACAGTAAAGGTAGTTAAATCTGCGTTCATTCTTTGCGCTTGCTCACGAAGGAAGATATGTTGGGAAGGGAGCCGCCAATACAAGGTCGATGGAGCGCGCCAGAGACGGTATTATAAGACTATTTTTCTCTTGAGTTGGCAACGAGTAACATCTCAAAGGTTCAACTCCTCAAAGAAATAAATTTACCTTCTTAGTTCACCATGTTGCGCTCCTGTAACACAAAAACCCAAGCAACCCTTTACCACTTAGTCACCACCTATCAGCACCCGACTAATATAAAAAATAGGCACCTATTAGACATTACTAATCATATTTTTAGACCTAAAAAAACCATAAGTGATGTGTCTTTCCTTTTCATGTGTAGGTTACCTGTCTTTGTAATATTACAATTTGAGTTTTACGTGTCACATTAATGTACACATAAATTAAACATTATTATCAATTAGGAATTTTTAATGAAACAACACACTTCCGTTGACTTGCTTAAGAATAGTCGCAAAGTATATTTTGCAGTATTCAGAGTCAATTTTTGATACAATTTTAGTTGTTGATAAATGAAACAAAAACAGTCTACAAGCGGTTTTGCAATATTACCACAAAATAGGATCACGATCGCTAATACAGTTTCTTTTTTCGCAAAAGTTGGTGATCAGTTTAAAACATAAGCCACATTAATTTATTTGTGAAAAAACACAAACTCACAGCAGGAAGGAAGCACGAATAATTTTCCGAGAGGGAAATCTACCACTATCAACATAAACGTTATCCGTTTTGGGAATTTCGATGAATTTGCAACAGTGTCGTCTGCTTACCAAGTATCGTGCCCGGGCAGGTCCAATGTGAATCACACGGGCTCGTGTTGATGAGTACAGTAAAGATCAACAAAACACTGCTTAACACGATACGATTGCTGGTATCTGGGAAAACAGACCCCTAACGATAGCACACATAAGCTAATCGCGTACTGGGTCGATATGGCACGAACGACGGGGGTGGGAGCGGACAGGAGGCACTTTTTGTAGGATTCGCACGCAAAAGGTCTTGACAGAACGGACAGAATATAAAACGGTCCGATACAAATCTGTCACTTCGGACAGTTTCGGAGTCAGATCGGCTACTTGCTCCATGACTTGTATTGTGCGAGACGGCTTCACGTTAAGAAGAAATCCGCTTTGTGCTAATTTTTAATAGCCAAAGAAGAAAGTAAGTCGAAGAGTCAAATACAGTCGATTACAATATCATCATACAGAATCATAATTACATTAATTTATTTGGAAACTTTAGAAAATAATCAACACCAGCATGACAAAATAATTGACGCAAAAAAGCACAAATATTATTTACATTGACTAATAAATCAGTTTATCATTCTAAAATATGGTATTACTTATTCGCCGTGCACAAATGTACTCAGCTTCACTAATATTACTCAGCTTGTTATTAAAATCTAGTATTTTTAATTTGACAAACGTTACACCTAGATAGAGATAGTTTACGTATCCAACTAAATTACACTTCCGAAAATTGGGTATTACACCAAATAAAACTTAATAACCTGTTGTCACGAAGTCACCACGAAGCGATCAACCATGAACCTAATAATGTCTATACTTCATTTGTTACATTTTATGCTGCTCAGAGTTCGTTCTCCAATGTTGTGTACATTAACGTATAATTTCAATTTCTTCGTCACGCATATAGTTGCTTTCAATGCCACTAGAGGGTTTATTTGTAAAATAAATTTCTGTAGTTTTTTTAGAACATTCTTCCTCAAAGCATTTCTTGATATCTTCTCCTGAAATTGAGGTATGGCTCCTTAATAAATACTACTTGAACGTAAAAGTACTGCACTGCCGTACATTCCTATTAGTCTCTGGAAGAATTTCCGTTCATATTTCTACGGAGTCAGAAAGACCGTATCAAAATGTGAGTGGGAAAGCCCGACTAGATTGGTGCGATTACACCTCTCCTTCGAGCTCGAAGCGATCCGCTGCTTTCGGGCACAAAGAACGTGCTCCGAAAGAAATCGGCCGTGGAGAAGAGATAATCCTCGGGGTTGGCGACGCGGAATCGGAATGGAGAGCGCTGCCTCCTTATGCATGCAGCGATCACGAAACCCTCTCCGCGCTGCCGCGAGGGAAGGCGGGGTACGAGGCCGGGCTCGTGCGGAGGCACTGCCCTATCATCCGTCTTCCGCTTGGAGGCGCCACGGTCGCGTCGCGGCCGTCTCCCGCCCTTCCTCGGCCGTTCGTTTGCTCGCTCCGTGAATTCGCGCATCCCTTTTATTCGCTCTTTGTCTTCTTCTAGGGTTTCGCTTACTCTACTCCTGTAAAGGGATTTGAGGTATTATTCTGCGATTTTTTTTTCCTTTTTCATTTGTGACCTACAATTTTCATTATTCTCATATTCACATTCCATCCATCGGTTGATCTCTTTTACAGTTTTTAGTTTTAACAATTGTCATTTATTTCGTTCAAACAATTAGTTAGTAAAACAGTTAACTCAACCATTACCCAGAAGAAGCAAAATTAATATAATTTCAATGATTGTCCTAAACCTCTATTCCTATATTTAAGGATATCTTATTTTTATTTCCAACGACAAGAGAATTGAAATGAACTTAAGCACTCAAATGCCGCATATCAATATTTAATAACAAACTTGCATCATTGGAGAAGAAAAACCTAAAACATTTTACAAAATACCAGATAATATTCTCCTTTCGTAGTGTAGTAAAATTAAAAATGTTTGCATTCATTAACCAATGTTGATAATATCATGTGATGCAAATCTGTTCAATAATCAGTTAACTTCTACTTTCATTATTACTCAAAATCGTTCATTTGTAAATACTAATACACACCGTTTAGATTGGCATTTAATTTAATATATTCTCCGCTCTTGCTGCAATTTCATTACCACTACTGTGTAGCATAATTTTATCTCGTAAAATATGTTTGCTGTTTATGAGCATTAATTGAATATTTTCCGTAAATTTCTTTGAACGAACGTCAACTGGACCATGCTCGCTATCTCTAATACACAGGTTCCTTCGTCCCCGGTCTCACGCAGGGTTTTATACGCGCATTCGTGACAACAGGTGTTTACGTATAAGTTCGTTTCGTCAACGGAACCGCAAAACGCGTCCTCACGTATCCATTTGCTCAAGAGTCACACCGTCGCGATAGAAAAATCCGCACCATTTATACATTTTCTTCACACTTGATTCACTATTCTCCACTCCGTACAACACAGTTCATCCAACAGAAAATTACAACCGCAATTCTTCTATTCAGTATCGTTGAATTGTCCCACCATGATGATCACCGTGTCTGTCGCCAAATGCATTTTGCCGACTCAAGGTTTAACGTTTAGTGAGTTTTCAAAAAAAAAAAAATTACACACATTTTATTTTTACTCTCTTATTACGGCACTCGCAAATAAAAAAAAAATATTTATTCACGCCCATCAATTGTGATGACAAATCCTTTCGTTGCCTACCAGTAAAAGCGTCCACATAATCTGGGCGTCTTCCGATCGAGGTACCGTTCACAGTCTGTGGATTACCGCAGAAGAAAATATTCCAACCTCTGCTCGCCGTGCGGTGGGTACCCTCCTTCGGGCGCCCATATTTCACCATACTCTCTCTTTCTCGACAATGTTTCTGGCTCACAGCCCGTCGTTGACGTAAACGCGACCTTCTGCGAGGTAACTTTGAAAAGCGTTATTTGTCTTTTGTGCCAGCTCACATATAGCTCTCCTCTCCTCTCTCTCTCCTTCTCATCCGATCTCTCTCTATAATATAATATATATATATATAATATATATAAAATATATATATCTTATAATATTATCTTTATATATAGATATATATATATATAATATATATTATCGATAAGGCTTTATCAAAAAAAATAGACGTGAAAATAGCTTAGTGAAAAAGTTTAGTATTAGATGCAAGAACAACATCAGACTACCAATACAACAAAAAAGAGTTATATTTGAAATGGGTTTAGGGGTGCCACACATCCCTCAAACACCCCATTTTCGGTCTTTTTCGCTGATTTTTAGAAAATAACGAATAAATATTATTGAATGTTATTGTTATCAACGATTGGAGGCTGAATTGATGCCCACATTACTTGGCAACAATTTTATGACAATCAAACAATAGTTATTTGAATCAAACAGTGTGCCAAATTAGCCCCAATATGGTCAATTTTACGTGAAAATTATTGAAGTAGCAACTTTTCAAATGCCCATTGCGCCGTAAGTTTTAATCCAAAATACTTTTGATTTAGATAAGATTAAAACTTGACATCTCTATTTTAATAACTTTGCTTTGCACAATTCAACTATTTCACTTTTTCTTTTTCACACAACTATTTCAACACGCCCCGCTTCATCACCGATCACAACCCACTTTTGAGCCGCACCACTATGACTGATTTCCCTATTCACTATTAGACTGCATTGGACATATTTGTAATGACTGCATTGGACATATTTGTAGATTTGGAAGTTCCTAGATTGAAAAAACGTACAACATTTGGAAGCCCATCAAGTATTTTTACTAAGCTTCGGGAAGTGCAAGTGTATATATGCGTGGTCATAGACGGCTAATTCGCGACCAATATTGTTAGCATATAAGCGGACTAATTAATTCAAATTTGGTGCCGTACGGAGTTCAATCACTTAAAACAATTCTTTGGCGCTAATTAACAACAAAGAACACACATTTCAAACGTACCGCGCTGGAGATAAAAAAAATTTGCCCAAATCCACTTGCTAACTTCTAGAGGAAATGAATAGCATTTCTTTGGAATGCAAATCTTTGCAAAGTTTTCAAAGATATCCGGTAGATAGCACCACCTCCTGGCCTATCAACACCTTTGCCCTGGCCTTTGCACAGCAAAGAAGTTTTGGACAATGTAGTGATTTCCCGAAATCCGATTTTCTGTGTAATATTGTAAATAAATGTTTTATTTTTGATTTAAACAAACAGTAAGTTACCTCATTCATGCTTACGTGAAAGCCGTAATATCATCGACAATGAAAATAAATAAATGGATATTTCTGTTTTCCTTATTAGTGAATTAATTTTATTAAAGGAAAAATTAGAACCATCATAGTATATACCAAAAACTGTGATGAAAAATCCTGCTTGCAAGCTATGTTGGGACAGAACAGACGATAGCACACAACTAGCCAGACATTACTATTTGATAAAATATACAAAATAACTTTCTTAATAGATATCGCAATCCCAAGCACTCACAATCTTCAGTCCTTCCACACAGAAATAGTTTCGAAGTACACTGATTTATCAATGGAAATAAAAGAACAGTGCAAAGTGGAGAAACTTTAAACTATACCCAACTGGTATCATCCCAATAACTTTGCATAACTGTCTACAATAGTTGAACATGGCAAAGACATTACAGAAAGTTGTCATTCTCAACACATGCGCAATAGTCAGAAAGTTCCTCAACAATATTATTACTCATGCCTAATACACAGTACCTCTACACCGAAAAGAGCCGTTACTTGGTAAACGCCCGTACGGTTACTTCCATCCTAAGATTTTATCCAGAGACAATCATGTAATCACATAATAATAATAGTAATAATAAAAATACAAGTTTTTGGAATGATATGGTCTGAAAAAAGCGAGGTTAAGTAAACGATATTGAAGAATCAAACACATCCCTGTCGATGTTTTTGCTTTTGTCCACTTTATTTTAATATTGCAATTGTTATAAGACAGAAAAGCCCTCACTTTTATTAACACGATCGACATCAAAATATTCGTAAATACTATGTCAATACGTGTGATTTAGCCATACAGAATGGGGGTTAAGTTAAAGAATACAGGTTATCAGGGCAACCAGTAAATCAGCAAGCCCGGAAAAAAGACAAGAATAGAGACATGCCGGAAAAGGGAAGCAAACCCCCTTTGTAATATAAAAAGAAATCGTGTGTGGGAGGCGTGGTGAGACATACAAGGGCGAGTTCGGCCTCTTTCGGTCAATAGCAGCGGACGGAGACACGCAAGCTGGGATGTTACGTTCGCCATCAGACCGTCGCGCGATTTGGAGGATCGCGATATTATTTCAGACAGAGAAAGTGCGTAATACGAAATAGTGTTCTATATTTTTCGAAGTCCTAATATCACGAATTTAAGGAATGCTAAAAGTATTTTAAACATTAACTGGAATTTGAAATAGATTTTTTATGCGGGAGTGAAATTAAAATAGGGAAGAATCTTAGATGTTTCTTGAATTCAACAATTCTTGTTGAATATTAGTCGCGAATAGATACCTACATGTGGTGTAGAATAGGGAAGTATCGTGGATATGTGATAAAATAGAACAATTATTCGGCATACGGGAATGATCGGAATCATGGTGACATTTTAATTAGAATTTGATATTGGGAAGAATTAGAGTAGGGGAGAAAAACTTAACATCATCTAGGTGACATCAAGAAAGAAAACGCATGGTGAACATTTCCACCGAGATTCAACAGAGGTCATAAATGCGCGCCAAGATTTCAGTAAGCCATAAACTTTAATTTGACCTGTACAGGAAGGATAATTAATTTATAAAAGAAAAATTAAAAATATAAATAAGATGGGCTCATTTAATATTGTAATAAAAATTGTTAATAAATTTTTGATTTATTTTCTTGCAACACGACTCATGATTTGTAGTCAATTGCAATCAATTTAAAAGAAGTAATTAACAGTACTTCTAGAAATCGCAAGTATGTACAGACAGCACGCCCACATTCAGGAAGGTGAGATATAGCATGCTGAATGTCAATACCCACAAATAAAGGTAATAAAATCAACGTAATAAATATTTCAGTACTGTGTCGGTACTTCGCCACAATAATCATAAATATTTTTATTTGAAGAACCTGAATGGCGCAGGGGTCTCTGTAAGGAGAAGCTTTGAATGGAGATCGCGTGTGTAGTAATCAATAGCACAATTCAGGAAAATTAGGATTTGATCAATCCTTAAATAGAAAACAAATTAAACATAATACGGATACATTCACTTTAGCAATTCGTTTCGATTTTCTTCGAAAAAATCATCTGGTGATAACCTCTCTCAATAACTTATAAAATGGGAACCCATATGTAAATTTCACTAGAAATACTTTTACTCTTAATTAAATTGCAATTTTATAAACTGAATCTCATTGACGTTCTTCAATATCCTATTTACGCAACATATCTGCTTTTAATTATGATGCAGCTTATTGAATTCCCTTTCGAAACGATCCTAATTCTACTTTACAAAACTCTTTCAATTAAAAACACAAAATTATACACTTTGACTACTGATTTTTTTTCTCTTAGTTCTTACTTTCGTTTTGAAAGGCCTGTTGAATTACATGAAACATGTCACAAGCTTATTCCCTTTTCAGTTTTGTCTTTACGAACTTGACGAAATAGAATTCCGCTTAACCGTTTCTCTTTGGACGCCCAGAAACAAAATCTCGGAATACTTAATGTTTTGCATTCTTCCCCGAATGCGTTGCGCCCTGTCTTCCCTGAATGCGATCTCCTGCCGCAACGCAAGGTCAGTGACGGACCCCGAGCCTCCACAAATCCTCTTGCATCGTCCCTCAGCGCGCACCGTCCGATCTTCAGTCGTCTGTCTTCGTCCAGTCGTCTTCTCGCTTCGCCCGCCCGATATTACACTCTTTATAAGCGCTTTTATATCACGAGTATGATGTTCGTTAATTCTACTGGATACAGTTTGTGCGCTTATGATGTTAAAACTACCGTCATTCACAAGAGTAGCAGTTTTCGACGTAAATAGTTCTATTCTCAGGCGAGTAACTGAATATACTGCCTTAATACGTTTAGCTACGTGAAATTATGTTCTTCTCAAATATTCTCGCAGTCACTTTGAGAACAAAATCATCTATTACTGCATAACACGACGGAAATTAAGTTATTTTACCTGTATCACAAATGTTCTCACGACCTTCTCATTTACTCTCTACTAAACTAACTGCTTCTTCTAACTATATAAACGACAGTGTAATTCGAATAACGTGCTATTACCAATTACTCATACAGCCACTACTTAACAAAGCACATGTCCTATTCTCACTACGGCCGACATCAGAAGAACATTCTCGCTCCACTGCCAAAATTAGAAGAACGTCTTTTCAGAATATCCCCTAGTCAATTACTTCATCTCTTTCTTTCCCCGGCGTGAATATGGGGTGCTTCCCCTTCCCTCTGGTCAGCCAGCACCACCGCTCTGAACGCACCCTCATATGCGCAGAAATACAAATGGCTTCCATACGTAGTCGGTCTCAGGACCTACGTACATGTATTGGTGCCGTCTTAGTATAAATAAAATTTACGAGCAGGGCAGGGCAAATTAATTACGTAAATATTGATAGAAAATAATTCAAATGGGTGTAAATATTTATGGATAATAATCATGTGACTTTCCATGGAATGCCAAAGTGGGAATAGTAATCAATATTAATAGAGAGTTTATTGTCGAAAAACATTACACACTCAATTTTCGTTTGTTTCCATTTATCCGGCATATATGTCCAAATTACAAGTTAATTAACACGAGCACTTCAAAATATTTAATACCTGGAGTTTTGTTTTTGTACATACCGGTTTCATTTGCGATCAAAATACTAAAGCAATATATTAACCCATGCCATTCTTCTATACTATCCGCGCAATATATTTCATAAGCCCTTATTTAGCTAGTTGTTATTTAGCCACGAGGTATTTGGAGAGTTAGTATTTCTAGGACAGGACTTCTATATCGAATCAGTAGCTCGTTTTTCTATGAAAAATAATTTGTATTTTACGGGAGACAACATTTCTGATAATTATATTTTCTCAACAATGCTCACCGATAACATTTATTGTTAACTGAGCTAATGTTAGTAAAAGAGTGGGAGTAAGGATACTAAGATTCAAGAAATCGTGCGTGTATAATACCACTCCAAAACTACATGGACATTTGAAGTCAAACTTAAACTCCATTTGTTAAAAATAATCGAGGAATCTTGCTATTAATGTTTTCATCTATATGTTGACTTATTTTCTAATGACACTTTTTCTTTGTACAAATTATTACAATAATATTATAAAAACAATAAATAATACACACCAAGGGACTAAGTGTGACTTACTAAGTGTAACTTAATAAAACACTAACAGAACCATTAAAATGAATACATAAACCGAATGAAAAAATATGATCTGTAATATAACTACAAGTCAGTAGTTTGAAATACAATATACTCTTACGTAAGATGAGAAAATCAGGCAAGACTCAAATCGTAAGAATGCAGATGCAAATCTAAAGGAGAACTAAGGTGAAATGACCAGAGAAGACCGTAGTTTCTAATTTTCACTCTCGTTCACAGTTCCTCGAATCGCCTCGTACAATGAATGGACATTTTCATGTCCTACTGTTTCGTGGAGTAAATCGAGAAGCATGTACTCTAGGTTAAGATATCCCTGGAGAAGCGCGATTAAACGCCTACGCGGAACTTTAACGTAAAGACTACACTCGAGGTATTATTCTTTGAATTTCTCGCAGTTAGTGAAACCGATTCTACGATAACAGAACCGTTATTCACAAATGTAAATTAAAACTCACATTTTCAGTATAATTGAACTACGATGAAAATAGTATCCAGGATATTTTGATATTATATTGATATCCAGGAGAGATTAAAATTTAATAAATATGTTTCACAATGGAATCGATTTTTTACACAAGAGGTCAATAAATTATAACGGAAAATGAGTAGATAGTAACTCCAATCTCATTCTGAGAAAGCAGTATAAGAAATTTCATCCGCAACTTCCATTGTCAAATCTTGAAAACTAGAACTGAAACGTCTCAACTTTCAGGGAGTGGACTCCACGACTACCACTTCTTCTGTTGAGAAATAATACGTACTTATTAACAACAACAAAAATGTAATGTCAAGACTTCCGTCTTACAAGTTCACACGTCGTATTATTCTCTCCAAACTCTTAGAAGTTATGTGGCCAACACCTTAAACAAATTATGCATAAAATCCACATTTTGTGGATCCGAGAAGCGCTCGTCCAGTCTTCACGACCTCCCAAAGTGTTCTGCTTCTTTATCCGGTATCTTCTATGATACCCCATTTCAGAAGAAGACAAATGGCAATAATAACCCGCTTCGTTACAGTTTTTTCTGTCTACTAGCAAAGAAATATAAAATCAATTGATTTTCTGAATTGAAAGTCTCTTTCTCAAATGTCTCGTATCAATTTCCCAAATCGTCAGTTTAAGATAAGGAGAAAACCAAAACAAATTTGTTGATATTAGTATTGAAATGGATTTCCTTTGACCTGGGTTTTAGTTAATACATATAACTATTATTTATTCTAATTGTAAATATTATTACTTAATTAACCCTTCCCTGTTCATTCCTCCGCGTACTTGTATGATCGGTTTTCGTCGTTTCTCTCTGGTCCTCGGCGATGATCTCCCACGTGTCGTCGTGACCGGTTCAGAGCCAATGTTTATGTTCCTTAGTTGGCGAAATATAGTGATTCGGAATCCGAAACTTATTTCCGCCCCTCGCAAATATACGCGGTTAGATCTCCGCATATTTTACTTTTATCACCTGCGGCTGCTCCCACAATTAAGTTCTATGTCTTAATATCTATGTCTACTGCCTCGTAAATACACTATGTGATAAAAAGTGTCCGGACACGTCCAAATGGTGTTATGACGTGGTCATGGAGGGGGCTTGCACTTCTTGTGTTTTTTCGTTGCACTATCACGGCACAGGCTTACGTTGATGTTTTAAAGACCTTCTTGCTTCGCACTGTTGAAGAGCAATTCGGGGAAGGCGAAGGGGAAAGCTCGATCAGGTTTTCGTGCAGTTACCCTGATCCATTGAGCAAATGTTGAGGTGGCCCCTGTGCTGGTGGTTTTGCTTATGGACGTAAATGTAGCTTTACTATGCGCACGTTTTGTTGAACTCTTCTTTTGCTTGTAATGGTAGGAGGAGGTAAGGGCGAGTTACTATTTTGTTAGCAATGCAGAAAAATCATACTTGCAATTCGTTTACCAATGCAAATAATTTTTCTATAACTCGGAAACTAAAATGTCTATTTTCTCAAATATTGCTAATGTCGCGCTTTTTAAAAATATTTTTATTTACTCATCTTTCAACTATTTGTAGTTAAAATGACTGGAAGGGAGACTGGAACTCAAGAAAACATGCGCAGTTAATCCCCCGCAAACGCCACATACAGTTTTTATTGTTTTCTAGACTAAATAAATCTATATATCTAAATCTACATCTAGATTGCATCTTTTAACATGACCGAGCACTTGTTCATACTGCACGGCCTATGGCGGAGTGGTTTCACGACAATAACATCTCTCTAATGCACTGGTCTGCACAGACTTGAATCCTTGGGTTGTTTTGGAACGCCGATTTCGTGCCATGCCTCACTGACCTACATTGCTATCTCTCCTCAGTGCAGCTCTCCGTGAAGAATGGGCTGCCTTTCCCCAAGAAACCTTCCAGCACCTGATTTAAAGTATCCCTACATGGAAGCTGTCATAAAGGCTAAGAGTGTCTCAACACCCTATTAAATTCCAGCATTACCGGTGGAGGCCACCACGAACTGGTAGGTCATTTTCAGCCACGTGTCCAGATACTTTTGATCACGTAGTGTATGCCTGCTCGCGACCCCACATGAAGCTGTTGTGACTAGTCACACCTCATCACACATCCTCCCGTGACCACAATTCGAGCTGTTAGGTCCCAGCAGTTCGTTATCCTCGCCGCTGACTTGTCTTACCACTGCGCATCATTGTCTCAAACTCGTCCCTACACACTTTGTTGATATTGCAACTTTTCTCTTCCTTGTCTAATGTCCACAATTCTCCTGATTGGATAACCATCATTCGGCATTACACTCTCTTTACTTCATGGTATCGGATCTCCTCGTAATTCTTTAATTTCAATTTATTGTCAATTTTTTCTCATGACCATAATATATTCACTAATAAAGTTCACACTATTTTCCCTTGACTACTCATCACTTACCAAACCCATTAATTTACCGTTATTTATATACTTATTATACAGATAATGCTGACCTACATTTCTGGTTGTCGAAACGTATTTCGACAAACATTTGTAATTATAATTTATTATACACTAATTGTACACACTATTTAATTACTATATATATATAATTTAATATATTATTGTACAGGAATTTCACAAATTCAGTTTCGGCGAGACTGTGCCAACACATTCCGCCATTTTCTACAGCTTAATAAGAAACAGCCCTAGATTTCCTGCCGACTCGTTGACTCACGAACACATTCACTTCCTTCTTGAGGCATTCCGTCTGGCTATGTCTGCCTCTGAAATGGCGACTTCTGGACAATGGGCTTAGTGACTTGGCCTATCGCCCTTGCCTTCCCCTTTCTTTTCGATATTTTCAAAAGAACACCCGAGTGATCTTCTGGAGAGCTTCCAAATGCACGTCTGTGCAATAAACGGAGGGCGCGGAGCCCTAGATTCTGTTTTGTTGTGCCATTCGTCGTGTCGTCGTGTTCGCCTTCAAGTACATCGGAGATCCTGCTTGGTCAACGCCAAGCAATATCGGAAACCGAAGAACGAAGCGCATTCCTTCTTGTGGCTATAAAGGAGGCGTTTCTTAAAAGAGAGCAACTGAAGTAGTTGATGCAGTGGCGTCATGAATAATTTAAACGCAAGATACAGTTTTTAAAATCGTCTAGCAAATTTATCCTGGTGTCTTCTATTTAAGAAGTTTATTTTCAAATTCATAACGAGGATTCCTATTGACATTCATATAAGAGTTTTTCTTTGAAGTTGACAACAGTAATCATATTTATATTTTTATATCTTAACGTTTATGATTGTAGGAACTAATTTGTTTCAACGCTTTTACATGTACGAATATGTATGTTGTTTTATTATAGCATGAATAAGTGTCTTTTTGATTCAGATGGCACAGTCACTAAGTGAAATATTTTGTATACTGCCTTCTATATCAATAATAAAGTTGATTGGGTACGTGCGTATCCCAATTCCGAAGGTATTAACATTTCGAATTTCGCCCTTTCGCTTCTTTATCTGAAGAACTTGAATGAGAAAAGAAACAGGTGCTCCTTTTTACCTTTCTCATTTTTCATTATTTTTATATTTTAATAGTCAGAGAGAACAAGGAAAGCTTGTTATTTTGACATTCAACTTTATCACATATTCTAAATTTATTGAAACTAATTTCTACGTGTACTTTAGATCCCTCCAAGCAAGATGGAAATGGTTTTCCTATAAACTTCGCAGAATTAAAATAAGCAGGTTTCAGTTAGATTGCATAGAGAGTTTCAAAGATTCTTCCAAGTTCACCTGTGTTCGATGTTTTCCTTCGACTGAGGCGAGATCATCTACTTGCGTTTCTCATGAATGGCAACTTAACCAAATTGTTTCCTCCTTTCCCTTTTCAACACACTGGCCAAGGTGCAATCGGGACGTGCCTTCTCAGATAGACAAATGTGAAAGCGGATTATCTTAAAAGCGGGTGCGAGGGAAAGCTGATCATGAGGCAGTGGTATATCTTCAGTTGGTGTCACCTGCGGCAAAGCTAATGGTATCACCACCCCCCTGCCTGAATTAAGTGTAAGATTATACATTTTTTAAATTTCTTTATTACAATAAACAATAATAATAACATACCAGTAATAAATTCCCATTTTTACTTATTTATTACAATTAGTTTATAAGATGTAGTGTTGAAGGAAAACATTGAAGAACAGGCACTTACCGCTTACAGATTTGCGTTTTACTTTATATTATTTTTAGTCTTTGCTTTCTTAGTATTTATGATTTAAATATATCTTTATTAAATTAATTTAAATAATTTTTAACTAAATCATTAAAAAATATATAATTACAGCGATACATTTTTTAAATTACTAAAACTAACAAAAAGCTTATTATATGTATTTTTTAAGTAATTGAATTAAATTATATAAGTCCGAATATAAAATAGTTTAATTGGTGTCACCCCTAGAATGGTGTCACCCGGGGCGCACCGCCCCCCCTGCCCCCCTAGCTACACCACTGCCGCGAGGTGCAATTCAACAATTCCTCGGGGCGCCCAACACGAGGCCGTTTGCTCCCGGCGCATTTCACCTGACAACCATGCCGCCGTCGAGATTCATAGCGGACTGCTTTAAGCTAAATTTCGAATAAAAATACATTTTCATATGACAGTTTCAATCGCATCTCATATGTTTTAGTCACGTGCTCAAAAGCATTCTTGTAAAATTTGGAAACAATCGGTTCTAACGCTCAATCATTTTAGTTGCACGCACGCACACACACATATACATACACGTACATACAAATACACTTGCTGTCGTTCGGATGGCTGAGATCGTTAAGGCAGTAGTAACGCAGCGATCTCGAACTGAAGGATCGTGGTTTCGAGTTCCGCCTCGGGCATGGTTGTATTTGTGTTCGTTCGTCCTTTCACCCCCTATCATCACCATATCATGTCATCATCATCATATTTACCATACGTAACGTGAAATCCAATAGTGGTCGCTAATGACCTAGATGCTGATGCGACCTTAAATAACAAAAAAAAAACACTTACTGGTGGTTGCTGTTTAGTTGACGTGTCTTGGAGAGAGCACGTGATTGAGTCTTGAGAACATGATCCGAAGCAAAATTAGTAGACCAATAAGAGCTGCCATCTATGCGCAGGGAACGCGAGATGAGTAACGTTGGCGAGGACCAAAGACAGTCGCGAAAGGCACAGCTTCTCAGACACACCCAGGTCGACAATAGGCTGAATTCCTCGACGCGGTCGCTCCCAGCGGAATGCCGTGACCTTTGAGCCTGGCTGCGGTTCTTTGAAAGGAACAAGGACGAAGATTGCTTCTGGAATGGCGAATCTAATACGAAGTTGACAAGACATGGAGAAAGTGAAAAAAATTATGCGAACTTCTAGAATACAAAAATTGCACTTTGGCAGGTTCGGAAATAAAATGTTCCGATAGAAAACAAGGAAATTGAGAGATAGAAGTAAGGGAGTGAGAGGAATGGTAGCACACACACGAGAGAGAGAGGCAGGGGAGAGAGAGGGAGAGAGAGAGAGGGAGAGAGAGAGGGAGAGAGAGAGGGAGAGAGGGAGAGAAATTATAATGGAGTGCGTGGTGAACAGAAACAGAGAAAGGAAAATTAAATTGCTCCAAGGAAATGAAGGGAAA
Organism: Gryllus bimaculatus; assembly: GCA_017312745.1. Lineage (NCBI taxonomy): Eukaryota > Metazoa > Arthropoda > Insecta > Orthoptera > Gryllidae > Gryllus > Gryllus bimaculatus. The sequence goes on from BOPP01000030.1 coordinate 4,816,838, forward strand.
GTGCGCGTGAATGAAGAAGGGAGACAGACGTCGAAATAATTAGCGACAAGAATGAAGAGTCGGGATGCGTAATGAAAAGAAAGTTGGGGGGAGGAGGTCGAGAAGTGTGGTTGGCCTTTGTATGTGGTGTGTGCAGGGCGTCGGAGGCGAAGTCTGGAATGTGCGAGTGTGACGCTGTCGGGGAGGTCCGAGAAGAGGAGAAACGGGGGAACCGCAGCGCAGCCCCGCTCCCTCCCAGTCGACCATTGTTTGGCGAAATTCCTCGGGGGGCACCGAGCCCAGGAAGGCGGTCTCATTCCCCGAGGTTTTGCACAAAAATTGGATCCAAGTCAAACTGCAACTAAGAACGCGATCAATA
>BOPP01000030.1:4826239-4888726 GCA_017312745.1 Gryllus bimaculatus
AGTAAGTGTTAGTAAGCTGTTAGTAGCTGTCATTAGTAAGCTGTTCCAGTCGCACAAATGCTAATCAAGAGAATATGGCATCATGGGAATTTAACGTTAGCAGCGCGCATTGCCAACACTTCTCAGAACTACTTTCTACTAAACCTTAGAAATAAACGCTGGGCAAAAACTTCTGTTCTTTGCACTTTCCTCGATACTGGTGCCGCAGTTACCTGAAACGTGCACATATTGTTTTAACAAACGCCGCGCAAAAGCTCTCTTCTAGAACAGCGCTCACCTGCTCGCTCCAGTTTGCAGCGGCTGAGATAGCTTGAAGCAACTGCTGCCACTGTAGGGACGCTGACGGGAAAGGAGGCCGAAAGGTTTGAATCCCGAAATCCGACAGTGGCGGATTCTCTACACTAGCTAGATAGCTAGGTCGAATTCAGTCGCTGTCTGGAGGAGAATTCTGGCGACCGGCTGCTCTGATCAGTCTCTGATTTCCGTTGTTTCTCCAAGCAATGTCGAGTGAATGCCTGAGCGTTGCTCTAACAAATCGACCACGGACCACGCGCGATCTTTCTTTTCTCATTCTTGTTCCCTAACACATGCACACACAGTTACCTGCACTACATGATCACACATGTTGGGAGTTTAGAACTCGTTTTGGAGATATTTTGAGAGGGAATCTTGCCGGTTGAAGTACAGGTTGGCGCCTGATCTCACCATACCTCCCAGGATAAATAACTCACTACACTAAAGGAACTGCCATCCATGGCAGTCAACTGCTGTGGTGGCTGGACCGCTGGGTAGTTGCGTATGTAGTCGCTTAAATATGTTAAAACTTCGATATAAAAACACTGTTTTTGTAGCGTATTTGAGGTAGAAACCAGAGTTTTATTTTGTATCACATCATTCTTGAACGTTTTTTATTTCATTTCGTGTTTTTAGCATCTTACGAAGATATACTTTTTTCATAAGGCAAACAGAGCTGACATACCTAATAACATTTGTTTGTTTGTTTGTTTTAAAAGTAAATTGATACCAAAACGATGTTATAATTACAAAATGTCTACGAAATACCAATGCGTTTGCTGAGCACGATTTGCACCTTTCTGGTGAAGCTTGCCATCTGCCCGCGGACCGTGGCTCGTGCGCCGAATCGATCTGATCGCAACATGCCTACTCCTTCACCAGTCGTTCCTGCCTTGAGCTCAATGCATAACGTGCTCTCTTCATGATTAGGTTGCAGGTTGCATTAGCGCTTTCGTAACTAACTTTCGTAAAAAATTAACAACTACAGTCACTAACGCCAGGGTCACGTGAATAGCGTTACAAAACATTTTAAATACGGCATTTTGCTTCCCTTTTCACAACCAACGAGCTAGAATATACTACATACAGCGGCTGAAGCGCCTCCTTCTTTGAAGAAAATTGAAGCCATATTTTTTTTTGATCGCCCTCTGGAAAACAAAGTATTCTTTACTATGCCTGATGCAACTCTGCTCCTGGCAGGTCACAGCTGTTCAAGCTTTCATTCAATCTGGAGCTTGAACTTCACCATGGTAACTTAAGCTCCCGATTGGATGAAACTGTCAACAGCTGATACCTGCCAGGGGCACAGTTGCGAAAATCGCAGTACAACATTACGTTTGGCGCTAGTTACGGACGGTTTACCCCCACTTGTATATTTTGACTTTAAAAAATATGGCAGTCCCTAGTTCGGCAAGCCTTTACCAAAAGCGCTGAAATATAGGGACATCCCCTCTAGTTATTCTAGCTGGTTGTTCACAACACAGGTGTAAGGGTTACGTTATGTTGGTTTGTACGAAATGGATACAGTGGCTTATGCGACGCGGCGTGATATTTTGTGCAAATGGGGAGGAAGGATGTGACTGTAAACTTCATTTATAGGGTTCGGTAAAGTCGATATTTTTTCACTTTTGGATCTCGGTTCCTTCTGAGATTTGTCAATTTTTTTATAATATACCGCTTCTAAATTAGAAAACGCGTATTTGTCGTCAGAAGTAGCGACACTCTAAACCTTTATCCATGACGGAGAAAGTTAATGGGTCACAAATCACGCGTGGACACTGATACAAGTTTTCTACTTGCGCATTATCATACATATGTATATATTTACATATGTAGAAATGTACAGGTGTATAAACTATACACATACATCTACATGTATACATGTGAATATATGTATATATGTACGCATACAAGCAATTCAATGCGAGCATCTATAGCGTATGTGCAAAACTTTATACAAGCAACAAAAAATGAATATGAAATTATAGGTTTCACAAGGACTGTCCTGATAAGGAAAGCTAATGGACTACAATATCAGTCATCAACAATTACTGGTCCAGAATTTGTATCAATTAAGCTTTCGTAATGTAGGTGGTCTGGATCAGAAGAAGGCAATAAAACACAACAATACGTTTCTCAATACTGCTGGAAACAGTAATTGTTCCAATTTATTGTCTCGGTGAACTAATTTGTACCTGTGCTACGATGTTGGGATATTTGTTATAAAATTCTTTGTTGGTGTATTTCATATGTTTTTTCATTAAAAACAGACTTTTTATACTTCTTTTATTTATTTATGCTTGGCCACTCGAAGTGGCGTACAATACATGAGGTAACATTTAAAAGTGAACTATTGGCATTTGGTTATATATAGAATTGCATGAGTTAATGAATGTTTTGTGAAAATTCACATTGTGATTATGGATTTAATGGAGATATGAGTGTTAAATTCTAATAGTGCGCCAAATATGACATGCCTGTACAATTTTCACGTTTATAGTAAGAATTTTTTTTCAATTTTGTCATGTACTGCAGAGAAAATATGTACTATTTTGAGGAAGGAGAGGATATGAGGGGGAAATGGTCGGAGGTCGGAATTACCCCAACCTCATTATATAATTGTGAATATGGTGTAAACTAGGGTGTTTTTTAATGGTTCGGATGCTTTGTTTCAAAACATGTACCTTTTGAAAATATGGGATTTGATCTTCGAGACCCAAACAGAAATAGAATAGGAGATGATTTCTTGGTTTATTGATTGGTAGAAGTGAACAGAATTTTCGTTCAGTGACTTAAGTTGGAGCCTGTGACTGGCAGGACCCCCATTTTGCATAGTTCTCTCTTAAATCGTTTCAAATGGTTTCCACTGAGTTCGATTCTATCTGGCTTTACGTCTGGCTTTGCGGCTTTTTGGAGCGTTGGAGAGTTAGTGTTACTCGGTTCACTGTTTCTTTCGACACGAGTGGTCCGCCCGCAATTTGAATTTCATAAACAAATCTTCTCAAATGTCTACTACATTACGCTTCTACATATGAATGTCATCTTCTCCAGTTTGATTTGAAATTCCTCTTTGTATGCCCCTTTAACCTGCTGTGAGCATGTGTGACTCTCAAAGCGCGTTCCCTTTTTGTTGTGCTGCCTCTTAGAACACCACAGTGTGTGAATATAAACATTTGGGACGCTCCTTGGATACATTCCAAACTACAAATTAAAAAGTTAATTTACCCGCGCACAGTTAATCAGTGTAACGTCTACCAAAAATAATTGAGCTAATGAGAGATGCATGAATTAAATTCTTCTGCAAAACGAATTAATGCTAAAACACAATTTCCATAACGGCACTTGAAAAAAAAGGTTTTTCAATTTACGAACCGCACTTCGTATGTTAATTTCATTTCCGTGCGCTTTATTCAATGGAATTCAATTTTCCAATATTTGGCAAATTGATTCCAAAAATGTGATGATTTCAAATCAGAAGTCACTATAATACTCCATTATTTCTTTAAAGAAGATATGAACTCCTCCATACTTTCTACATACAAAATATCTTCATCTCTAATTACCTCTTGTTCACAGAACGGAAAGGAAATCTTAGTTCCAAGTCTGCTAAGAAAGGATGTGTTTCAATGTTTACTATTACCCTTTCACCCCTAAAGTTATATTGCAGACGGTTAGGTAGTATCAGAGCAATTACTTTATAACACTGATCATGACGCAGAAACATGTATAAAATGAGAAAAAGAAATACGAAGATCATATCCTTGTTTTGATATTATTAATAATAATATAATATTATAATACAAAATTAAGCATAACATAATATTATTAAACTCCAATTTTAGCGTCGTACAATATTTAGTCACAAATAACAATTAAGATGAATAAATTCTTAATACGATTCATGGTTCGTAAATTCTTAAAATATTGTACGTGTAACTTTTAAACGTTTAATGTTATGAAGCAGCATTAAGAGAAATATTCTAACTTGGCGCCACGCAACCTAACCACCCTCTGCCTCTGAGAGTGGACTTGGGCTTGCTCTCGTGCAAACCGCAGGAAAGGGTTCTCTTGGGAGCACTGCGCAGCGGCATTTCAACTGTTCCGTATCTTCTCACAGCACAAGCTCTTCGAAACACTCTGGATATCCCAGTTTCACCTCAGTTCATACACGCTCGTTAGCACAAATTATAACAAGTTACTACTGCGTTGTATCCTACGACAAGAGTAAGTGAAGTGCAATGAAGACAGCGATTCTAATTAAGTTGTAAGTATTGGTGTATCCAAGGGAGAATGAAATCGGGGTCGCATTTGGTTACTTGATCTGTGGAGGGAGAGAGCGTGAGGAGACGAACTATGGATTCTCAGATTCTTTAAGAGAGAAAGAGAAAACTTTTAAAAATTATTTATTTTAATAACAACACCAAACTATGATCTATTATTATCAACTATTAGCGACAGTTCTATTGAATTCAGCAATGTGGCAAAGTGGTAATAAAGCGTGAATAAGTGTAAATTGTTTAAAAATATTCATTAGAAGTATGTATTTATTAATTTTTCATTTATCTACGGATTTATAAAACATTTCCTTTTTCTGTATCAGGGGTGTCCAACTTGCCCGGGTAAAACTCCGCAAAACAAAAACGTTTAACATGGGTGCCATATTTTCATTACTCGGGCCATCCACACCTGACTTCCCCGAACTAGTGATTCCGGCAGTTTGCCTGGCTGTTCTGAAACGGGAGACGGGATGGAATCATACGTGATATCAGGCCGTATCATGCATAACGCCATGAAACATTAGGATGACTTTGAATTTTTTGAAATGACAAGAAAAAAATCTTTAAATCTACAAAATCAATCTTTACATTAAAGGGCGCATAAAGGGAGCAAGGGGGCATTACATTACTCGCGTAACTTGTCTTGAACGATTGACTGACGAAATGCGGGTTATGTGGGGATATTAGTTACGATATCGGTTAACACCGTCAGGGCATATGCGCTAGGGGAACAATGTTCTCACCCGATATGGATGATAGGTACTTTCACGTTCGACGAGTAAGATTTCGCGGGCCATAATTATTGGCGTCGCGAGTCGCCAATTGGACAAACCAATTCTAGATCATCATCTGTAACCCATTCAGTTCTCGGTTATAAATTGAGCGTTATACCGAAGGACACTAAAAATTGAGATCAATTTGAAGGAATAGAAGTAGACCAAAGCGAACAATATGGTATCCTACAATTTACTTCAAGACATGGCTCTGGAAGGTCTATGAACAATACAAAGAAAGTACGCCTGTAAATGCAACACAATTTTTTCTGAAGAGTATGTCTTATTGCCTACATCTCAGGCGCCAATATGTATATCTCATTTTGCTGATTCAAAGGATTAGTTTCAATTAACCATTTCCCCTTTTTCAAAATCATATTCGCTATCAGACTGATAAAATATTAACATTAGCCTCCCCAGCTCATTAAAGTAGGCGGAGAGTATTAGTAAAGTAGGGGCAACGGTGGACCCCAGGATACATTGCAATATAATTAAAGAATATTTTTTATATTTAATATATAATACATATAAATGCATAACACAAGCGAGCGAGAATGAGAAAGAAAGGGAAAGAGAGAAAAAAGAAATTAGATCATAAACCATTATCTATAAGACGGTGTGTTTTCAGTCAGAGCGTGAATTACCACATACTCCCAATAGAGAAGACTCTATTGCGACCATCCATAGATACTTCTCTATTGCCGCAATCCCGGGAATATCATATGGAACTAAACCAATAATTTGAATAAATCTTGTTTCCCCGGGCTGTTTCGAGATATCGAAATCGGAAGGTTAGAATTATTTTACGAATCGTTACATTTTCATAGCAAAATTGCACCTTTTTTGCTGCAAGTGGCATTAGTTTACATACTGAACGATAAAAATATATTTAGCACATTGTAGAACGTTTATATTTTTTTAACATTTAAGAATTTTCTTTAAATTAATTATAATAAACTGTCCTCTAGGATGGCAGCTTAGTAGCCCTCATGCGCAGCTTACTAGCTTCCGTGGTGTGGTCCCAGGTTAGGTTCCCGGTCGAGGCAAAATAAAGTTGTAGCTTTTCTTTAAAATCGTCTCAGTATCTGTAGTTGCGTAACGAGGAAAATCTCAGACAGGCGGAGTTAGCTAGTATACTTTATGATTTATTGGTTAAAAATATACGTTACATACTTTCCACTTTTATCTAATCTTGATAATAGCCTTCAAGCAAAGAAGCTCCCTTTGGAGGAAAGATAACATTTGGATTCTATATCTTCGGAGTGTATAATCTGGTTTCGCTCACATTTCTCCACACAACTAACAGAAATAATAATCACTATGTGGAATGCTCGCTAATTAAAAATGCATGCCCGATTTTCATTGAAATGTTTGAATTTTCAAAACATTACAAATGTTTAAACATCCAGCACACAGTGCAAATATTCTTCACATTTTCTTGACTACTTTCTTGACTATCAACGGATTCAATTTTCCACGAACGTGTTCAAAATGTATAATGTGCTATGCAATTTGAGAAAAAAGTTTTTAAGACAGTCAAATCAAAATTCAACCCGCAACACCTTGCTTACTGCAGTAAACACATTTGTTACAGTGGTTGTGTAAAATGAAAATCTCGTCAATCGGTTTCCCTAGTGGATATTACTGACACTTTCCCACGGTGTATTTATTGCAAATTGTTAAAATATTATTACATGATTAAGCACGGGGTATAATAAATATCTCGTTCCTGGACAGACGAACAGTAAAAATAAAGTTGAAATATAAATACACACTTATAATGCATTTTTACTTCAAACATTCAGGAATACCTTTCCTTCTCAATATTGCTAAGTTGGAAAGAATTACAGTGACATTTCAAAATCGTAGCAACTTCCGCACATGCAGGAACACACTTGCACCAATGATATTCGAGAGACACTGAATGACATGACACGTTGAACGCAAATACGAGTGTATTATTAATGAGCGTATGCATCATAGCAACACCTGCGATTAAATAATGTTTATTGTAGTTGCAAAATTTCACTCAATAGCCACCAAATGACTCAGATTTACGTACTTCGAAAGAAGAAAAACTAATGTAATTGTGCGCCGGAAAAAGGACACTTTTCGTCAGAAAAACGTATTGCCAAATCCGGTTAACGAAAAGGGGGATAAATGCGGTCCCTAACACTAGTAAATTACTTCCTCTAACACGTTGTGTAGTCAGAATCCATGTTGTGTGGGTCATCAATACCGAAAAGTCGATTGATAGCAAAACGTCCGTGTAAACGATAGCACCTACACCGTTCAGCCAATTTTCTCCGAAATTGATATTCTCCGATGATCAAAACGAACTTGAGGCTTTGCGAACTTTAAATACATATTTCGAGTTTGGAAAAAAATTAATAGTTTTTGCAAAACTTGGGTTGGAAATTTATACAATTTCTAAGAAATTAATTATCTCAAAATTCGCTTCAAATGTTTTTCTTCAAAGTTTTGTCCTCGTACGCATCAAAAGACGATAAAAATATGGTGCTAGTTCCTTTTTTTGTCGATGCCAACTTCAGAAATTGAAAATGTCTATTGGCTTCATTGCCAAGATTGTGATCAATGAAATATTGGTCAAACCAAACGAAATATAAAACAGAATAAGTGAGCATTAACACATCAGAGCCACCCATAATGCCTTACTCCGGCCTACGCCTCGAACGGCTGTTGGCATCATTAACATTCCATAGCTGTCATCTTGTTGTCCACCGCCGTATTCAACTTTGCTGTTACATTATGGTAGACTAAATATTTAGACTTTTCATATTATAACACGATGTGTTTCTCTCCATCCTGGGCTTTGTATTTACAAGTGTTAACTACCTTTTACCATTTATATATTTAATCTTGCTTCTTTAAAGAAATGTTTGCTACCTACAAACTTAAATGTACCTGATGAGGTGAACGCACATGTTCACGAAATATTGTATTTCAAAAGTAAATTACGCTGTTCAACTGTTTCAAAATGATTTTCAATGGAGAGTTCCAGTATTGATTTGGATTCCTAATTAATTTAATTCCTAACTTAAGATACCAAAAATCAGAAAACGTTACAACTCTCATTACAATATTTATAATTATGTTTTATATTTTGGTTAACTGTAACAAGCTTTTCATCTAGAACACCTTCCGAGTGATATTTTTTGGCTACTTGCCATGTAACATTAAAGCAGAAGGCAGCTGGTATTATGTTAGTGAAAGGAGAAAATACCGGAATATTATCATTATAAGGCAGTGGTCTTGGTGTATATTATCTTCCACGTACTACAACACAGGCATTTACCTCAATCTTCCGCGTGTAAAAAAGACACTCTCACTATGGTACGTAGACTTTCGTCGGAGTGGCCTGGAGCGGTTTGTGTAATTGTTCATTCCGCAGAGTGAAAGATAAACGCGCATCCTTGGGCTCATTACACGACTACGGCGTCATTTACGTCCGCGACTACGGCGTCACATACGTGTCCTCACAATCAATATGCTACAAATTACAAAGGGCGGAATGTATAATAGCATATGCATACTTGCAAATTAATCGCAATTTCGTATATTTTTCTTCTAAAAAATTAATATCGCGATTGTGTTATGTGATAGCAAAAACAACTTCTTATCATAAACGGTAAGAGTGGGTTCGGAGACGATTAATACTTTAAAAACAAAAAACAATAAAATCATATGCATACTTGCAAATTAATTTCAATTTTGCATATTTTTCTTCTGAAAAATTAATATCGGGAATGAGTTATGTGATAGCAAAAACAACTTCTTATCATTAACGGTAACAGTGGGCTCGGAGATGATTAATACTTAAAAAAACAAAAAACACAATAAAAACAAAAACTATCAGACTCGTGTAGTCTTATACTCTATACAATACACCATTGAAATTAGACTCTGCATAAAAAAATATATATAATGATTTGAATTTCACAATCAAGAGGAAGGAAATGATCATAAAATACGTAGTTTTTTAAAACTAGTGTGTTACCGCGAGAGTAATAATCATCAGGAGTGAATCGAACTCCATTAGATTATCTTAATACGAAACAGTTTGGCAGTCGAGCAAGTGTCTACATACCGAGCTGCTGGGAGTGTGGTAGAAGGGTTCACCTGCAATTAGGGCACGTTAAACACGCGCAGCCGAAGCATGTGATTAATGCATGCCACTGCAATTAGTGTGCACGTATCAAGTGTCCTTCACTTCGCAAGGTGGAGGTGAACGCCGCCGGCGCAGAGGAAGGGAGACGGAAACCTGCGTCCCGACAACGTGCCGATACGTACAGAGAACGTACGGACCACATAAATGTAGAACAATCGTAATTTCTACAATTGAATCTAAAAAAGTCAAATTTCCCGTAACTTGTGCTATTCTTCTCTCTTGCATTTTATACGAGGTTCGTTTATTTTAATAAATACTAAATTAAACTTTTATAGTTGCAATTTTGTTCACTATCTCAGCAAAGATACCGTATGTTTAATAATGGATCCTTCTCGTTTGTCGAAATAAATGATGCTTTGAACGAAGGGAAAAAAGTACGAGGTCACGTTTCATACCTAATATAATTCGAGCATAATCTGATCTAATTATACTTTAATAAAAAAATATGCCACACAAAAAATCTCTTGGATGTGCAATAAACACTGAAGGGTCAAAAAATAGGTACAGCCAGAATACGGCCCTCAGATCGGCAACCGACTTTATAAGACAACCAGAGTCTAGCACAGTCGTCAGATTGTTACTGCTTCTACAATGGCAATTTATCATGTTTTAAGTGAGTTGTAACGTGGTATTAGAGTCGGCGCAAGAGAGATGGGGCATAGCATCTCCGAGGTCGCGATGAAATTTGGATTTTCCCGTACGTCCATTTCACGAGTGTTACCATGATTATCGGGAATCCGGTAAAACATCAAACCTCCGGCATTGCTGCGGCCGCAAAAAGATCGCGCAGGAATGTGATCGACGACGACTGAGGAGAATCATTACATATGACAGAAGTGCGACCCTTCCGCAAATTGCTGAAGATTTTATTGCTGGGCCATCTACAAGTATCAGCGTACGAACTATTTAACGAGACATTATCGATATGGGTTTCGGAGCAGAAGGCTCACTCGTGTACCTTTGATGACTGCACGACACAAAGCTTTACGCCTTGCCTATGCCCGTCTACACCGACATTGGACTGTTGATACATGGTCTGACAAGTCTCGTTTCACACTGTTTCGAGCGAATGGACGTGTACGAGTTTCGCGACAACCTCATGAATCCATGGATCCTGCATTCAACAGAGGACTGTTCAAGCTGGTAGAGGCTCTGTGATGGTATGGGGCGCGTGCGGTTGGAATTATATGGGACCGTTGATACGTCTACATACAACTCTGACAGGTGTCAGTCTGATCACCCGCACTCATTCATGTCCATTGCGCATACCGACGGACTTGGGCAATTCCAGCAGGATAATGTGACAGTCCACACGTCCAGAATTTCTCCAGAGTGGCTCCAGGAACACTCGTCTGAATTTAAACAATTCCACTGGCCACCAAAATCACCAGACATGAACATTATTCAGCATATATGGGGTGCCTTGCAACGTGCTGTTTAGATGAGAGCTTCACCACAGAATATGTAGCATGTTGCTTTGGGAGATAGTCTCATCTGAAAATAGGATTAATTCTATATTTTATCTAGTATAGTTTTTGCGACACGTGAAGTTCCATTTTAGTAGAGATTCTCTGTTATTAAAATTAAATCATCAAAATAATAATAAATATATGATAGCGTTAAATGTAACATTTATTTTTGTGAGAAGGAAATGAGGCGGATAGGCCAATTGGCCCATTTTCTTCGACAAAACTAAAATCACTGAACACTATGATATACTCTACTTTTTAATTACTTTCCTATTATTTTAATTCAGACATACAAATCCCTTAATTGTGAATCATGTTATATTAAGATCAACGTTTTTTTCTTGGTTGGATTCATAATTTTATCTAAACATTTGAGCATCGTCTCACCTATCAAACAAGTATTAAACATTAAAATTTTAGGACGCTGAGCATACCCTACAAAATATCGCTTTACTAGTGGTTATCTAGAAGCATCGTTTATGAATCGGGGATGTATTTAAATTAAAGGAATATTGCAATAATAGTATTTTAACACAATCCAAATATATGAAAATTAAAAATAATAAATTTAAATGGCTCGTAAAAATGTCGTATATTTGACAATTGAATTATAGTTCTGTTTTTTGATTTGTATTTTTTCATCTCACAAAATCTCAAGTTTTTCCAAATAAGCATTAGTAAATTTCTATGTATATTTTATCCCAGTGTTTCCGCAATCATTCATATGCCTTTCTTTCTTGTTCTTCCAAGCGTGTATGGCTGACCGAGCTATTGAAAATACGAATAATAAATAAAGATAAATAAAACAGAAACGCGTATGATTTTGAGTTTTGAAAATATTTTTTAATAATTTGCGGAGAAGCACGTGCAAATGGTAGACTAAAATATTATTTAAGATTGCGTTTGTGCGCAGAACAGATCACAATGTGCGCGCCAGAATCTGATTTGCTGGAGCAATATTAGCGCTAATAGAGAAGTAAGGGATCTTTTAGTTGGTGTATTTAGCACCTACGTATAAATCTTGAGTCTTTTGTAATCTAAACATAGAAGTCTAGTAAACCACAATAGTTCAATCTATTAGTTATTTAATAGTTATTAATTAAATAGGTGTAGTAAGGTATCTTATGTAGTAAGATATTGAAGAATTATTGGGTAATATATTAACCAATAAGATGTTAGAATATGAACAGCTTACATTTTATAATGTTTTAACATATTTAATGTACTATACTGTTTGGATATAGTTTTTACTATTTATCCTGGGTAAGGTGACAAACCCATTTTGATAGTAATAATAAATGTACAAAGTCTAGGGTCTCCTAAACCTAGTTTGGCTAATGTTAAAGAACATGACCATATCCGTGTTAAAGACGAAGGATTATATCAAAACCCATATGTTCTGTTAACTCTCATAACGAAATTGAGATCAGTTTTGTTAAGTTCGAATTAATGTAATAAAAGTGGATGAATTCCTTTACAAATATTTGAATACGAGGTTATTTAAAAATTTACTAACTGCTTTTGAAGTATGCCTCATGCGCCCTAGTGCTGAAAAATGATTCTCTAGAGTCGCGGCATAGGCGAGGCAGTGATGATCTCCAGGTTTTCTCATGGTCATCATTCAGGAAGCCTTCATTATTACCCTGGAGATTCATTACTTTCGACATTGAGATGGATGTGAACGGGCCGCGTGGTTTCGGCACAAAAGTAATGAAAAGGAAGGTAAAGAATGGATGAATGGGTGGTTGAGTCAGGGAGATAAATGAGAGGGATTGAATAGGTTAATGGCCTTTGCGAAAGACAGGAAAATCGACAGCTTAGAGTATAAAACGTTTTTCTTGCGGAGGGAGAAGACACTGGAAGAGAAGAGAAACAGCTTAGAATACAAAAAAAGAAAAGAAAAAAAAACGAAAATCCTAAAATCGTACCTTGAGAATTCTACGAATTGAGAATTCGAAAAAACTCAGATTTTTGAACAGACAACACAATAATCTAATATGTAAACCAAAAGAAAAAAGCCCTTGAAGTTCCAAGACAAAGTTAAACTTCTATCCCTCCAGGATAGCCCAGGTCGCAAAAGCCGAAGAACTGTACATGTCTCGTGTCAGAAGTGTCGCGAGTTCGAATCCCGATGTTTCTGTATATCCCTATATTTATAACGTTACCGCTATCCTCAATGTTAGTTACAGTTGTCTCAGTAGTAGGAAAGCGCTCTTAAATAAGTAAAAAAAGTTCATCTTCAGAATCTTGTGATCTTGGGAGGGATCAAGTGAAGAGTCTTGGCAAATTACTATACATGCATTTAATGAAATTTCAAATCGACTCTTGTATTTTTATCAACTATAAATGCTAAGGGTACAATATCATTATTAGCAACAAACTAGAGGTAAATGTGTTGAATGGAATTCTGAATCGGAGGAATACATTTCATTTAAGAACATCATGAAAGCGTAGATATTGTACATTCGATTAACTTTTACCACTCTACCTTCGGTATCGTCAATAAATAGAGCTCAAATGCAAGTCCCCCACTCTTAGAGTAAAGCAAACACCATTCATCGTTCGTTATACATTTTCAATCATGGCAGCTACATGCACGAGTGAGCGGAAGCGAACGAAAGCGGTGGGAGGCGGGCGGAAGAGGCCAAAAGTAGGAGAGAGAGCGGCAAGAGAGCGGACAGGGCGGAAACAGAGCGAACAGGGGCGGCAACAAGGGCGGCAGAGGGCGGCAGAGGGCGGCAATAGAGGGCCGCAGAGGGCGGAAGAGGGCGGGAAGAGGGCGGAAGAGGGCGGAGAGGGCGGAAGAGGGAGAGGCCGGAAGAGGGCGGAAGAGGGCGGAAGAGGGCGGAAGAGGCGGGAAGAGGGCGGAAGAGGGCGGAAGAGGCGGAAGAGGACGGAGGCGAAGGAGGCGGAAGAGGGGAAAGAGGGCGGAAAGAGGGCGGAAGAGGGCGGGAAAGAGGGCGAAGAGGGCAGAGGGCGGAAGAGGGCGGAAGAGGGCGAGAACGAGGGCGGAAGATGGAGAGGCTGAAGCGGGTGAGTGTAAGCGGGGCGTGCGAAGTGGGTAGAATGGAAGGGGGCTGGTGTGAATAAGGCGTGACAGCTGACATCCCTGGCATAGGTGGGGAAATTATGAAAAACGTTGGTAGTTACTATCTGTGCACCTTGAACTTGAACATTAAAGTGTGGATGAAGAAGCATAATATCAGCATTTTTTCAGGCAGTGACACTCATACACGTTCATTCCATCGCCATTACACAGAGTTAAGGACACTAGAATCTTACTGAGTAGAATGGCGTGACTTGCACTCGGAAGGTTAATGTTCCTGGACCGAAAAGTCGTTAAAGTTCTCCATTAGCTGCGTGATGTCACTGGGCGAGCACAATCTTCGCTGCGAACGCTTTTCGTACATACCCCCACTTTGGACTTGAATCTTCTTCCTAGGGCCTCTTCTCACAGCGCCACTGAGCACCGCTTCCGAGAGGGGGGTCTCCTGGCAAACTCATTGGTTTAATGCTAAATGTACCGAAAATAGTTCAAGGAAAATTCAATAGATCGCAGCACTATCACAGGAATTTACCTTGCCAATAACGTTTGAACCAATGGTCCGATTTTCGATCTGTAAACGGCAGTTGAGGCAGTTTTAAGCTATAATTTACGCTAAAAAGCTTTTTTTAAACTAGTAAAATCTTGAATTTGAAATTGGTGCTCGAATTTCCAAGAACAATTTAAAAAATGTGAGCTTATAGAACGATGGCCCCAAGCTTGCTGAACATGGGTGACTCTAGTAGACCTACAGACCTTTACAGACGGCCATGTTCCTGAATCCAACGCTGTGTCGATCATGCAAATCGCATGAATAGGAGCGCCGTAACGTGAAATTTAGGAAAACAGCCCGTCCTCTCCCCCTTAAACGCGGTTGCCTCACCCGCCCGTTGTTGGCCCTCCCTCGGGGCGGCGGCACGACCAGACCCGGCGGCGGCGTGCGGCTGACCCTGGCGGAGCTGACCGAATTTGCGGGAGAGGCAATCCATTTATGCTTTTGTCACTTTGCATCTCAATATATTTCCCCCTGTCTCACCCACCCACCCACCTATACACAACAAGCTAGTGATGCTGCAAGAGAAGCAAACGAACTCGTATGATCTGTAATAGTGGTATAATAGTAGTTCACTCAATTAGTTTATAATGTTAAGCTTTATTTGCATGAGTATATGTTCTGAAAAGGAGCCATGTTAGGACCGAGTTTTCAAATTTGTTGAAATGCAATTAAGCACCATTATAAACGAGTTACATACGCTATTTCTTTTGTATAATTGCATTATAAATGTATAAGAGTATCAAACATAACTTTGGGAAATAATTTTCTTGAGACATCTCGGGTATTTGACATCTGTACAAAAAAACTGTTCGGCTAATCAGTTTACCTCTACCTTCTCCCGATTATCTCGCTGCGATTGGCTGAACGTGTCATGACGCAATCATTTGTACCGTAAAGTCTAACACGTGATCATTTGTGGCACAAAATGCTCAATTATGAACGATTTCTTTGCAACAGAAGAGATCGTTTATAATGCTGGAATACAAAAATAAACTATTTACCGTGTTCACATATTTCCGTCTTCCTTCTCATACTGTCGTAAAATTGTTTGAGGCATTACTCTAAATATCGATTCCGATTTAGAACTGATTTCAAAAATAAAATTGAACCAATTGTGTAAATATCATTAATATTCCACTCCCCACAATTTATTTGATGTGTATTTTTCTTCTACGATTTTCCGTTATCATTCCACTACCGGAAAGAATGAGCAGAGATTACGCTCGAGCTCTTTTATCCTACGTCCGATTTTCGATGTTTATCTGCTTTTAAAGAATTTGCCTTGTTTATCTCATTTCTCAAGTAAAATAGCTGAAGCTAATTTTTAAAATGTTTTCGTGTGGTATAGTCGCGCGGCTGAGGTCGTCGATGGGGAGCATCTGCCAAAAGCAGCGGGGACGCCCATCCCCTGGCAGAAGACAGTAGTTCTTTGTTCGTCGTCGCCGGAGGGTCGGCGAAACCTACCCCTGCAGAATCCACCCCCTTCGATGGCGGATAGCGGTAGGGCGGTGGCGTGCAGCGGTGGCGGCGTCGGAACAGCCTTGCCGATGTGTGAAGGCACCCTAAAGGCACTAGGGGCTCCTTCACACGTTGCCACAGGGGCGCGCTTCCCGTAAGCGGCAGGGCTCTACCAGTGCCGCCACCGCCACACGCTACCGCCGCAACCCCACCCGTCTTGGAGGGTTTTGCAAGGGTAGGTTTAGCCGACCCTCCAGTGACGACGACCAAAGGGACCACAGATGGTAAAACACCGCGACCAGCGGCGATGTGGGAATACCTTTATTTAAAGCTGTGTTCTGCTAACGGTGGCGTGTACGCCCTCATGCGCTTCTAGAAGCGCGTTTCCGGCGCCAAACGCCGCAGCGGCGCAAACCCGCCGCACGTTTGATCTCCATTCAGACCAATGCTCTGCTACGATCCGCAGTGTTTGGAAGGGCGCCGTGGTGGTTATATTTGAAGGGGCCCTAAATATCAGCGTTCACACTGCACGCGCCACTAAGCCGGTCTTCGCCTGGCCTACCTTTCCACCGCAGAGTTGTGGGACTCACGAAAACTTCGACCCCCTTCACACGTCGCCACCGCGGCTCGCTGCCGAACACCTCGGCTCGTAGCAGAGCGTTGGTTTGAGTAAAGATCTTCCCACGTGCGGCGGGTTTGCGCCACCGCTAGCAGAACACAGCTTTAAATGACTTTATTCCAACTGCGCCGCCGGTCGCGGCGTTTTACCTGCTGTTGTCCCTTTGCACGTCGTCGGCGAAACGTACCCTCGCAGAACCCACCCTCTGCGTCGACGAGTGGTGGTGCTGCTGTGAGGTACAGCGGTAGCGGCGTGGGGAGAGCCCTGCCGCTTATCGGAAGCACGCCGCCGGTGGCAGCGTGTGAAGGGGCCCCTTCTCTCTCGCGCTCGGTGGTGGTTGCGCCTGAAGGGCACTCGTTGCCCACTTCTACTGGCCCTATTGAATCCCAGTCGGTGGTTTGGGACAGGGAATATGGAAACTAATTAGTTAAAATTTCCATTCATGAGTAACGCAAAGAGTTGAGGGGAAAACCTCAAAGACCGATAAACGGAGTAGAATCTTTTAAGCTGTGTATGTGATGTAAGTAAAATACAATGATTATAATTCTGCGTATTTTAAAACAAAACCATGGTTCCCTTTTCCCTTCTCCGTGGAGTAGCTCACGGTATACCTAGAAATGAGTTTCTATAAATTTATAACATTCGATTGTTAGTATTCAAAATAAAAATATTTCCTTACGCTTCCTCTAGCCATTACAATACTAGAGTTTTACAAAATGAATGTCAAAAGCGGTGTTTTTTCCTTGTTATTTTCATGTTCTTCAAATGCGAAAGCGAAAAGGTGATCTTCCAAACATAGAAACGTAGACTAGCTCTCGTATTCACGAGGCAAACAATGGGATAAAATCGAGCTATACCTTTTTGAAGAGGTAGGTAAAAGGGCAAGGAATAGTTGATCGCGCGATGCAATCAGCGTGAGGCAGCGCCTCCTGTTGCCACAGTCGGGTGCTGCTCGATAGGCTATATCCGGTGCCTATTTGAATTCTGAACGACGTCGCCATATGCTTCTTACATCAACACGCTGAGCCGGTGGATCGGTGAAATAGTCATTTCAAACGTTCCTTTTGTATGGGGTAGTTGTTTTCTGTTGCGCTTCTTCGGTGAATGCAGGCTGGCAAGAGCTGGCATGTGCGTCTGCGAGTGTGGCTAACGTTTTCAAGTTACGAAAAATTACTTACAGTTCATAATTTAATATTTTTCCTTTGTGAAAATTGTGAATTAAGGTTGACAGAAAATTGTGGGTGCCTCTTTGGACTCATTTGAAGCAGAAAATTTCCTGATAGAATTAATAGAAGTCCTTACAGAACAGTACAGAACCACCAAAAGTTGGATAAATAAGGGATATGGTTTAACTGCCATCTCTCAGATATATTTTTGGGCTTGGTCTCACTGCTCCTGGAATGCGCCTTGAAATTGGACGCGTCCAGAAAGAGCAGGCAGTCCAACGGTGTGTGTGGTTGACGGGTGGGGTGGAGTACGAGTTGCAGAGGACGGTTCGACACACCACGGTTACGTGAAGATAATATATCTTAGAATTCCCTCCCAAAATATAAGAGGTTTCATGCAAAATCATCTAACTCAATTGACATTTGAAAACCTATTGCGACAATCCATGTAATTACAATGAATAACCATCGTTAACAAGCAAAGCGGTGATTTTTTCTGGAATTTCTCTCCGCAGCATATTCAATCCCATTTTCCAAATAATCTCCAACCTCTTCAGTGGATCTTAATTAATACTGTGGCTTTCCCCCTTTCGCTCCGAATACCTTTTCAAGAACGATTCGGCTCCCTAGTACCAATCCAAATGGAAAATCGAAGTGACTCACAAAACTTCATTAATGACGCGTCTAAACAGTAAGTCATAGAATCGAGCTACCAAAAAAAACAACATGAAACGTCAAACAGGTTGCGTTAACATGAACCGTCAAAACAACATAACCTTTATCGCAAAAA
The DNA here is from genome assembly GCA_017312745.1 of Gryllus bimaculatus. NCBI lineage: Eukaryota > Metazoa > Arthropoda > Insecta > Orthoptera > Gryllidae > Gryllus > Gryllus bimaculatus. Next base: position 4,844,874 of record BOPP01000030.1, read on the forward strand.
CTCCGCCAGTCAAAAATTCTCAAAGTGAAGTTAGTCACAAAAATTTATTAATGGCGCATCTAAACAGTAGGCCATAGAATCAAGCTACCAAAAAAAAAAAACATGAGCCGTCAGACACAACATAATGCTTGTCCCGAAAACACAGCCAGCCAAGAATTCTCAAATTCTTACGAAGACTGGAACAACTGGACATTTAAACAAATATGTGTCTTTGACGAACCCAGTGATGGCAAGTGTTGCAGTTGTACTCGTTGGGGAGGAACCAGAACAAACAAATCAGAGAACTGATATGATCAAGAAAAACTCCCAGAAAACACGAAGACGAGTTACAAAGAAACAAACTTCAGGATGGAGATTGCGGAAGCACCAGTCCGATCAGTGCGAGCGGTACAGGACACAGCTGCGCAAAGGGCTTCAAAGGGTCAGTGATCGATCCAATCGACCGAGGGCCGCCCGTCGACGCCAATCCCCGAGAATAACAGCCGGCGGTCCGCGCAAAGCGCAGCTGGGCGGAATCGGCGAGCGACGCGGCGGCGGACACACCCAGATGAACCAGTTCCACCGCAATGTGTCGGAATTGCAGCGGAATTACGATTGATACCTGAAGCGCCGCGCCCCGCGGGGGGGAGGGACACACGCGCCATTGGTGCGGGGAGCCGAAATGGCGCGAACATGTCGACCATTAGCCACGGCCACCAAAACAACGCGCTGGGAGTGAGGCATCGGAATCGTGGAAGGGGGAGGAGGAGGAGGAGGCGTGGCGGCAGGTAGTGGCGGTGTGGTGGGAGGTTGGTATTGGTGGGGTCATTGAGGCGGGGATAAGGTGGGGATGGGTGGGAGGGGCCAGTAGAGGCAAGTTGTGGGCGAGTTAGGAGAAGAAGGAGTGGCGGAGGCGCTGTGAGTTGGCTGCGCGACGGAAGGTTTAGATGGCGGAGAACATTAGAGGCGGGGTGTAGGCGTAATGGGTGTAGAGGTGGTGTAAAAGGAGTGGCGAGACTTAGAGGCGGTGTGGCTGCGGGTGGGATGGTGGGGGCAGTAGAGCAGTGTGGGTGAGGGGTAGCTGTGGCGCAAGTTAGGAGCGTTTCTGGGGTTCTGCGATCAACACCAGGCGAATGCCGAATATCCTAACAAACATCAGGTATCGTCATTGTACTACCTCAAATGTCCAGAGTCTGGTCCGAGTGGGCGGAGCCCAGATTCCTGAGAGATACCTGGGAGATACCTGGTTGAGGAAAACACCACTGGAAGACGGTAGGTCGGCGCCGAATCTCACCATCTCGCCGGGGAAGATCACCCCTACATCGCGAGCAAAAAAAATGCACCACGCTTACGAGACTAACGACCTTAGCTGTTGAGGAGTCCGGAATAACTAACCAATCTGTAAAAAAAGTAGAGGCGGTGTGGGCGAGGGTGGGGATGACGAGAACAGTAGAGGCGTATTAGTGAGAACAGCTGACGACGGGGCCAGTAGAGGCGGTGTGGGCGAGGATGCGGTTGGCGGGGAATGAAGAATCGTATTAGTGAGGGTGGCATGCGACGGGGCCAGGAGAGGCGGTCCGGGCGAGGGTGGGGATGGCGGGCAAAGTAGGGGCATAATACTGAGGGTGGCAGGTCAGTAGAGCCGGTGTGGATGGCGGAGGCGGCGAGGTGAGGGGTGGGGGCGAGGGCGGCGGCGGCGGAAACAGTGCGGTTACCGCTGTGCGTGCGTTGTGCGTGGCTTCGGTAAACAGCGCGGAGCTGCGTGGCGTGCAAACAGAACAGCGGACGTGCGGGCGAGCGGTTGCGCAAAACTCAGCGGAAGCACGTCAGATATATATTTTTTCCTGGAAGAGCAACTGTTTTGTTTCAAAACAGGCAGAGTAGAGGAAATTTTGAGAATACACCAATGCGGTTTAAATTGGTTCAAAAAAATTAGGTTTCGAGGGTTACGTTTGTTAAAAATTACATAATATTTATACATTTCTGAACGTTTTAAAATTTATTTAATGTTCAAAGATCATATCATTTCGCATAAGTAATTTATTACTTTATTCTACGTAATTATTATTCTCAACAGCGGCCTGAATTAAGACTGATTAAATTGTGCCTTATTAAGAAGCAAATGTATTTACTACATTATTGCACTTCAAGATCATGCATGGAAGGTTTCCTTCAATATGTTGAACAATCCTATTTATTTCCTTTTCAGAACTTATTTTCGCAGTTTCAAGCCTACTCGTAATAAAAATATGCAATCACCACTTAGAAATATGAACATTTTCAGATTACATGACTGTGTCGTTGCAGATTTCAAGAAGATTATGAATAATATTATGCTTAACGTAGGTATTTCGATTAAAGCAAATGAAAAATATGAGTCTTGAAACGATATATCTTCATTCTTTCTTCAAGTTGACGAGTAAGAAATGGTTTTGAAATAGACAATTTTTTCTCAAATAATTTTTAATTTTTTAAAATAAATTTAAACGTAATTGAGAACAGAAAATCTGAATGATACACAAAATGAAGAAATCTAAAATGGATATTCATAAATTCGATATACTTATAAAGCTCAGATTCAATTTTATGAAAAAGAATAGAAGGAATAACGAAAAGAAGCGAGATATTTATTTAAGTGAAACTGTTTAAGAAAAGAGTGTAGATGAAAAATGGATAGCAAAACCTGCCCATTTCTAGTCTTGATGAAAATGACTAGCTGTTCAATACATCAAAGTGATAAGAAATTTTGCAAATTTTACAATATAAAGGATTTACGATGAAGAAACTATTATAGATACCAACCAGACGGGGGAACTTTTTGTACAAATATTTGTTTGTGAACTTTATTTCGATTAAGAGAATGTGAATAAAAATACACGTTTGATTGACGTTTTTACCTCAAAAGTACCACCTAACGAGTGAGTGTACTGGATACATAATCCAAAGAGAATAAACAATTAATAACCGTTTTTATATTTGTGAACACACAATACAGGTGATAATTACAAAACTGGCGATTTAAACTTTAAGAAAGATTCAAACGTTTATTTGGTCAGTGTAATAACAAACACGAAATAAATGTTAATGAAAATTGAATTGGTACCAAATATTTCGGAAAATCTCTCAAAAAAATGTTTACGTAATTTAGTTTCCATATTCGTTCTGTAAGTAACATTAGAGATAGCTCAGAATCTCAACAGATGTCATTGCAGTTCCTCTGGTCGGCATGTCCAAGGTTCGAGTCTCGCCGGTGGCAGGATTTTAACACTAGCAGATAGTTAGGTTTTCATTGTTTCGCGGATCAACATCAGGGGAATGCCAACAATACCCCAACAAACGAACCACTGACCGCGCACGATCTCTCCTTCCTCTTCCTTGCCATATCCTCATCCTATACTTACACTAACATGCACTACACTACCACACATGTCGGGAGACCGTTCGGGAGCTTAGAGGTGGCCCGGCTGGGGAAGTACCCCGCTGGTGTGAGATACTGGGTAGGGGAAAACCCCGCTAGCCGTTGGTAGATCGGCGCCGGATCTCACCATCCAGTGGGGGAAGATCACCTCTACCTTTCGAGTAAAAAAGTGTACTACACTTACGGGTCTAATGACCGTAGCTATTGACGCGACCGTAATCACTAACAGTCAATCAGTAAATATAGGTAACATAATCAAAACATTAGATATGCAGCAACATGTGTGCAATTTCAAACTTACAAAATATTTACATTTTTAAGCCACTTTCTCTTGCGGAATTTGATAATTTGATTACCGTTTTTAATTAATCGCGCCATTCCATTTCGTTTGGTGGCATTCGATCAGTATTGTCCCGATATATAAAACCGCAGAAGTTGAAAAGAATAGTGGTCACCTCCCGCTGGTACGCCCTTCACGTCAAGCAATCAGTGTCAGGTAAATGACCTGACAGTTCGGTTAAATGTGGAAACTGTAGTACATAGTGAGATGTAAAATACTTTTGAAAAAAAGTCATACGATCCTAATTTTCTTTATAATTAAATGATGTATTAATAACATTTATACAGTTCGAGCTCGGCTCCCGTCGGGGTACGACTTCTGCGAGAGTCGCTCCCCGCCATAAGCTTTCTGCTACTACCAGTGACGTTACTGTGTTATCGACGCGCTGATAGTAATCGTGGAAGTATATACTAGTAAAACCAAGTGTAGGTTTTACTTGTTCTTTCATTTATTTATTTTCTAAAAGTGTATGTAACAAGCCATTAACACTAGGTCAATGTAATGTGTGAAAACGGCTGTCCAGCATATAAACATGGCAATGGACGAAACAAACGATGAAGAAGCAACCTTCGGAGAGACTTCTCATTCGAGCTTAATAGAAAATAACATTATGTTCGCATTTAAAAATGGTTAATTGCTGCCGCAATATCAGACTGGGTACATTCCATTCCAGTCACAATTGAGTGTTAACTTGCCTCAGCAGGGTATAATGCAAAACATTTTAGTTATTGCGCAATATTTCGAACAATATTTGCAATTTTAAAAAATTACCAAAACAAGATTTTCTCAAAACCAGTTCCAATTTTATCTTTAACCTTTTGGTATGGATAGTGCTAAATGGCCTCAATAAGATGATTTTGTTTTTTGAAAAATTACACAAATATAATTTTTTATTGTCTCTGACGTCGTTGGATATTAGCCGCATTTTGTTCACATTATTAAATTTATGAGTACATGTGCTTTAACTAATGTTATACAAGGGGGACCCAAAATTTAACATGACTGAGAGGGCGCTGCCTGCCGTGGACGTATTAAAGACTTCGGTTAGGTGTGGTTAACTTCATGAAACTACTGTACAGACGGCGTCTGTTTGTATGTGATCGTTTGATAATGGTATTTTTTACCTTACTGTTCTGGTATTCCGTCGGTGAAATCGTTGTGTCAGAACTAAAAGTATGTTTGAAATTTTGTGTCCTGTTTCAAAACTCGGCAACAGAAGCCTTCCAAATGCTTCTACAGGCTCTTAAGAAGGATGCCTCGAGCCGCACACAAGATTTTGAAGAGATTTAAGCACTTTAAACGAGTGTTGACGACCATGGTTGTTATGAGCGCCCATCAGTATGTGGAAACGATGAAAACGTTAAAAAATCAGCAAAAAAATCTTTGTGGATTATCGTTTTACTGTCGACGTTTCAGAAGAAACAGGAGTGAGTAAGAGCTCATGCCTGCGAGTTTTGGCTGAGAAATTTCAAATAAGATGTTTTGTCACTAAATTAGTTCATCGCCTTCTCGCAGGGCGTCAAAAAACATTCAATTGCATTTGAGCCAGCACTTGAAAAACGGGTGGTCTGTCGTTCCCCACCCCCTATTACCCAGACCTAGCCCTAGATGATTTTTTTCTGTCCCCAAGAATGAAGAAAAATTTAAAAGGTATGCTTTTTGATGATATGGAGGCACTAAAAACAGCTTCACAAAGGGCAGTGGACGTTACCAAAGTTGAGTTCCAGAGGTGCTTCAAATAATGAAAAAATACTTGTCAAGGCGTGGTCATAAACGACAATGTAAAAGAATGTTCTACCATTAGAGCAAAACATTAGCTTTGAGTTCGTAATACAAGAGAGCATTAAAATATGTCACTTTGAATTCAATGTGGCATACAGTTTAAGAGAACACATTGGTATGACATACAACTACTTCACACTTCTAACGAACACTATCTAACGAACATATACAATAAGAATTAGCTGTGTAATTATTCCCCAATAGCATAGTTTTTTTCGACACATTCAAAAATATCTGTGCAGACAAGCGCCGCCACCTACAGGGCGTTCCATCCCATGTTCCATTTTAACACTGGCTAATGTATCAAAACGTTTTAGCTTTGAACTTATCATGCGTGGATTTTCTTGCTGGCTCCGGGTCTACTATCCATGGTGGTAAATCAGAGATGCATTTGCCAGAGACGCTTTACTCCAGTAGGGTGCCAAACTGAATATTCTTACCACTTTTAGAACATTTCCGGGGAGGGCCAAAGATCACGTTTCAACAACAATAACAAGAACAACAATAATAACAAGAATAACAATAATAACAGCAATAACAATAATAACAGCAATAACAATAATAATAACAACAATAGCAAAAACAATAATAATAACAACAATAACAACTGTTAGGCGATTAAGTAAGTCACATTTCAAACATTAAGACAGATGTGGCTTTCTAAAAATACAACTGTAATAACAAACACTGTATATAATAAAGGGGTGTTTTAATAGTCAAAAAAATTAACAAATGCATGGTAATTAAGAATAAAACGACAGCAGTTTTTGTAAGACAAAAACTGAGTAATCAACTGTACATGTTGCGTACACCTGAAACCTAATGAAAAAGCGAAATCATACTCTTTGCCGACTACTCTTTTAGTCATACTCAAAATAATATTTCGTGTCAGGTTGACACGTCCTGGAAAAATTACGAAGAAAACAAGAAAGAAGAATGATCTTCGTGAAATAGAAATTGCGGCGCAATAGAAAGCAGTCGCGAGCACTTCGTTTTCGCTGACTGAGAGGGGCAAAAGCCGGGGTGAGAGTCTCGCACAGAGTCTAGATGAAGATACTGCTTCACTTTCCATTACGTCATCTAACAAAATGATGTATTAACCCCCCCCCAAAAAAAGAGCGTTTAATCTCTCGCTCCAGAGAAAGGAAGAGTTAAGAACGGTGACGGTGCTCTTCAGCAGTTACTCTCGATTGCAGTAAAGTGCTCTTGCTTTCAAATCGGCTTTTTTTACGGTCCCAACACTTCATCACAAGAGACTTCGCCAAATGCGAACTCGAATTTTATAGAAGTGAAGCTGCATTTTACGTAAACCCTTCAACGGATCAATTCCGCCTTTGGTTGGTTTATAGATCGAGCGGTCGGCATGATTTCTTTACTTAAAAAAGTGTTGAACATAATGATTTGATGGTTTCAGTAAGCATTTGGATGCAGCCTCACTATTTCTCGTCAGACATAAGAAAAGGTTTCCACAGTAAAGTATGATGTTGAAAAAGAATTATTTGAATGAAGAATGTTCACTACAGAAGAAGTAAAACAATTTTTCTATATTACAGTTCGAAACTTTGTTTTTTCAATTTTTTTCTAATATTGCGCGTACGCAGTTTAAAAACATTTTCATAGGAAAGGCTATCAATAGCAAACTGAAATAATATTCGGGGCGATGGTGTAACGGTTAGCGTATCGGACGTATACTCAAGTTGGCGAGTTCAAACCTGATTGAAGCCATGGATTTTGAGGGCAAAAGGTCCTTCGTATGCCTTCCTTTGGAGGGGAAGTGAAGCCGGCTGTCCCATGTTAGTTGATTTACTTGCATGTAAAATATCCTCAAGCCTAAATGACGCCTCTGAGCTAAATTCAAAATCGCCTGTTCCGTCGCCCAAGAAATACCTCCTTTCTCCGCTAGTTGGCGAAAGGAGCGTAGCAAAATTGCACCTTGCACAGTGCCTTGTAGACAACTTGGACCCATGGCGTCAAGTCTGGACCACATGTGAATCCTACGAAATCGGAACTCATAAGCTACGGTTTTCCAGTAGTCTAGGGTCCAAACGATATTGTCACGAGCCCAGAGAGGTGCTGCAGTGAATGTTCTGTTAGCCAAAGCACTCGAATAGCTCTTCTACTCCCAGACCATTAAAGCAACTTCACCGCACTATTTCAACGAATACATTCGTCGTACATTGCGTTTATTTCACGCAGTTTGACTTTTTGTTAGCACTGACATCTCTACGCAAACATCTGTGCTCTCAGTCATTAAGTGAAAGCCGTCGGCGTCTGCGTTTATGTGGTGAGAGATTATGCCATAAATTAGGTATTCTCGGCACACTCTTGACACTGTAGATCTCGGAGTATTGAAACCTCAAACGATTTCCAAAATTCCCAGTCTCACGCGCCTAGTTCTATCATTCCGCATTCAAAGCCTTCCGTCCTGCGGCTAAAATCGCGTAGAAAGATTTTCCCATGACTCACTTCACTAGAAATAAAAGTTCTGGCAACGCCCTGCCTTAGTAGAGTAGATTTTCATCTCAGCAACATATTCAAAGTAATATCGACAAATTGGAACTTAAATTTTTTTCGGACAGTAATAGGAGTAAATCGAGTATTAATTCAGTCAATTTAGAAACATTACATCTTTTTATACCCACGTACGTCTTCTGAGGACTTTCTAGGCTCGTGACCGTATCGTTTGGACCTTGAGATGACTGGGAAAGCGTGACTTGGTCAGAATGAGTCCCTATTTCAGTTGGTAAGAGCTGATAGTAAGATTCACATACGGCCTAGACCTGATGAAGGCATGGGACCAAGTCATCACGTCTTCTGAATCGTATGTACTAATTGACAAATCCACTTGAAGATGCGTAAATCGTCTTCTGTTCTTTTCTTATTCTCCCTTCTCAAGTCCCAAAATCGGTGCAGCACTCCCCTTACTCATCTCCCTGTTTGCAGTAGTTTTCTTTGCTGATACTGATACAATTTACTGATAACTGCACCTCAGTAACGCTTGAAACCATTAAGTTTAGCAACTAGCATTGTTTATGGCCACATTTATCACGTAGGAATTGTTTGCTTCAAGTACTTTCATGGAAATTTAATACATTCGCCATTTTCACGACTAGAATTCGGTACGCTTTAAAAACGTTCCATCCCAAGTTTTCGTAGTATCGTATTTCATCGTATTCCCTCAATTATTTTTATGCGTTATTCATTTCCCTCTACATTTACAAAATTTATAAGTATTTTTTCACATTATGTTGAAAAATAGGTTTTTGCTTTCTGATTTACATTTATTTGAATAAGATATTTCAACATTTTTTCCTCCCCGGATATTTCAAAATTTTTCGTGATATCACCATTAAAAATGTTTTTAAAATCTACAAAAATCCAAGTACACTTCTGAAAATAACTTTTATTTCACATCATGAAATGGCAATAAAATAAAATTTTTGTGTTATTAATACTGAAATAATTACACATTGCTGAGATGAGTACTTAAAATTGTAATTCTGACAGTAGATGATATTTTTTCATTCATGAGGTTTCGTTACACACCAGTTAATGTCAAAAATATATCACCGCATTATGCCAGTTAATATTCCCCACAAACCCATATTTTCAGAGATATTGAAAAATTGATTTTTGTACACATGTTCTATATAGCTTTCAAGAGTTTCATGAAAAAGTTTGTACAATTTTAATGGAGTGCCTAAATTTACTAGAAGGAACTAACTGAAAAACTGTAATGGTAAATCTAAGTATGTATGAGAGGTATCTGACAAATATGAAAACAATTACAAATATAAACAATTATTTACGTTTGACGATGTAATTTTTTATAAAAATAATTACCATTTTAAAAAGCATTTATTTCATATCATAGTGAAATGGTATCTTGCGGAAAATCATCACAATACAGGAAGTTTGACCATAAATGTAGATAAGCGTTTAATTAATTTTTCAAATATTGTTTTCATTCACTGACAAAACTGTAAATCACTCGAAATGTGTTACAGGGCTTAATATAACAGATTTAACAGCATCATAACTGCAGATAGTTGCAAAATTGATGGCTTGCAAATTTGGCTGATAAATTTTGAAATCGAGCTATAAAGATAGTAATTCTCGAGATTTGTTAAATCTTCGTATGTAACTTCGTATGTTGCTCGTAAGTATCTTCTGCCAAATTTGAAAGCCTTTTATAGTGTTGTTCGTTAATATCAAATATACTTTATGTTGCAATAATACTTACTCATAATTTAAAACAAAATAGCAGGGAGGTTGAGACTCATTTTTTTATTATTTGAGGGCTTGTTCAGTAAATAGCATTAATAATTACATTTCGCAAACCAACAGACAATAAGGATTTAATATATATTATAAAAAGCAGAAGAAACAAAATGAATCTCTTCTTCTAAAAATATACCTTTATCCCCTAAAAATATAAATTTGTGAAGTCCAGTACAATGTTACAATTGCAAATTGAGGTTTATAGCTTATTTATCCTATTCTTTAATATTATCAATCGGTTCTGGCTACACATATCGGGTGCACATTTCCGAAAATATGACTGTACTATTCTCAAACATGGCATCGAAACTACTATGTTTAAATTTTGATAAGAAGCATTATAAATTATTAATACCCCTTAATCCATCGTAGTTATAAGAATCATTTATGTTTGAAAAACATTTCAAGTTTGCACATTTGTATCTTTCACATGGCTTCTTTTAAATAAAAAAGTAACTATAATTAAAATACTTTATTTTTCAATATTCAAGAGCAATGCGTTCACGTGACCTGAAGTTAACACAAAATTAATCTTTAAACGAATGTATTGTTATCCCTCCGTTACACGTGCTGTGTTTGTGACGCGAGTACACGCCCGCAAACAGAGTCCGCAAACTTAAACCACTGTCTTCTGCTAAATTTAAAAGCTGTTTTATAGTATTTTTCTTTAATATCAAACAGACTTTATGTTGCAATAATATCAATCAATTGTTGGGAATATTTTTTTTAAATTTTCAATAGATTAATATATATTTAATGAATTGTTTTTGATTTGTCGTAGCACAGTTCTCTGCAAGCAAATTGATATTGAAAAAAATTACAAAATGGGAAACTATATATGGTACAAATATTATAAATAATAATTACAGTTACTAAAAAATTAATATTTGTAAAAAATATTCAAAATAAAAAATGCTGTCGAAAAGCTAATAATGATGAGCGCTTATGATCTAAATCGTTTGTTGAAAATTTCATCTCAATACCTTGAACTGTTTAGATTACAAACTATTTGATAATTATTTGAGAAATATATATGCCACAATATTGGAGTTGATATGCAAATTACTTGGGATTTTATACATTTTTTATTATATAAAAAATTATTCATGAACTACTATGATACATTAATGAAATATTAGATAAATGCATGAATATTTTGTTTAAATAGTAAATACAATGCTTCAATACTAACACATACAAAAAAGTAAGATTAGAACTGGCTTGGTTTGACAACTTTCGGCTTCTTTGTAGTATAATAGCTAGAAGACACCAATCTAGTATTCACATGTGTTTTTCGCGATTTAAAAAACTAAAGATTGGTGGCGCAACTCTAGATGGGAGCGCAATTTAGCGCGTTGACATACATAGAGAAGCAGAGTCAAGTGTTTGGGTATGATAACATTTTTGTGTGAGCCAGTGTAATGCACTTCGTTCATAAAGCCGCTTAATTAAAAAATAATAATTATTTTGAAAAATATGAGTTTGTTTATTTAGAGAATTTATAATTAGAGATAATATAAATATACAGAGCATGTATTGTCCTAGGGCATATACCATTACAATACGTACTTATACAAAAAAGTAAAATTAGTCCATACGACCTTTAAAAGAATGTGCATGGAGTTAGTATGTTAATAAGGTCTAGTTTGTATTGCATGTACATGCAGGTATGAAACTTTGAAAGTTGAAACAAATAAAATCCTAATTTTTTCAACCATATTTAGGAATGCACTTTAATATTCACACGCCCCTTAATCACCCGTAATCACCAGTGTATTTTTGTTATTTAATGTTAAATTACACATCGCTAATATTTACATAAAATTTAAAACATTGTACAAGAACTCTTTATTAATTTAACTATAATATGTAGTTACATTATTATTTTCGAAATAGTGACCCATAGCCCATTTATTCTCGTCTTTATTTTACTTCATATGTTTTTTCTAGTAGAAATGTACCTACAATCACTTCTCATAAATTGAAGTTTGTGTTAATTCAAGCAGACGCAAAATACTACCTAACACGTTCTTTCCCAAGAAAAATCAAACGTATGCGCTATTTGTGAGCTCTGGATGGTTTATAGGTCACAGATAACACCTATTCCATTTTTCAAAACCCCCACCGATTTTTTACGTCTATTAAAAGCTGGAAAGCGTAATTCAAATAAAAAAGGCACATAATAAACCGATTGGGTAGGATTCAACGTGACATTCCATTCTCAGCAGACTTAAACAAGTCAACAGTGACATCTCGTTTTATTAAAACAAGATAGAACACATTTACGCAAGGAACATCTAAAGCCCTGAGTTTAGCTTGCACTTTCATTTTAATTTAAAAATGGGGGGGGGGTTAAAAGTCAGACACAAATAGTAATGAGAAAGAGACTGAGAAGAATTCTGCAGTTTATATTAGTTACCGTTTAGGCGATTAATTTCTTTTAATTAAAAGAAATTGATCGCCTAAGGCGAGTGTCAGAGCATGTCAATTAAAATCGCCGACAAGTTTAAAACTCGCTGAGCTTCACGTTACTGTGATTATTTCACAGATAATATAGTGCAATAACGTCACATAATTTGTAATAGAAAAAAGTACTTTAAGTTTAACATTCTACGAAACGTTCTTCAAAAATCTCGTGAAATGTCACAACTGTGAAGTTACGAAGTTCTAAAACTGTACAAAAGACCTGCCGCGATTTATGAATTTGTGTTGTCGTTTCGGGCATTACAGTGTAAAATAACAAGAATGCATTACAAATGAGCGAGTTTCTCTTGCCAGAGAAATCTCGTCACCAACAAAATAATTAAAAACAAACTTAACACGATATTAATCCAGCGAAAATAAAATCGTATGTTACCGAACACGCGACTGAAAATGAATTATTGTACCTATAAAACAATTACTTCATCTGTAAAATACTGAATCAAAACATCGAGTCCATCTTGTCAATGGTTATTTGCTCACATATATTTATCCCCTTATCATTAAGTCTGTACTATTTTTTCAACAGTACAATTTTAAAACTATGAACTCAAACATATCACAGATTAATTTTAAATATGTGGCCTATGCCATCGCTAATGTTGCTGCTAATATTCTCCCTCATGTTCCCGGTAAAGTTGGTCAATCTGTGCATAGTACATTGCTTGCGTAGTTCTTCAATGTCATCGCACCCTACATGTCACCCATTCCTTCAAGGGGCGAAGCGAAATCGTCAGGAACATCGCTTTGGTCTCCGAAACTGCCAACGCGAGCGCAGGACCATCAAACGTACGACGTTTGAGGGAACAAATAAAACGCCCTGCAGTACTCGACTGCGTAGTCTAATCGGCAGTTACCTGTTTTCAGCGTTGTTGCGCAGCGTCAGTTCAACCGTACCTTCCGAGGATTTACCAACCATCAGCAACAACTTCAGTGAAAGCGACGTGTCAACGGATCGTGTTCAACAGATTACATGTTACTTGTACTTTGTTAAGTGGGCACGCGCAGCATTTGCAAAAATTCTTTCAATCAGACCGCAGGTAGACGTGGGGGCGTATCTACGGTATGGAAGACATGACACGTGCCATGAACGCCATTCACAGGGGGAACTATTTACCCGTTAAAACCAATTATCTCCCTAATTCAGGCGCGGATCCACGGGGAGAAAAATGAGGAAAATTTCCCTCCCCTACAATTTTTCTGTAATTATTTATTTTAACTTGTCACAAAACTTTCAAGCAAAAATATTTCTCCTGACGGGGTCGCAAATTCTATTCTTGCCATGGGCACCTAAACACCTAGAAACGCCTCTGAGGCGACGCCCTCAAAGTATTGTTTGCAATATTATTATAATATCAAGACACCTCTGAGGCATTGGAATTTACAGCGGCGTGTGGCTTCAGAGCTCGATTATTTGTAGGAAGGTAGTGGGAGACGCTCGGCGAGCACAACTGTTGTCAGGAGACCTTGAACCGCAACTGCTCTGCGTTGGCCGCTAGTGATGCCGCGCCTTGACTGACAGGAGAACGCCGGAATGGAGAGTATTACTTTTCGCGCAAGCTGTAAAATCTTTCCTTAATCTTTTCAACAGCGTCTGTGTTTTGGCAATGAACCACCCAATGCTTTCTGTAAAGTCGAGAACACGGTTAAAAAATCTTAGTATTATAGTATATTTCTCACAAGAAAATGAAACTTTAAAGAGAATTTTGAGAAAAAATGAGCAAGAATATTTTACTTCCACCGCCAAAATTCTACAAAACCCACTAAATAATGGATTTCCCTACGTCTATATTTAGTACTTTAGTACTGTTTTACTTAACCATACTCTTTTCGAACTCTTCAATTATGTTATACTTCTCTATGAAGAATTCCGTTTCAAACTTCAAATTAAAAAATTGCTTTAGTTAATTTAAAAAATGTGTATGGTATATGTATCCGTTGTAAATTATGCTCTGGACAGACTCAGGGATGTTTAATGTTACTCACATAGTTCGAAACCTATTCGTGAATTTTATTCCTAAATATGTCTAAGTACTTTTAGAGATTTCAATACGACGCCATTGTGTTCGCAGATCCGTGCAGTCGTTCCAATGTTCTCGTCGAAGTGTCTTAATTGCATGTTGGGTTCGATAAGGGATATGATCCCTTGCCTCCAGATTAGTTTGATGCACTACATTAGGTCGTTAAATATTAAATTAATTCGTCACAAGTTCAGGAGAGGGGCTACTCATTGTCGTGTAATTTATCAACTCCAAATTACAATGTTTAAAACAAGCATTAACTTATTTAACCTTTCACTTTTTAAATAACCCTTTATGATTTAGTTACTCGTACTAAAAGATTATCGTTTATTATCATGTTCTTCAGTTCTCATTAAGTTTCATTAAGTTTCATTATAATCCGATTGAAAATGAAGAGTGTTGCGTACTTCACACACAATGCTCCCTCTCATATTTTCAGCAGACAAACACAAAAATATTATCGAATAATGCAGAGTACATTAGTAGTTTTGGTTAGTACAACAAAATGTAAAATACTTTTGCGCAATATAAATACTCAGGAAGTTTTATCAGGAGAGCAGTTGAGAATGTTGAGTAAATCCATTTATATGGAGAAGAGACACACAAAAATGTTATTACTACGTGTTCCCATTAATGTAAATGAAGAAAGTCATTGCTTTGTAACTAAGATGCAACCTAGTGAATTTATCTACTCAATGAAATAAAAACCTAGATTATATCTAGATTGCATAAGCTGAATTTCTTCAGATGATGGGAATCATGCCTTATCACTTGCGCAAGATCTGCCCGCTATTTGAGAAATAACGCTAATTTTGATTTTTCTGTTTTGAAACAGTACGTCGCAGATCAACACTTTACATTTTTAATGAAAAAGCATTGAAGTTTATAATCGGCTTTCTACCTTAACCAACATGTTTTTAATGAATATAATACGATTTACAGGTTAAATAGAAGAGAGGAAAAACGTATGCAAGTTCAAACTCACCATGCTCCATCTGCTCCAAGTATTTGTAATCCCACCTCACTCTGATACACTGTTCGATAAAATCCAGTTCGCCGAAATATACGAAGTCGGTACGCGGACAAACAGAACACCAGTCACCGATAGCATCATTCCGAGTCTGTCATGCGACGAAAATATTTCGCAGTAATGCGGAGGGATACGTCAACTGAGCTCTGAAAGGTGTAACTGTGAGAGGAACTATTGCGTGACGCGCAAGCTCTTGTTTCTGACAGTCCAGCTGGTTCAGAACAATATCTCAGAACAAAACCCTCTAAAAAGTGAATTAAAGTAGCACAGAGAAGCGCATTTTCCATCTCATGCAAATTAATATCATTATTTAAACATAATATTATTAATATTATAATATTTATAGTTTTAACTAGCTCCGCAATCCAAATGGATGCTAATTGCTAACTTACAAATAATTGTCACAATTCACTATTGTTTACTTCTTTAGAGAAGAATAGATGTTAATTTTAGATGAAGTGCATAAGGTTTTATTTTTATTTTTTAAATTTTATTTCACTCTCACCACATAACAATTTATAGATGAATATTTACGAAAACGTTCAAATAATGATTTCAAAGATTATAATCGCAACTTGCGTGCCATCATCACAAGGGGCGAACCTAAAGACGCTATGGTTCAAGCACGGCCGACCCTACAGCCGTGTCGGACGCGGTTCGAGCGTACTCGAGATTGGGAGGCATAACCTATAACGCAGCCGAAGTTTAGTTATCGCACTTGTCGTTCAATGCGCGGGGGCGAGATAGATTTAGTACTTATTCGGGACGAGAAATATGTGGCCAATCCGTAGTCTGATTGGTAGTGTAGTAGTCAGGGTATTATTGTCATGTCATATTCGCGGAATCGGGTCTCTAGCGTCACTTCGACATTTTTGTTTTGCCCTAAAAATCGTCGGAAATTATGTGTTGTGTAAACTCATAAACGTTTTATATTCACGCGGAAAATACAGTTCCGAGCTTCATTGTAAACTTGGAAATGCATAGTCAAGTGTCAACTGCTTTTAAACTAACTAGCATAATGTACATTAGTAATACTTAAAGATGTTTTATGTAAACACGAGGGACGAAATCCTCCTCCTCAACTAAACGCTTAGCGAAGCGTCAACATGCCTTCTTAAGTGAATCGCGCTGTGAACCAATAGGGATTGAGTGAAATGCAATGGAGGGTTCTTGCTGCAAACGGCAATGCTAGTGCTATGAACGGCAGGAAAGGGAACTAAAATTCGACTGCAATTTAATCGCATGCGATTGGGAGGTCATGGGTTTGCTCTCGGCAAGGCAACGGAAATTTACTCGATGTGATTAACATCGAATACTAAATGGCGCCTGCCGGAATTGAATTCCTAGTCCAACTTCTTAAAGCAGTGATTTTTGTGGTCATTACAATTTTATCGTTTCATGCGAATTCAGGGGCCGGATCAACAGAAAATATTTTAGATGAGAAATTAGTATACGTGTCATTTCCATTTAAATACCACTGTTTCAGCGTTTTTGATAAGATAATGAGAAAAACAAATGACTTAATGTGCAGTGAATACTGCTTTTTCATGGTAACCCTAAATTTGGGCACCCTAAATTATTTAAACGCAGTTTTGTGTGTCCCTGATACAGAAAAATGACTGTATACAAATGACGGTATATCTGCGTGCATTTTTAAAATATATTATTAAAACTTAGCGTTTTTACTGATTAATAATAGGAATTGATCATGCATCTAGGACATATCACTCTTCATTTAAAGAAGAAACCATAATGGGTGAGTACAAAACTCAAATTTCCTTCTAAATGAAAACGTCTAAAATTATTCTATCCCTTTGTTTCACGGATTTAGTATTGAGAAAGGTCTCTTTAAGAGGCAGTTATAATGAACATTGTTCACAATTTTTTTACACCGACTGAATTGTAAATGGTGTATAAACTTGAAATTCCTCATTTAATTCTCTCTTTAATTAAATTCGCGTTTCCGTAAATATCTCATTTGTAAACATTCTGAAAGTTTGCAGCAGCTGTGAAGTGCTTAATGACCGAAACAATTTTAAAAGTAAACGACTACTTGTAGAAGGCAGACATCAAGCAAAAGAAAACTCTCGAAAATTCAGACGATAAAACAATATAAGCTTCAGTTTTCTCTTTGAAATAATAGGAAGTAAATTATTCTGGTTCGCTGACAGGGACTGTTATCCTGAATGAGGAAGTTTCATGTAAGAAAATAATGCAAATAAAAACGCTAATTATAAAATTAAGATAATTATGCGGTTTTTAAGAATACAGATGTGAAGAGAAAATTTTATTTTTTCTAAAATTAATTTTACAACAATGAAATTCAGAGTTTCTCAACAAGATGGAAATATTGCGTAGTGACCTGCTGAGCCCTCAACGGGCAATAGTTCAATCTTGAAGTAGGTCAAGCAGAAAATTTTTAAACAAATACCGCATGGGAAATGCAAATACTGCATCTTTGACGTAATTTAAATAAATATTGAAAATATTTAATTGTGAAATATTATTTTATTTACTTTTATTTGAAATATTAGTTATTGGTCTACTGATCGGAAGCTACTCCAAAATAATTAATAAATAAACAATTTTCGCCTACAGATGGCGCTGAAAGTGGTTCTCTGGATATTCTACAATATAGCATCGCATTTGTGTGTTCATGGGACTACACTAATTGGACTTAGTAGAAACAAAACGTTACTTTCTTTTCCAGATTTATTTTTTAAATTCAGTGTAGTGATTGTCTTTTCGTATCACGAGAAAAACATTGTTACTGATGTACTCGTATCTGATAGTAATGTGTCTATCTTCTCCCAAGTTTTACCTCTTTTCCAAGGACTTCAAACGCCAGTATATGCACAGCAAAAATATTTTTAAATACTTTCGCTAATCTATTAACCTTTTGTTGAAGAATTTTATATTTTTACAAAGTGTATTCATTTATAGTTAGACACAACTATCTAATTAAATATTCCCGTACATGCCGTGAAAATATTGACTCAAATCTCATACGCCGCGATAAAATAGGGAAACACATTTCTCTCTTCTACGTTTTACAGACACATTTAGTTTTTTGTTTGTTTGTTGTTGTTTTTTTTGCCGCTACTCACCAAAATAAATTCTCGTGCGCCACCTCTAAAGTTTGTATTTCTGGCAGATAATTCAATCGCCTAGCTAGACAAACAGCACCAAATCACCCGGGTACATAAAGACCGGCGCGCGGGTGGGATATCGGCCGAGCCTCGGCTAGCGGATCGGAGCGAACTGGAGAAGAGGGTTAGGGGGGAGGGGAGGAGGGGATGTTGCGGTTAAGGGGAGGGGGAGACGGGTGCACGACGGAGGGGCACGTCCCAGCAGCCTGTTTGTGTACGGAGCGCCGCAGAGAATTTAAAGGGACCGAGGACGGACGGCGCGGCCGAAGTCCACTGACACGAGGCGCTGAGGGCAGGCGAGGAAAGAAAGAGGAGATGAATGAACGTTAATGAAAATTGTGCTTAACTAGTACGACAAAAAAAGCAGTAGAACAGTTCTTCACTGTCGTTGTCAAAACTAAAATAAGAGGAATGCCTAATCTCATTTTAACAAGTTAAAGAGTTTTAGAAAGTTATGTAGCCAATAATAAATTAACGGCAATCAAAATGTCTTTTGCTGACACAGTGTCTGATTTGACTCAGATGAATGGCCAGAGAAAAAGAGACGGAGAGGGCAGTGTGCAAATCTTTAAACTGGTCACACAAACTGCACAGGTTTATTGAAAGTGTTAATAACTATCTGTCAGGTAAATTGGAAGTAAGATAAAATAATTTCTAACGTAAAAAGCATGCCAGAAGTAGTACGTAAAGCTTTGAAATAGGGGTATCGAGGGGGAAAAGAGAGACAGAAAATAAAATAATAATAGAGGTTGTGAATGATAAGAGCTAATATTATTTGCCCACAGATATAAAATTAGATATTGTGCAATTCTTCGTAAGTACGATTTAAAATTGCATTAACCTCAGTACAGTAATTATCAGCAACTGCAAAATCACCTCTGAACTACCTCCATACCTTCTAAACAGATCACGATATCGAAATGCAGTTTTTGCTTAACAATAATGAACCATGAGTCAGGTAATAAGCCGAAGAAATTCGGTTCGTAATATTTTCAATTTTGGAAATTTTCTATCATATCGGACTTTTAAATATAACTTCTGATTAAAGTGTTTTTTTCTGCATTGTATAGATAAAAGCAGGAATACAATGATGGGTTTTTGTTTATCGTTTAAAAGTAATATTGACTACAAATGTGTATTTCTGACACGGAATCCGAAATTAGTATGCGCAGTAGTTGGGACGGAGAATATTTTCTTTCTAGAGCCCGTTCAGAGTTCGCCTTCGGAGCAAGTAGCCTTGCGGCGATGAGACAGGCAGTGGGGAGTGGTAGGGAGAGAATGAGGCAATGAATTATTTACTATTAATCTTCTTCCCACTAATACTCAATACAGACAACAAAATTCAGAATGCACTTGACAGAAAATAACTTTGTTCTAAATGTTAATTTACAAACTTTAATGGCAGAACACATCTGCAGTTGTGACTGCAAAGGTTGCGAAGTTAAGCGCTTCTTAGCGTTACAAGCTTCTCCAATCCATTTTTCAAATCTTCTGGAGTAGTGTGCACTCTTTCCTACAATCCCCCACTGAAAATATTAAAACATTTTTTAAATGTATTAGATCACTTCGCCCCATGAATCGGTTTGGATATTTTTGGTTCAGAAAATGCCTCTCCGGCAAAATGTGTTAAGCAACGTTCGTGCAACAAATTTTGTTTTCTATTTAGTTCTTTTGGTATATTAATTTTCTTAAAAGAAAGATTAACAGAAAAATTTAATATATTTTAATTGCATCTAATCTACATTACAATACATTTTTATACACATATCTCGAGATATTGTGAAATATCTTCAATCATTTATTCAATTCCCTTGTACTAAAAATGTTTTGAAAAGCAGGATTGCTGCTACGGTCATTATAAATCTACCTAAGTTTTAAAATTATTATTATTATTATTATTATTATTATTATTATTATTATTATTATTATTATTATTATTATTATTATTACGCTAACAGTTTTTAAATTCGTTCTTTTCCATGGTTAAAATTTTGTAATTTCAACAATTGAAGACCAATGCAGTTTCATCAATGATTAATACAGTTGGATCAATGGAATGAAAACACTTTTACTTATTCTGATTTTAACACTGACTACATTCTTTCTGCCAGAATCATGGATTTACTATAGTTGCGCCCCCATCCCTCCCTGTCTCTTCCCTCAGGCTGTCGGCGCCGCGAAGGCCACCTACCTCCAAGGTCATCGCTGCCTCGATCCCTAAAAGGAAATATTGTTACCACCTAATGCAGCGTCATTTTAAGTCACGTAACAGGAATGTCTTCCTCTCAAAATTATTTTCATATAATATAAATCATTTAATGATATATTAAATGAAATTTAATAAAAATGATGTATTAAATAATTAATTTCTCTGTTTGATCTATTCAATGTTGGTGCATAACTGCATACTGTAGTTAGTGCATTTAAAATATGAAATGTGATTGAATTTTCCGAACTTAAAAACATTACGAACGGCATTTCTTTGACAATTTACTTTCCCTATGATTCAATATGCGAACACATGTTTGGTGCCCTATGATTCAATATGGAAAACCACATGTTGGGTGGAAGCTACATATCGATATACCTATCGACAACTGTTTAGAAGTTATGTGGTTGGTCTTTAGTAGTTGGGACTTGTATGTTTTTTATTCAACACTAATAAAATAAAAACAACAAATCCTTAACTAGAAAAATGGAATAACTGACAGTAACTTAAAACAATAGTGTAATTTCATAGTTAACAACTGACTTACAATGTAAATATTCAAAATTATAATATCAATAATGAATATAAATGCATAAATAACTCACACTCTAGAATACGTCGTAGAAAGAGAAAAATCAAAGAAAATTAAATATTACATTTCAGCGTGATCACATGAAATTGTTGATCAAGTTGGAAAATCCTTACCATAGACAGTGTTTTATCTGCTGGCTTTGAATCTACTCGCCACTGTCAGAGCACTTTGTAGGTGACCATGCCATACAAAAACAAAGCTAACATGTCGGTCCTTTTTTGAGATTTTCGGTTTGGAAGTCAATATGTTTAATTTGGAAAATTCACAACATTGCTGAATATGCTGCTGAAGACAAAAACTGGACGCTTTGAAAACTGGGGATTAGACATATATAACACTCTGCTAAAGAGCAACAAAACAATGAATTACGTTAATTTTTTTAAGCTGAAAACTTTATAAAACTATTAAGACTTATGACATTAAGATTTATATTATATAGATATTTTATATTTAATTTTATTTAAGTTATATTAAGACAAATATTGAAAAATAGTTTTTTCTGTCATTACGACTGTATGCAAATATTACACTTAGCATATGTGCAAAGGTGCGCACAAACTCAAAATTTCAGATAGTCAAAGGCAGATTGATAATAAATCAATAACCATACCCATTTATTTTCATAAAAACAAATACTAATCATTTGTTTACATTAAGGACAACTTTTATTTGTTGTAAACATATTTTACATGAACAAAAACAAGTAAACACATTTTACAGTATTACTAATATTTAAAAAAACAGACGATGTATTTCTGTGAATCAATTTTTCCCTTTTTTTAAACACTGATTTACGTCACATTTTTGCTAGTTACAAATGTGTATCCTTAGCAACTTGATAATTTGCAGGTTGATAATTTCTGCTTTCTCGCTAGTGCTTTCGCAGTGTAGAGAAAGTATGTCGCGAGGGAAAAACGGCGAAATTTCGACACCAAACTTTTATTGCCGAGCTCTAGTAACGAAAATGTGGATAAATAGCCCTATTGTAGTAAACTTTTATTGCTTGGCCCTATGTATAGTAAATTACTTCTCTCTAACATGTTATTTAGGCAGAGTCCATGTTTTGTGGGTCCTTGATACCGAAAAATTGATTGACAGCCAAACGTCTGTCTGTGGTCAACTAGTGCCTAAGCCGATCAGACGATTTTTTCCTAAAATTATATATCCCAATCAATTTGGCTGATTTCGCGGTCCCTTAAATTTGAACTCGACGTTTTAATTTTTTTGGAGGTGTACTTAACATGAAGCTTCTGGGACATTTTCAACATTTCCCCAAAAACGGGTCCAATTTTTTAATAAATTTTGTTGTCTTTTAAAGACTGATTTTGAAATAAGAGGTAGTTTTGGGAAACTTCTGGTAGTTTTCGCGTAGTTTTTCGTTGAATATAGGAAACAAATAATATGTAATAAATATCAAACATAACCTTACCTCACTATCACTGATACAACTGATGATCACGAGTGCATTGAGACCATATACGGGCATTTTTAAGCTAATTATTAAACCCAGAGCTAGGCACTTAATAAAACACCAAATGAAGTCGCCAGAGGATTTATTGCCCTTTGGTTGCTCTGAAGCCAATTTGAAGATCGCTTTGCATATGTACAAAGAGGAGCATGGAAGAGTTAAAATACAATTGTACGTTATTAATATTATTAGGGTTATTCATACAACTGTTTAGAATATTAATGAAAGGTGAATTGTACAAAATATTGTTTTATTTTATCTTCTTCCTTTCTAACATACTGTAAAATCTTAATCAGGACATTGCATGAATACATCAATCCGCGTTACAGCATGAAAGGTTTTGCTTTCTTTCAACTGATATTGATCGATCTATACTAAGTGGATAGAGTAGAACAATTAATAATCATGAAATTACAATATTCCCGACCTATCCCAAAATATTTTGAACACTCCATTAGTCAACATGTAGAATTTAATTTCCAAAGCCTGGCAGAGAAAAACCAAGTCAGGCAGCGACAGTCCAGAGCCAAATCACACGGTCTACTCAAAAAAGTACTCCAATCTCACGAATAAGGCAAGTCACGCGTCCAGTGGTGTTCGCCCTCGATTGTTTAGTGACTCCGGACACGTCAAATACCAGGGTCATTAGTCTCGTAAGTGTAGTGCATGTTTTTGCACGGGAGGTGGCGGTAATCTTCCCCCCTCTGTATGGCGATATCTGGCGCCAACCTACTGTCTACCGTCGGCTACCTAAGGCTAGTGTGGTTTTCCCCAACCAGGAATCTCCCAGCAACAGGATACCGCCCCAGCCGGGACAAACTCTAACTTTCCGACTAGTCTCCCGGCAGGTGTGGTAGTGTAGTACATGTCAGTGTGTGTATGTGTGTGTGTATGTGTGTAACGGGTGAGGATAGGACAAGGAAGAGGTAGGTGAGCTCACGCGCAGTCCGTGGCCCGTTTGTGAGTGTACTGCTCCGGCATTCGCCTGGTTTTGATCAGAGAAACCAAGGAAAACTACCGATCAGAGCAGCCGGTCACTAGAATTCTTCTCCACACAACAACTGAATTCGATCTCGCTAACAAACTAGTGTCGAAAATCCTACCACCGTCGGGTCTCCAACCTAGAACCTCCCGGTCAAAGGAACATCAGTTGATGCCTTGAACCATCTCTCCCGGTTTCGCCCTCGATGCAGGCTGGCATCCTATTAGACGCGCGTCAGAAGCGGCCGTGCACGCGAGAGGCGCTGAAGGCGACCAAAGGGCGAGGGCGGGGTGTGGGGCAGCGCCGCCGGGCCTGCGGAGAGCGCAGTCGAGATAAACAAGCGGACTGCGGAGCTGGGGCGACGACTGCGGAGGCTGGGTGTGTTTGCCGCGGCGCGGCGCGGCGCGGCGTGGCGTGGCGTGGCGTGACGGGGTCTCTAGCGGCGTGATCGGAATGGCTGCAGGGACCGCCTCGCCGCGAAAGCTGCCCGCCATAGGCACTGCGCGCGCCGCGTGGCTTAAAGAGGAACGACACTTGCTCGTCCTAGTCCAGGGCAGCGGCGGATTCAAGACGGAGGGGCATGAAGGTATTATCCGCACGTTTTCTTGAGCCCCGGAATACCTACCCCCCACTCCTTTGCCAACATTAATTGAATTAAGAATAAATGATAGCAACGAGCGTTGTGGACAAAAATCTGGTAACGAGAAATGTTTGCTCCAGTGTATTAGAAACTATTTTGCGTCTACTGCTATAAAGTGAACTACAAATTCGATGTCAAATTCCTTTTGTCAAAATAACCGAGCTCCCCACTCCTCTCGCATCTAGCGAAGCGAGGGCTCAACAAAACGTGCGGAGATAATGTGCTGCCCTCGTAATATAGTCCGAGTTAAATGTAGTGTCTCTGCAAGGTAGCGAGCTGGTCGGAGAGAGGGCCACTGGCATCGAATCGGAAGCTTAATTTTGGACCCTTTTTTTTTACCTTTTTTTTGGTATTGTATTGAATGACAGTGTTCACCTCTCTTTCCTGCCCTTGAAGAGATACCACTTTTAAATCGGATTGTAGGGTTGTCGTGCTGCTGGTTTTACTCCAGACATGATCTGCAATTTTGATTTGTGTTTGATACCAAGGAAACTGTTTCTGTGCCGGGAGAAGTATGCAGGGTTTACTAGGTCAGCTGTATTGAGATACGGTTAAAGCGCTGTTTGGGCAACTATGGAATAGCTGTATTTAATTTTATGACACTGTAAAAAATGGTGTAGACCGTTTGACGCCATTTAACTGAATTACAAATATGATTTCAAATGATAGAAAATAAAATTTTAGTTACTTGGAAAAAATCTATGATTGGGAAATTGAATTACTGCAAGGAAATTAAACATTTGTGTTCGTATTGAACATGATTTACTTTCTTTGGTTACTACTAAGGATAATTTCTTGTCCTCCACACCTGGTCAATAAACGGACATAAAATAACTCGTAGTGACGTGTGAATGAAACACTTTTGGTTAATGGCAAATCTTCCGCAGGTCAATATGTTATGTAATTTTACTCAATTATTTGAACCCGGTAGATCGTTCCGCACTTTGTAAATCTTTGTTTTGAAAGTGTAAACTCTGTACAGCATGTCTTCGCATAATATGAATTTCGTCTTATGCGAGAAAAAAATAGGTTCTGAGAAGGAATCATGACAATACGGATATACCTTTATAGTGGATGAGTCTCGTAACATTAACTTATCCCGTAATTTTTTAATGATCGAAGGTATTGCAATGCAGTTTTCACGGAAATGAGATAATGAGCTAATAGGTTCAAGTATTCTTTACTGTTTATCATATGTACTCTGCGAGATATTGAGGTACATTTTTCAAACAGAACAATACATATTTTAAGTGCGTCATGACAGCCAAAAACAGTAGAAGCCAATGACATACATACTGTCATATTAAATAAGAAATTTGTTTGCTAAGTTACTCTGAGTTACTTTGCGACTCACGATTAAAGTAAATGTTTAATGTACTGCCCTGAATGTACTCGCCGGTCCGCTAGTCAAGGTCAAGCAAAGCCATATTTCTTAGGTAAACGTCTTTCGTAAAATTGTTTTTTATCACAGTGTTTTAAAGTATAAACAAATTCATCTTCCCAAATCAGTTGTATTTTTTAAGACCAAGGACTCATAGTTTCCGAGTTATGAGCAACGGCGTGTATTGCAGTGTACTATGTGTCGCGGGTTGCGTGCGCTCCTGCCACAATTTCCATAGCTCCAATTTCCTTCTTTGTTCTTGATACACAATTTCTCAGAATAGGAAAGTGTTCCCATTCAGTCTTACAGTTGAAGATACCATTCTTTGATTTTCGGAAAGCGTAAACATAGAAAAAAAGCCATTTCTAAACACAATATTTGTCAATATGATTCAGAAGGGTCTTGAGAATGCATTCATACATACGTTTGCTTGATATATTTGTTAGATAATATATTGATGCGTTGGGTTTCCTTCCATTTTACTGCGTACTTCCAGCAATTTGTAAAATAAAACTTAGTTTTACGTCAAGTCTAAACACCTTTTAAAACTTGAAACGTATAAGGCATTTTCCTTACAATTTTACGAATATTAACAACACTTATATAATTATATTTCTCTCTACGAAAATTTTACAATACTTGTGGAAAAATACAAACTTCTATTTAAAAGAGTCAATATCTCCAAAAATGTTATTTATCCCACCATCCCCCGACAACTTGGCGCAAACCGCAACCCGACGTCTCCAACCGTTTCGAAGATATTTTCTATAGCCATCTTCGGCGCCTCACGCTGTATATTTACATCACACACCTTTTCGTACACCCGCACATCTCAACATTTTCGTTTCAGTTTCATTTCATAACCAGACTTTAGACAATATTGTCAAATAATGAACAGCATAAAGAAAATAATTTGGAAAAGAAATAGAAATCTTTTCTATGTTTTACACTACGAAATAATCACCTTGTGTTGAAATACTTGAATTTATCTTCTCTTGCAGTAAACAAATGTTTTAAAAGAGATATTACAATGCCTATTTGTACACTCAATTTTTGAATTACATATTTTAACGAGTCGAAATTAGTGGCGAGGTTTCACCCTTATTTGGAATCAAGATGTGTGTATACATTGCCAACTGGGATAGAAACACAAGGCAGCAATGTTTTCGATATCATGGAGACGGTCGACTTAAGAAGATGGACGAAATCACTGTGGAAAGACGAAATCACAAATCATATAGAAAATGGAGGTTCTAGAATAAGACGTAAATGATTGATAGACCATTTAAGTCGAAGTGGCGTAACTCAGTGAAAAATTTCAAAATAAGAAGTGATATTGGCTGTATGTTTGATTGAAGACAATACTACGGTAACGTAAATGAACTGTAATATTTGGGAAAGTCGATACTGAAGTGTACTATAGAATATGATATAAAGAAAGAACTTTTGGTCATATGAGGTGAAGAAGGTAAACTTAGGTACTCTTCTCGGAATTTGTTGAATAAATTAGCGTTTTTTATTTAATATTTCAGTAAGTTACCATTCAAATCAATTGTGTATGCCACAGAATCATTTGCCCTAAATAAATAATTAGGTAGATATTTTTTATTTTCCCTATTATGTACATTTTAATTACAAAGTAAAAAACATTTTATGAAATCTTTTCATTCACAATAATTTCAAATTGACGTACAGACACACATATATACGATGTGTGGTCATTCAGGAAGTGAAATTCAGAGTACCAATTTTCAGGTTTTAAATGAACAGCTTGTGATAACAGAGACAACGGAGCGTTTGTATGCTAGATCAATGGATTGCTCTATTAAGCAAACTAAATTCAAAACAAACGTACTAAAGTTCAAAGGGTGCAAGAATTATATGACGATACAACGGAATATGGTAGCAGTTTGTAGAGATACTAATTGCTTTTGGCAATTGCAAATTCCGAATGACAAAGGAAATTACTACAGTACTTGCTGTGAATGAGTGTGGAAACGTGACTTCTCCCCATTATATCCCTTCAATTACGATAGCAAATTTACTATTTTTTGTTTGTTAGTTAAAGCTATTCATCTAGTTCAAAGTTGATCATTTTCTTTTGTAGTAGTGGAACAAAAAATACTAATAGACTCTAACATGTCATTCTGAACTTGATCAAAATTTAAACAGACATTCCTTGCTCACAGTAATACGTTTGTGGACAGCTTCTGAAATCCAATATTCAAATTATCCAGGTCTGAAATTAATTTACAACATCAAACGAATTTAAAATTGGAATTTATTTTTTTGGTGAACTGTATAAATATAAAGTAAAGCAATGAATTCTCTTAAAAATATTCCATAACAATCGTTTGAATTTTTTAATAAATTGATCATTTCTTTTCCATTTTCCGAAATAACTGCTCAAGTAAGTTTATTTCTTTGTTTACTAAGTATTTCCGGAAGTTTTTCCCCCAAACTTTGCCTTTTCTCCATTACCTTTCCAATTTTAGACAAAAATCCCCAATGTGCTCCCACTTGCCTGGAGATCACCAGTGGCAGCGACTCGTCGGTGAGTGTGATGGTGTATATGCCCCGCCTAAGAGTTAATAACATGCAAAAATACACAAGCTTTAGAGAGCACTTCTCGCTCTAACGACTCCCTGAAATTTCAAACTGCACATTTACATGTATGATGGGCTTGGGACAGTTACATGGTAATTCACACCTGCCTCATAAAACTTCTCGCAAATCCTGTGCAGGGCGGTCTTAATTGTACAAACATTCAGTGAGGACTTATATTATAGAAGTTTCTTTTCTTTTTCTTCGCGTAAATCAGTTTTGATATTATTCTTATATTTGTTATTATTATTTCACTATTATGATTATTACTATTATATTATTTGTATTTTATTATATTACCTTATTTATGTAAATAATTTAAACCGAGTTATACCCAATTGCAGTTTAAATAAATTTATGTTTATGTTATCTTTATCTTTAATTAGTAAACGTCAATATTTCAGTTGGCTTAATTCTGGCTTTTATTATTATTTGTTCAATTTTTTATGAAGGGGTTGTAGCAGTAACGTGGTGAGACACACTCGAACAAAATCGAGATATTAACATTTACGAAGAATGGGACGTTTGTTGTGATTAGTGTACTTTTTTCTTATTACTACACCAATCTCTTCTTATAATGTCGGGATGGAATAAAACTGTGAGAGCATCATAGTACCTACGTAAAAAGACACAATCAAATCCGTTCTTAACTTAATATCTCTAATGTAACATTCAGTCAATTTGGTCTATTCTGAAATAATTCTTCCATACATCGCAATCAGTGAAAAGTAGAAAGGTAATTCAATGCGTTTAATCTCAATTCTGGCGTAATAATGGGCAATAGTGCGCGATCGCTTCTCTTTCTTCCCACTCCTTAGTGCATGGTGTTGGGTTGATTCTCTGTGAAATAATTATATGCGTTGTCATATATGCGTACGCATATAATTATTTCATTAGAAATGCCAACGATAACGCACCACAACACCTTGATTCTCTGTTCCAATACAGACCGTCTCCCAAGGAGTCAAAAGACTCCGGCAGAAGTGCAGTCAGTTTTGGGAAGCCGAAAGAGATATACAATAACAATGGCATTTTCTAATGTTAGTAACCACAATTTTTAAATTAGCTCTTTCAAAATCGATTCCGATTCAGCCGGGAACAATCATTTTCTATCTCATTAGCATGAAGTGAAATAGTAGGGAATGGCCATGAATATAATATTTTGGAGTGAATAATCTAAATCTATTTAAGATAATGAGAAATGAAGTTATCTGTATTAAAATATATTTAAATGATCATAGTGTAAAATAAATAGAGAAGTGAAATGACTCGAAGATTTACAGGTTAAATCTGATGCTCGGATGTTGGGCTTAAAACTGGGTGACTCTTATACTCGCATGTAAATTTGTTGCTGATTAGTGAATGTCTTTTCAGATACAGCGTAGTGCTGTTTCTGCCTAAATGCTTAAATAAATGATTATTTCTTCACTTAACTAAGAAATACCTATTTGGTAGACATGTAACTTTCTTTTGTTAGCACGATACATGCAGCGTGTTTGCTACGTGCTATTAGTCGCATTTACATCCGTTGCTGATTCTCGGATGTCTTTTCAGATACAATGTGGTGCTGTTCCTGGTGACGTACGTGTTGCCCATGTGCGCCATGGTGGTGTGCTACACGGCCATGGGGCGAGAGCTCTGGGGCAGTCGCTCCATCGGGGAGCTGACGCAGCGCCAGATAGACTCTATCCGTTCCAAGCGCAAGGTAAGGCAGTGGCAAGAGCCTACCTCACATTGCAAAACAATTTGGTCGGGTACGTATTTGAACTTGAATCAAAGTGATTTTTCGCACGAAGTTTAATAGTCTAGCGTGAAGTAAAGTGGCATACTACATCTCGTAAAATAAAGTGACATAAAGTGACATACTATCTCGCGTTAAGTGACATGAAGTCTATGGTATTTGATGTACTTTTAAACGACGAAACAATGTAGATACGTTTAAAATGTATTGGTGATCTCATTAAACGCAATATAACTAGAGGAATAAAAATCAGAAAATATAAAAAGCTTTTATTCCCACGCATTGTTTTGCCGTTTAAAAGTAATTTCTGAAACTTTTCTGTATTTTGTAACGATTTACTTCCGAAGAGAATATGTAGTACACGAATATGTCATTCACTTGTTTTTAAATTTCAATGAGCTTGCACTACTCCTTGAGGTTCGTAAATATCTACTGGCTGTAAAATACTTTAGGTATGAGTTTGATACAGAACTGTACTTTAATGAAGGAATCTGTTAAAGTAGGTTGGTATTGAGGGTAGAGGTGATATCTAAACGTCTGTCAAAATTTTATCAGGCTGTGGACCTTAAGAACAACTATCCTCATTGTAGTGTATATGTGTAATGCAACATTAACACTTTTGGAAAGCATCTAACAATGACTTTTCAGTGTACAACAAAAATGTGTAAATCAAAAAGCTGTAACTTCCAATTATTATGGCTTTCAAGGGGCGGAACAATTTTAAGCGGAATAATTTTCCATACAAATGTACTCGTGTAATAAATCTTACCAACCAGAAAAAAAATAATTGATGGCGGTGTTGCCCGGCTGCAGAACCTCTAGACAATTGTGAGATACTCTTCTTCATTATGAGAAATATATATTTTCCGCTGCCATGCGTAATCAATCCGTGGAAACACCTATTTTAGAATTGCCAGGTCTGCCCCCACAAACACGTTGCGATCTTATTTCAGTATCTGTAGAGGTGGAGAACATAGTTCAATAGAAACCACATAGTGAATGATGAACTTCCAAAAAACGAACGTAGTCATCGGTCTCCATTGAAAGGCCCGCAGTAAGAGAAAGTTTTCAAAACAAAGATGAACTTGGCATACCTCACAAATTCAATATATTTCATCATAAAGTTGCTACTAAATCCAAATGTAATATATACCCAAATAGATTTACTATTAGTTCCTAAATATATAAACATTCCCTTCAATTATTTTCCAACTTCTGGAGTTCGCTGTTGACCATTAGTTTGATTAATTGATTAACTAGTGATTCCGGGTGCGTCAACTGCTAAGGTCATCAGTCTCGTCAGTATAGTGCATGTTTTTTATTCCTCTGGAAGTGACGTTGATCTACTCCCGCTACATGGTTAGATCCGGCGCCGACCTGTCCGCTAGCAAGTTTTTCCCCAACCGGATATCTCTCACCAGCAAGTCACCACTCCAGCCGGGAAACTCTATAAGCTCCCGACCAGTCTCTCGGCATGTGTGGTAGTTTAGTACGTGTGAGTATAAGGGTGTGTAAATAAGAGTTGAGGATATGACAAGAAAGAGGAAGAGAAGATCGCTCGCGGTCCGTGGCCTGTGGGTTAGGGCACTGCTCCGGCATTCGTCTGGTACTGATTGGAGAAACTACGGAAAACTACTGATCAGAGCAGCCGGTCCCTACAATTATTTTTCATACAGGAACTGAATTCGACCTAGCTATCTAGCCAGAGCCGAAAACCCTGCCTCCGTCGGGACTCGAACCTAGGACCTCCCGATTAGGGACACTGCAGTGACATCAGTTGTCCTGAGGCACCTCTTCCTGTTTATCCATTAGTGTTTTCCGGAATGTCATTAGTATGAACCTTTTAATCCTTTACATTTTGTTAAATCAACATTTTTTCCCTTCAACGTATTTCTTTCCTTCATATTTCAAACAATATTGAAATTAAATTCTCCAAGTAGTATAATGCAACATTCATAAAACTACATACGAGTGGTTGGCAATATATCTTCGCATTAGGCAATGAAATGTCTCAATTTACTTTTTCATGTGAAATAGATAGCATTTTTTATTAATTTTTAATAGCCTTCTGGCATAATAAGCTTTGGTGTTTGATAGGTTATCTCCTAATGCGGCCAATAATTAGTGTTACTAGTGCAGGAGGAGTGGCCCCACATTCAGGGGCAAATGTGGAATGAGTAACTTCGTTGTATGAAATTTCCCACAGCATGGCCATTGGTAAAAAGTAATCTTCATCGACTCCTCTACATGCCCTAGAAGTTTGTAGAATTTTTCCGAATCATGTTAGCAACACATCTCAAAACATTTAAATATATAAAATGTGTTAATGTAATGTAAATGTCGCGCAAACATGCTACAGCTGACAAGAACTGATTCTACGTAAGGCGGTGTCTTTTCTTGTTCTCTGACAGGTAACCAATTTCAATCCTAAAGAATTGAATATATGTGAGATATCCGGAAGTTTCAAGTAAAGTTTGATGTCATCTATGCCGGATGGAATAAAGGGGAGAATTGGAGGAGCTTCGTGGAGAATGCCAAGATGAGTTGGAAATAGATGAGGACGATATGAGGGTCATGGATCTTGGTTTAATTAGATCAGGGCAACAATGATCATTCGGCCTAGACTGGCATTGATATCAACTTCCATTCGTGTAGAAACACTACACCATTCGTGTAGAAACGCTACACCATTCGTGTAGAAACACTGTACATGGCTCATTAATTTTCATCGCATTAGTCAAAAAATGCCTTATTGGGGCAGTTCAAGATACTATTAAGCACTAGTTAACACAGAAACTGACGTTAGTCTGGCTCAAAGTGACAGGGCTCAAAGTGACCGGACTCAGGCACTGCTGATAGCAAAGAAAACTGCACGCTGCAAAGGTTGTGATGGCAATAACATTTTAATGAATACAATAGAAATACACTGGGAAGATGGAATGAAACGTATATTATATGTGCATTTTAAATGCAGGTGTCACGCAAATTATATTAAAAGAGATTTGTGTATTAATTTATAGATGTTGAACATAATTAAAATATAAATATGCAAAAAACTCTCATGTTTATTTCGTGCAACAGATGTTTTATGCAGTATTTTGTCGAAGCCAAGTGTTGACGATTAATAATAGGTAAAAATACCATCCACACTAAAGCTTAATAAATACACGGGAATATGATGAAAAATAAATATGTAGTTTATTGAAACGATTTTCGAAATAATTACCCTTTGTGGCTGATAATGTCATTTAACCATTGTTTCGTGAATTAACAATACATTGATATACATTTTTAAATGCATACGTTTAATGAGAGAAATTGGATGACGAAAGAAACACAAACATCACAAGGCATTTTATTTCATTTCCAAGAGAAAAAAAATGTCATTGTAGTTCACATTCGTAAATGAATGACATGTTTGTGCACCTAAAAACAAGGGCATTCCATTTTACAATTATGTTCTAGATAGTCATACTTTCATATGTTAAATAAATTTATAAACATAAAAAAATTGTAGAAAAATTTTACGCTTTTGCATTTTTTAGGAAAAAATAATTCTTTTGCATTTGAAGTCAGAAACAATTAACAACTCCACAGTCTCATTAAGAAGATAGAAACAATTTTTTTACTTCAAGAATAAGTCACCTTCCTTTTCTTCGGAACTGTATATTACAATAAAAACTAAACTTTAAAGGCCAAATTTGGGTTTAGGTTGAAATAATTAAATATGAATATAACACAAAACAAGCAAGCTTCAGTCGATCAATAACAGGTTAAACCAATAAAATAACGAGAAAAGAAGCCAAAAGATAATTACAGGTCACATTGCAATCTCCATGTCGCAACAATTCAAACTTGTATATAATGGAATGTTCAGTACACAACATTGCGTACCATCGTTCAATGCCTTTCAGAATTAATCACAAAAACAAAAAGAAGTTATCGTCAATCGAAGGATTCAATTGAGTCACTCGCAGTCGCGAAGCAGTTACAGAAATCGAGGTTCAACCAAGGTGTCCTCATCTTCAATAGATGCTGCAGGGTGCAGCCATTTTACATAAGCGTTACGTTGACGCGCGTCGTAGAATAAGACTATCTTATGGAAAACCTCATACGAGTGCCTTGGTCCTTGCGCATAAAATACAGTGGTAATTTACGACGTGCGTTACTTTTCGGGCGTCAAACGCGCGTCAACGTAACGCCCGTGTAACACAGGCCTTAGCGGCCTCCGGGAATACCGTGTCGGGACAGTACTGAGGGTCTGGTGTTGGCGCCAGCACTGCTGCGGCCGATCCTTTAAGCATGCCCGAGCGCTTCCCCGGGCGGCACGGGTAGCGTGGGGGTGGCGGCGGCTGCGGCGGCGGCGCTGCGGGGCGGCGGACCGCGGGCGCGCGTGGCGAAATCCAGCACCACGCTGCTCTCGTCCACGGGCATGCGGTGGAAGTGCGCGCTCACCAGTCGCACCAGCTGCGCCTTGGCACCACACAAACGCGCGCCGCGCTCACTTGCTTTGCCCGGTTGATTCACGGATTTGTGTTTCCGGGCGCGTCGACTGCTAAGGTCGTTCGATACTTGACTTCTAGGCTGTCCGGGTGACGCCGCGTCGTTGGCAGAGAGGCCGACGTTACGCCTGTCGTATCGCAGGCTTCTTCAGGGTAGTGAGGACTACACTACCTACCCTGAAGAAGCTTACTACCATACATAACCAAGCTTACTGCCAACGACGCGGCGTCACCCGGACAGACTAGAAATCATGAACTCGAGCCGCGGAAGCCTACGTGGACGCCGTTAGATACTTGGCTGCCCGGGAGACGCCGCGTCCAAGGCACAGGAGCCAACCTGCGACTACCATTCGGCGTTTCGGTCGCTATTCTGCGACCTTCCTCAGGGGGAAGTGCCTTCTTCCTTAGGGCTTCCTCAAAGCGAGGCATTTCGTCCAGTTGCAGAATGGCGGCCGAAACGTTGACCCCTGTGCCTAGGTCGCGGCGCCTACCGGGCAGTCGAATAACTAGTGACTCCGGACACGGAAGCCTATTCTCGCTGATAAAATCAATAGGTTTGTAATTATGAAGTGCGTGTTTTTATCACACAAGGTGATGGTGATATTTCGTCGCTTGATGGCGAGATCCGGTGACGACCAAACGTCAGTTTACTGGGTTGTTCTCATCCAGGTACTTCTCGCCAGCGGGGCAGCGCCCCTGCCGGGACAAGCTTGAAGCTCCCGACTGCTCTCCCGACATACGACCGTGTCGTAGTGAAGTTATATACGTGCAAATGTGTGAGGGGTGAAGGTACAACAAGGAAGAGGAAGAAAATATCGTGCTCGGTCCGTGGCAAGCTTGATCCGCACTTCTCCCCCATTCACCCGATGGAGAGCGGCGAAACCACGGAAAACTATCGATCAGCGCAGCCGGCAGCTAGACCTCTCCTTCAGAGAGAGTCTGAATTCCACCTTGCTATCTAACTAACGTCGAAAATTCTGCCATCGTCGGGGCTTGACTGGAACTCTAGGACCACCCGATTAGAGGCACTGCAGTGTAATTGATGTCCTTAACCACCAAAACCATTGCATGTTTGATTGAATGTGTTTCCGGGCTAAAGTCATTAGTCTCGAACGTGTTCCTGCTATTTCCGGGAAATATCACTCTTTCTCTCTTTCTCTGTCTTTCTCTCTTTCTCTTTCTATCTCTTTCTCTCTCTTTACCTGTTTTTCTCTTTCTCTCTTTCTTTCTCTCTTTCTCCCTTTCTCTCTTTCTCACTCTGAAAAAAAAACTCCGGCACAGAGCTTGGCTGGCGGGGTTTCTCTTTCCAATCCCCTTTCCATCTCCCCACCCCCACCCTAAAGTGGGCACCGCACCAACCTGAACAAACTGCAAGCGCTCGACTGGTCTTGCGACATGGGTTGTAGTGTAGTCCATGTAAGTGTGTGTGCAAGTAAGGGGTGAGAATAGGACAAGGATTAGGAAGTGAAGATGGCATGTAACCCGGCCCGTTTGTTAGAGCACTGCTCGACATTAGCCTTGTAATGATTAGAGAAACAATGGAAAACTATAGAAGTTTTCTCCAGACAGTGGATGAACTTGACGTAGCTATTTAGCGAGTGTTGGAGAAATTCGTAACTCCTAGGTTTGAATAGTGCAACAGTCATCAGGTCTAACTTGAAAACGCAAAGACAAAAACTTACGTGTACATGTAACTTCCAGGAGGGTATGGAGAGCGCAAAATGAGCCTGAGAGCAGAATGGCGGCTTATATAATGTAATACTATTACGGTGCAGTTCACACATTGTTAGCATGTCACAGCTAGTGACGAATGTTGAGGTCTTTGCGCCCTAAGCGATTCACATAAACCATCTTTAGGCCTGCTCTGAGGAAAATTGCCAAAGTAATTTGGACCAATTTTTTTTTTTTGCTGATCAGTTTGTTGGGAAGAAATGCGTCGGAAATGGAGCGTCGTGCAGAGTCAAAGACAAAGCACTAATGACTTGCATACTCCGAAGGTGAAAGTCACTTCATCACTTGGACAGGCATAGAAAAATGTCAGCTGCACCCTGAAAGTATTAGGTTATACAGGCCGCCATTCCTATCGCAGATACTTTTTGTCTTTGGCTGTGACCTCTTGTCAAGATCTTCAATAAAACATTGGTACAGACAACACTAACACCAGTTATTTCAACAATGATAATATTATTAATGTATTGAGTTTATTTCTTCAGCAGAGTTCGGAACTTTTTGTCACATTTTTTACTTGTTCCTCCAATCATTTTCAACGATATATTCAAGCAAGACACCAATGATTTACCAAAATTCGTACATTAAAATAGAATTACGTACTTTCTAATTAAAAATCAGCTTGCGTTTTTTAATTATGATTAGTAATCGGAAGTGAATTTGTCTAATGCCTTCATTGTCACAATGTCTAATACCTTCATTGCGAATCTTGAGTTTCATAACTAAATATTCGTCAATTTCCCCGTCAAAAATTCTAGAAAAAAGCTAAATTTCGTTACACATTATCTCACGTCTTGTCTTGGACGTTCATTACCAATGAAAATCTAGCGATTCAAAGTTCAAAGCAGCACCAATTCTATGTCCAATATACGATTTTTCACGCAGGAATGCTTTTGGTCGTGCTGTGTTAAAAATAAAATGTTTCTGATGTGTGTCACATGACGTATGTCAATGAAGTTTGACAGTTTATGTTCGAACATTCTAGAACGATAATCACACGCCCTTTGTTTCCCATTCACTACGTGTGTATGTGAAGGGTGCATTTCGAGTCAGAAAAAGAGTTGAATCTATCGCGACGTTATTTTATTTTCGAATGACCTGTTTATACGAAAACTCTATAAAGTGTAATATTCAATATATTTTTTAAATACATACAACTTTCGCAATACTGCATGTCGTTTATAATCAAATATGTATTAATCACCATAAAATATTCTTAGTGATCTGAAACGAATGGCACGTCCCTCAATGTGCATTACGTCAAATCTAAATTAACGAACCAACGGCATTTAAAACAATATAATCTGTTTAAAAAATAAAATAAATCAAACAAAAGATGATCGAAAGGTACTTGAGAATAAGGTAAGTTCAAAGTACTGTGCAAATATTTATGTAAATGTCGAGAAATCCTCATTAAAGTAGTGGTGCTAACACAGCACATACTTTCACGTATTATTTGTACCTTCTTCAAATTTTGGAAATTCTGATAGTTCAATGAAAATGAGACTGGCCAAAATTTTAAGTGTTCTTTTCTGAATCGTTAGAAAAAATAGAGCCGCTTTTTAGACAGTTTTTTTTACAAATTCAATAACGCCAAGCAGAAATTATACGAAAATATTTCGTTTTTACAAAAATATTAACATATCCTTTTTTAAATTTTATTTTTTAAAGAAATGTTCTTGACAACAAAATTGTCTTTCTTCCATATTGCACTTTTGCGATGTTAATTGTTTGCATTGTTCTGAAAAATTTGTACGTGACCATATTTCAAGATTTGTCTTAGAACAACAGATTTCATCTATATTTGGATGTTGAATTGTTCGAGATCGATAAACTCTAATCTTTAACCGATCTCCATGAAAGTTAGCACATCTACGTGTTTGTTTTTAGTATAATGTTTTTATCTCGTTCATTTGGTTGTAACTCATTAGATGGAGCTGCATCTTGCTTCAGATAAATGCAATTTTCAATCCACCTGGGCTTAATTGGGCGGCACGGGGTAAGCGAGGGGGTGACATGGGAGAAGAGAAAGGATGAGAGAGAAAGAGAGAGAGTAGGACAACGTCTGTTGGATTCTGCTAATTAAGAATAATATCTCCACATTTTTAACTTTTACAATTTCCGAAAAATCAGGGTTTTTTAATGAGTATAAGACCCGCGCCATTTTACTTTCAATTTTCTTTCACTATTCGAGAGCAAAGTTTATTCACAACATTTGGAGCCATTTTTTCGAAAAAATGTTGAGGCTTCATATGAAGTACCCCCAAAAGCCAAACATCCGTTTCAAATACGCAGGGACTCGATTGTTCGCTCAAATCGATCCGAGAATATCCATTTTGGATAAAATCGCCCGGACAGTTTGGGCGCTAGCGTTGACTACAGACGGATAGATGGACGGATGGGCGCACGGACGGACGGACGGATGGACGGACGGACGGACGGACGGACCGAGAAAGAGACTGACGTTTTTCTATCAATCAATTTTTCGGCATCAAAGACATACAACATATGAATGCTTGCGGCACAACGTGAGAGAAGTAATTTACTACATATACAGAAACAAGATTTATTCAACTTTTCAATGCAGTAAGCTTTCTTCATACCAAGCAAGGCGAAAAAATAAAATCAGACCATGAATTACTTTTTCCATATGATTGCAACACATTATCGATACCTACGACTTAAAATACACTTATAAGGTGTTTTATCCGGTAGCAATGTTTCAAGCCGTTTCATTAATTTTCTAGAAAAATACTGAGGCGCAATTTCTCTCCATTTACAACTTGTGAATCCAGCATGTCATTTTGAAACAGATAATTCACTGTCCCCGTGAATATACACATACATGAATATTCATGGTGCACGGAACGGTGTTGTGTTAATTATTTTTCATTAGACTTCACTGATTACATGATTAATCCGGGATAAATTTACTATGATGTCATAGCCAATTTTAAAAATCATTTGAATGGATATTGCAACATTCGTTGTGATGCAGTTATTTTGAAATAAGTATTACCATCAACTAGTCAATTTCGGAAAAGAGATTAATTAAACTAGTAGTGCTACTAAATGGCAGAGACATTTTCATATTATTTGTAGCTGTTATGTAAAATAAAATTAATTATATTGCAAATTTCGAACTTTTAGTATTTCAATTATAGCGTGCAAATTTCTTCTTATAATACCACTTGAAACATAATTGAATATGTAGATTACCAAATTTCATTTAAAACTCACTTTATAAGTAAAATTGACTTTTTTGTTGCTTACATAACTAGCGATACGCCTAAAATCAGGGGTCTATACAGTGCATCTATTCATCTGAATGCCATATAACAGCGTTTGTCACCATAACAAACTATGATTCATTAGCATAAAAACATTAATTCTGGCAATCAATAATGAACAAAATTTTCAAAGTTATTTAAAACACTAGGTAAACCCTAAAGTATTATCTGATGAACGTCCAATGCAAAACGCTTAGCATTAAAATCACCTACCACAATCATCTCTACAATTGGTCAAGGGTTCTTAAAGACATTGATCTTTAAGAACCCTTGACCAATAGTAGCTGTCTCATTAATGAAAACGTGGAGCTATAGAATGGCGCATACTTTCTCGTAGTTAGATTTCTAATTTCGTTGGTCTTAGCTATCACTTCAGTTTTGCCTGTTCCTCTTCCATATTGCAATCTATTGGTGCCTAAAGGATATTTTTCACATCTCTGCTTTTTCGATTCCCTAATGTTAGATTTAAAGTATGACTTTAAGAATATCATAGGAGAATAACACATCGTCCTAAATGGACAGTTTCGTTGAAAAAATTGTAATCAATTGGCAAAAAATATCTAAAGTATAGTAATTGTATGATGACGTCGAAAGAGATTGATGTTTCTGTATTTTTCGAAAATTTAGTTAACAGTGAAAATCGGACCTATGGCACCTTTGTAAGTGTATATCTCTTTATTATTACCAAAAATTTAGAGAACATTTTTGAAAAAGATTTTTGAAAAAGTTTTTTTTTTAAAAAAAACGGGGTTTCATGTAAAACACCCGAAAATGTAAATAATGTCAAAATTGCAGTTTCAAGTGACCCCAGATCTCCGGGGAGCATTCAGTTTGAAAAAAAATGCAAAAGTTGAAATTTCGGCGCTAGTGTTGTTCACAAACAGAAAGACGTACGAACACAGACGAACAGACAAACAACAGATGGACGGACGGACGGACAGACGTTTTGAAAAATAATTTCGGTGTTAGGGGACACAAAACGATTATTTCTGTTGGAATATCGAAGTAGAGTTTCCGCGCCATTACATAACTTTCTGTATGCAACGTATATTGCTCCGTATACACGTATGAATTCGAGAGAGTAAATGTTGCCATTAAAATATATGATGTCATGAATAATGCCATTATTCATGTCAAAGAGATAAGACATCGCGGTGCCCCAGTGAGATGCAGACATTAACAGGAAATCAAACATTTTCATTTAACTATTTCTACTGATACTCTTTCATGAGGAAAATTCGAAAATTTCAAGACACTTCTCTATGTTGAGAACTGCGTGTTTCTGTGTAAGTAGAGAGAAAGGGAGAAAGATGAAAGAAAAGTGGCGAGCCCCGAGTTCAGTTTGTGAGGGTACTGCTCCGACATTAGCCTAGAAATAATCGGAAAAAATACACCGATCAGAGCAAATCACCGATCAGAGCAAATCACAGATCAGAGCTATCTAACTAGTGTCCATAATCTTTCATAGGCGGCACTTGATCTCTAGGACTTCCAGGTCAGGATAGCGAGTTCGAACCCCGCTTCGGTAATGGATTTTTGCTTATGCGTTTTGTTATAGTGGAAAAGGATCGAGATCGCCTGAAACCCTCTTTCTTCCTTCTCTTACCCTCTTTACATTTACCAGTTTAGGTAGGTTGGACATGAACATATGGGCTAATGTGGCAAGAAAATAGGAAACTGAGTCTAAAGGTCGTAAGGACCATTAGTTTTTGCGAGGTATTGAACGCCAAGATTGGTAAAATGCAGCACAGACAAAGGTGCCCAAAAGCGAATGCCCAACAGCGTCCCCGATGACAAAATGAGAAGTCGGATAAAGGGAATTTGAAACCCATCAACGGAGAAAATTGAAAGAATACGTAAAGAAATGCAAGAAAGGGATAACGTGATAGTGCCTCCCAAAACCGTAATAGATTAGTGACTTGAAATAAAAGGCATGCATTTTCTTAACTTTCAATGTATGTACTTTAAGTATATATGCATATACGCATGTCTGTATGCTTGTATGTAAGTGTGTGTGCGTGCGCGAGCGCGTGTTTCTGTGTCAGTGTGTTCCGCAAAAACTTTTTATCTACTGGAGCGGTCGGTCAAGAAACTTTCTCTATTTTACGAAAACCTTTGAGTTTGGCATCGTTCCTTGTTCTGGCTAGCTTTCCACAGATGTCCCAAACAATAGCCGAATGCCGAGATGCTCCAGTGAGCAGCCAACATCGCGTGCCTTGGCCCAGCGCTTCTCATAGTGCTGGCTGGCAGTGTTGCCTCCTGCATGTTGAGAGAGCGCCGAGGATATGAAGGTGCTCGGGCACGATCGGCTCTAGTCTAGTAAAACGCTAGTTTCACCGGGGCAACTTCAGCGCACCGCCGCCAGCAGCCTGCCCCGAAGCTCAGATAAACACGCTTCGTTTTCACGAATTTCAGCGAATGCGCCCATGCGCAGAGCGACTTCTCTACGCATACACGCATTCGCTACAATTCCCGAAACAATTCGCCGGAAGGAAGCGTGCAAATCGGATCGCGGTCTCGCCTTCGAGCAACACTAGGCTATTCTATGTGAGGCGGGCACCTTGGTGACGCAGGGCGCGCCGGCGCCCAGGCCGAAGCGGCGGCGGTACTCGCGCAGCGCGCGCACGGGCAGCAGGTTGAAGTCGACGCGCGGGCCCCGCTCGCCCCGCTCGCCCGCGCCCTCCTCCCCCTCCGAGCACGACCACTCCTCGTCCTCCTCGTCCGCCTGCGCACACCGCAACACGCGCCGGCGTCACTCGACAGCAGTCATTTTTTTAGTTATTTTAGTTATTAAGAAATAACAACTTCGGTATGAGCAAAAGAATGACATTTATGTCTGTGGGTTCGTAGGCTTCCGCGGCCGGAGTCAATGCATTCTTGGCTATCCGGGATGAGCCGCGTCTCGGTCAATTGTGCTGACGTTTCGGCCATCTTGCTGTGGCCTTCTTCAGGGCTATGTTGTTGAGGAAGCTATACAGCAGTATAGTACTGAAGAAGGTCACAGTAAGATGGCCGAAACGTCAGCACAATTGACCGAGACGCGGCTCATCCCGTATAGCCAAGAATGCATCTATGTCTGTACTTACGTGGCTGACCGGGAAACGCCGCGTCCTAGACACATGTTGCGGCAGCTATTTTGCGGCCTTCGTCAGGGCAAAATGCCTGGCGGGCCGAAACGTTGCAACCTGTGCCTAAGACGCGGCGTCTCACGCAAAGTAAATACTGACTCCGGCTGTGGAATCGTAAAGTTTCATGACACCAATGTCGTTTATGTCATACTTGGCTCTGTCTGAGACAGTTTGAAACCCGCACACAAAAACCTTTTTAAAAATCTTTTTTCTACGGAAAGAGCACTGTATAACTTAATTCAGTTATTAAGTTCATTCAAATGATTGAACCGTCCAAAATATTAGTTATGGTTTTTATTGTCTCATATTTTGTTTCGTGAAGAGTTTTACAAGAGATGGCTAAAGTATTATTCTGGACCTAATAGCAATATTACAATATTAAGTATCCGTTACAAATAATATGAAGTGTTATGGAGTTGTAATACTGTTAATTTTTGTATTATAAATGTATAGGGAAGAATATTTCAAGGTTTGTATGGTGGGGAACGATTAAATGCGGTTTTATAGCCGTTGCTCAGGCATTCTTCCTTTCAAAATCGCTTATTTCAACAAGCGCTACATCCCATTTCCAACGTAATTCCACTATCAACTATTCAACTAATCCACTATCAACTATCCACTATCAATTCCACTATCAACTAATTCAACTATCAGCACTCAACGCATCTCCAAACTCGAAGCGGGAGTCGCTCCTGAAAAGTTCACAACCTTTTTTGAACTAATTTCTTCAGTCACACAAGTATACCTATTGTGTATACGAAAATGTATCTATTGTGAAGCCTACTGACTTTTTCTTTCACTGGCAGGCTGGCCGAAATAGGTGCCTCCCCGCCTCCCCGCTTCCCTCCGGCCTGATTACGGCGCGCGGCGGCGGCCGCCGGCGGCCGCGGCGGCGGCAGCCTGGGCGGCGCGCAACCCTCCTACGCACGCGCAGTCGGCTGTCGGCGGCGCGCAGCACCTGCGCACGGCGCGCGCGTCGGCCCCGGCGTGATGCGCTGCGCAGCGGAGCCCGCGCCCGCCGCGCCGCGGCGCGGTTCCTTGCGCGCGCGGCTCGCCGCCGGCGACTGTCCGACTCGGAGTTAGGAGGGGTCCGAAAATTGAAACCCT
>BOPP01000030.1:4890409-4918452 GCA_017312745.1 Gryllus bimaculatus
GCGAGAAATCATGAGCGAAAAAAACTTCGTCGAACTTCATGATGAAGTAGTGGAAGTGAAACTGCAGAGCAACTGCAATTCAGTTAATGGCGTTTTATAACTTCAACAGGCCCTGGTGGAAAGAGCATTCAAATGAGATTCGAACATGAAAAAACTACAAAATTTAAGAGAGAAATAGAAGCAGTAACGCCTTCCATATTTCAACTTCCATAGTCCAACGAAGAGGGTAATAAAACAAAAATATAACAAAAACCTTTTATCCTATCACTGTCAACTTTAAAATAAATTTTCAGCTCGCCAGCGAATCTGACTCGCCTGCAAAGCCAGAAAATAATCCTAATCATGTGCATTAATTTAATTAATTTTAAATAACATCAAACTTCTGATTTTTTATTTTTTCTTCTTAAAATTGTACACATTTTAGTAATTAAAAGTATGAATAAATTTATAATTCAAATTTTTAATTCAAATGTATAATTTTATTGAATATATACACATGAGGGCAATAAGAATTCGTTCTTCAAGTGAGATAGCTTCATGATTTCGTCAATTTTTCTTATGTCTTCTGTGATCATATTCAAAATTTTATCAAAACAGTCACTACTTATTCTAATAAATATAAAAGCGTTTCTCGTCCTTTGTGGCATCAAGTTATGAATTTCTCCGTATTTTCCTAAAGAGATATTAACAATTTGTTCGATTATCGTTGTATCAAAATCGTTGATGAAGAAGGTAAATGCAGAGTATTGCATGTGCTGAAAAAACGTACTGTGAGTATTGGCATTTCCTGCCTCGTGCATGAATGGAAACAAGCGCGTTTTGTTTATCGGATGACGAAAATTATCACTAAACGCTGAGTCGTAATTGACGCTCCGGTGTGAACAGTCCCGCGGATTCCGCCGCCGCGTTTGGCGAGGAACTTTCCGCACCGCACCCGCTGCGGATGTTCCGAGCAGGTCTTTGAGAGCCTACTGCATAATAAATGATACTGTGCTATGAAATACCCATGCGTTTGCACAATCCGCAAGCTCCTCTCCCTGGCAACTTCTCATTGGGCTAGCGATGCCCAAGGCTTGCGCC
Organism: Gryllus bimaculatus; assembly: GCA_017312745.1. Lineage (NCBI taxonomy): Eukaryota > Metazoa > Arthropoda > Insecta > Orthoptera > Gryllidae > Gryllus > Gryllus bimaculatus. The sequence goes on from BOPP01000030.1 coordinate 4,891,490, forward strand.
AAACTGTTTTGAAGGTAACTTGCCTGCTCTTGTTTTCCCCCTCAGCCCTTCTTGTCATCCTTCTCCCTACGATATCTCCGCTCTCAGCTCGGAGGCCAGAATTGGTCTAGAACTAGTGACGTATGCGGTTCTCTTCCAGAAACTAGAAACGTATTGCGGCTTTCATTACCTGTACATTAGCGTCTTCCCCGAATCGAAAAACACCAGGACTGCTAAAATGGTTAAAGTGCTGTTTAAGGCAATTATTCATGACTAATTGTACTATTTAGGGGGGAGTTTAAATTATTCCTTCCGAAATTTTGTCAAGTTTTAACGCTTTTATTTGTGTTTTGATCTTCACAAATTGCGTGCATCAGCTGGTTGTTGAAATTTTACCCAACACTTTTGTTCTACGATATAGTAATTGTTTTCTATTACTTTGCCATTTTTGTATTACTTTGTTATGCATATATTAGAGAGCAATGGTGACATTGATCAGCACTGTCCTAATCCTTCAATAGTTTTGACGTTTTTAGTATCCTCAGATATGTCTTCAGAAATGTTAGATTGTGGTATTGTAAAAGATACTTTGTTCCAATTTTTGATCAGGCTGTTATGGTAAACAGAATTTATCAATACACCCACAGAGTATTGCAAGAGTATCTATCAAAAAGTGATTTTTTGTGATCATTTGTGAAATTTTCCAAGTTCACAAATAATATGTGCGGATCCACTTTCTTCTCTACAGTCAATCGAAGTTACTAGGAAACATGAAATTTAAGAAATTGTCTCTTTTGAGAATTATATTTCTGCCAGAGATAATCTTCTCTGCTGAGGTAGTTTTAGAGAGAAACACTGTAACAACGGATCTTGTTTCAACGCAAAGTAACGTTCTTCAGACTAATATCCGGAGAAATCTCATATAATATCAGCTTTTGGTACACAAACCATTGCGTCTGAAGGAACATAAATATACTGAGAGGTAGATGGATGTAATAAACAAATACAAAAAGAGAAGAATACCAGTGAATATATTGTTTATCCAATACTTCATTTCCATCTTCCACGAATAAAACGTTATTTGACATCTCAACACTTAATGTTCAGTACAAGCACTACGAAGTCATAATACAACATGCATGTTTGGAGCCTATTTTATTTTTATGCAATGAACAGGTAATACTTAATATTATGATTTCATCAGGAATTTATTAATTCTGTTGCTCTCTATCCAGTTCTCGTACCTGTAGTGCTACGTCTAAACGTCTATCACAAAATACTCAGAAAACTATATTTTTCTACATCAATTGTAAGAGGAAAACTGTTTAGGAAGTGGTTTTCCCCTAAAAATATTTAGTGTCATGAACTTCTTTTCCTTTCTTGAAGTTTTAGCAAGAATACCCTCTAAATATCACTCCCAATTTCAGTGAATAGCTCCTCTAAATTTGATGAAAGTGTGATGCCATGTGCCACCGTAATACTTTTTGTTTCACAAAAACCTTTACTCATTCAGTGTTCGTAACACTATTATATTTATATAATTATGTGCATTTTATTAATCTTGAAGTATTTGTTTTCCCATATGAAACAGAAAATTTCAGTTCCCATTTCATCAACAGCACTCAGCCGCAAAGTGAATAATCGTTTCAAAATATTTTTCTTCGCTTCCTTCTAAGGCAAGTTATCATTGTCTATACTTGCGCACCTGTTGTCAGCCCTTCCGATTTCCACATTTTATAATTGTTTTGATTTATTATAATAATAATACTAACTTTATTCTATCATCATCATCATCATCATCATTATTATTATTATTATTATTATTATTATTATTATTATTTGTTTCGCGAATCGGTCATCATGGGGACACGCGATGCATTCATCCCATCGGAGCTCGATTTGATTATCGTGGTAGGTGCACGAAACTTTTTTCTATTTCATTTTTATACCCATAGATTGTTAACCCTGGGAGATGGGCTGAAATTATGATGATAATGAGTGATGAAATAGACATATACGAACATACAGACAAATACATCACAATCATGCTCGAGGCGGGTCTCGAACTCGCGATTTCTTTGTTGCGAGGAGACCGCTACTGCACTATGCTTAGCGATGATAATAATATAATAATAATAATATAAAATAATATCTAAAATAATAATAATAATAATAATATAAGAATAATAATAATTTTATTATTATTATTATTAATTGGTTTTTGTATTCATTTTTTTACCATGCTATATTACTACTTTTCATACCACACACTACCCAAACTGAATCTCCAGTGCTGTGGAAATCCCTAGAACAGAAAGCAAACCCACATACACAACAGACTTATCTCCAGGCCAAACCTGACACTGTCACCACCAGAACAATGACGCCGCGGGCGCTTCAAACCGCCGAGCGGAAGAAACGGCGCTCGGGGCGTCTCCCCCTTCCTTCCTCAGGGCACCACCCCCCAACCCCCGCGACACGCATCTGACCGGAAGACGACGCAACGAAACACAGCAGTCTCAGCCACCTGCCGCCAAGGACAATCACGAAGGAAGCAGTCGTCAGCGATAACGTCGCGTGACACCAGCGCGGATGTAGCTCTGTCGTGGCTTTGTGCGGGCAGGTGGGCGAGCAGAATGCGCCCGCGTCCCTAGGCAACACCATCGCCGCCCTCCGTCGAAGCAGACACATCCATGCGGGCGCTACCGCGACTCGCAGCGGTGCCTGGCGGCGAAACGCCGCTCTGTGATTGTAGCGCGGACTCGAGCGTCACAGAGTGAAAAAAAGATGTCGGCGGATGAAGTACGCTATTTGCAGATTTACGTACGTAAGACGTTCAATAATAATAATAATAATAATAATAATAATAATAATAATAATAATAATAATAATAGTAATAAATTAGTTCAAAACTTAACAAATACTCAGAACTCACTGAACCCATAAAGAAACAATGGCGTATAGAAAACGTTGACATTATTGCAGTAATTCAAGTACAGATGTCATTCCTCGAAATCTGTGGGGTCAAACATGACAAGTGTAAAACTGGATATATACAAACTTATCCACAAGTCAGTTGTAATTGTATTGACGAGAAAAGTGTGAATATTTCTGGAAAATTATGTGTTTTAAATTAAGATTCATGTTATGTTAATATTGTATATTGATTGTGCTTTGATCTTGTTAATATGTATAATTAATAATATGAATGTAGTAAAAAATGAGTTTACTGACAGACTTTTTTCGTCAATCGATTTTTCGGTATCAAGAACCCACAAAATATGAATTCTGACTGCCCGACGTGTTGGAAGAATGTTTTTTCTTTATTTAGATATTGGGTTCATCCATATTTTCGTTACCAGGGCCCAGCAATAAGAGGTTGTTTTTTTTTCGAAAATTTGTCTCTTTCCCCGCAGCATTACATAATTTTCTCTATACGTTCTTAATACTTTATTTTATTGGTGAGTGTATGGGCTTCAAACTATTTATGAAGTTTCTCGATAACTCAAAAGTTTTCTATAAAAATGAGCTGATGAAAATTAGCATTTTCTGAAGAGCAAATTCAAAGTTTTTAAAAACATTGTGGACACAACCAGATTTTATTATCCTATGCTATTCTTGAAGACATTATTACATTTTACAATCATGGGACTGAAAAAGTAGGAAAATGTGAAAAAATGCACATGTTATTTGATAAAACTGTATTTTCTTAACGTAAATATTATATGAAAATAAACAAAACAATTGTATTAACCGATTCGCGCTGTATATATCATATTCTACAAAATTTTATAGAGAAAATTGTTCATTACTGGATGAGATTTTTATGCCGATGTAACTTTGTTTTCATTGTTTTTATGGAAGAGGAAGGTATAAAAGTAATTAAAATGCTTACATTCAAAGCACATTTAAGGGCATGTATGCGTGGAAATGTCAATTTTAGTTATATTAGATTGATCAAATTGTTATTGTGGGATGTACGAGACATCTCGCAGGTATAATGATACATCGAGCTACGGCGGATGAAGCCGAAGATTGGACGTGCCGTCCAGGAGACTGAGTTAGGGATTGATATCGATAACAAAACATCAATGTTAGCAAACATCGATATTCAAAATTAAAACATTCATGTTAAAATACATCGACTAACAACCAACGATGTTTTTTAACTAGGACGTTTTTAGAGTGGATGCATTAGGGTGGACCTCCAACATTAAATTCGTGTACATTAAAATTTAATTTGACAATTTTCGTGTTTATGAATTTGCCGAACAAGGGTACGAGAAGAAGCGGAATACCCTACGTACACAGCGTACTTTTTGACCAAATCTCAACATGCTAATTGAATATGAAGAAAGAGGAAATACAAGGGCATGGAGGTCATCTCGGAAAGAGTTTGGTCGATGAGGTTAGCACAAACCGCGTTCTTTTGGTTCCAACACATGGATTAATTGTTACAATCAGATGTATTTCATATTATAAATTTTACAGAAATGTGATTATGAGAATTTTTCATTTAGAAACATAACATCGGAAAAGAAAAAAACATTATCACAAAACATCAATGTTAAAAAACATGGGTGTTAATGCATCGATGTTTCGACAAAAACATCGATGTTTTCAAAACATCGATATCGGTGCCTCATCCCTAGACGGGGGAAGAGGGCCCGCGCGTGGCCGGATGATAGAGTAGCAGTCGCAAGAGAGACATTTGATGCGAAGTAGTCGAGGAGATGAAGAGAAGGGTGCGCGGGTAGTTTGTTATCCTTTATGATCAAATTATTTTCGTAAAAATGTTATTTTATGAAACATTATTTTGGAATGTGTCATGTTTTATTAACAGAATAACAAAAAAACGTCTCTACCGACGTCCTACATTGTAATGTTATATATCCGTAACATTTTAACAAATATTACTCTCGAGTGGGCCGGCCTTGTGAGTCAGAACTCTAGAAAATGGAAGCTGTAGGTTCGAAGGCGAGAATGGTTTAATTTGTGTTCGTGGCGTGGAGGCAACACAAGTCCCTGGTGTATTCCCCCGATACTTTAAACGTTCCACCGGTAGAGGTGCCTCAGGGTATCAACTGATGTCTCTACAGTACCTCTGATCGGGAGATCCTGGGGTTCGGGTTCCGACGGTGGCAGGACACTAGCCAGATAGGTCGAGTTCTGTTACTCTCTGGAAGAGTATTCTTGCGTCCGGCTACTGTGATCGGTAGTTTTCCATGGTTTCTCCGATTAACACCAACCGAATGCCAGAGCAGTTCCCTACCACACGGGCCGCGGAAACCGCGCGTTCTTTCCTTTCCATTCCTTGTCCTATCCGAATCCCTTACACTTTCAGCCGCTGGTGGTAGATACCTGGTTTGGGAAAACCCTGCTAGCCGCCGGTAGGTTGGCGTGGGATCTCGCCATCCAGTGCGGCAACACCTCCCGCGCAAAAACATGCACTTCACTTTCGGGACTAATGACCTTAACAGTTGTCGTCCGAAATCACTGGCAATCAATCAATCATTTAAACGTTCCATAGTATCTGGGGAATGTTTGTGGAATCTGTGTATTTAACTGGGAATATGGATCACCACACTCAAAACAATAGTGAAAGGACCGAATCATAAGCAAGGGAAACCATGGCAAATATGAATATGTACATGGTCGCGATAGGCCTGTGCGTTGTTCGGGAAACGAAGGTGCTCTTCTCAGAGAACTCCAAAGGAGAGGTATATACCGCATCAACCCCCGGTAGGTCACTTAGGCACCATACGTGAACTGTACATGGAATGGACGAGTCGACTGAAAGGAAATAAATAGTACGAGAAAGTCTGCCATTGTGTAGCACCACTAGTTTCTTATATACTGTCTGATGCACTCCGGGCGTTGTTGACAAGTGATCCTGGCGGTGGATCAGTGAACAATTCGCTAGTTTGTACAAAATTTAAAAAGAATGTAATGTTATTACGAATCTAAATAAAATAAAATCAAATATTACAGACGATAAAGAAAATGTTTTTTTTTACTCCAGAAAGGTACCTTATAAGCTCCTTTCGTCAATCATGAGATAATAAATTCCTTTCGTAGATAAAGTGTTGCTTTACCGTTTTGTATTATAAATTTACATGTATTATATACTTTTAAATAAAACATTTTTCTAACATTTAAGAGTAACATGCAAATTTCATTTATTTGTCGATCGTAAAAATTTCAGTGCCGTGTTTACATCAGATCACAATATCACACACACACACACACACACACACACACACACAAATCATGAGTATCATTTGAAAACCAGATGAAAACAAAATTACAAAATTTCAGGCGAGCATTGTATAGAGGCAGTAATTAATTTCATTTATTCGAAGAATGATTTCCGCGTTTCATGGCAGTTTTCAGTTTCCATTCAATAGGTATAATGAAACTGAATAATGTAATGAGAATGCGGGTCACAAAACATGATTACACTGAGAGCAAATAAATGAAGATGATAAACTTTGGCAAAATTATACGCTTCATTAAGAACAAAATATTGAATTTACATTTATTTGTGTCTCGTATTTCTTGGCCAACTAATAATCTACACGGGTTTATAGATATGTCACTTGACTGTATAATCAAGGTATAGATATACGTGAGCGATAGGGGGTAAAATTCTCAAATACTTGAATCCATGCATATTAATGTTTGCGTATCATTCTGCATCATACGCACTCACATGAAATAACTGATGGCATTTCGGCATTGCCCTAGGCAAAGAAACGATATGCAGCTCGTGTACAATTTTTTACACACATTTTGAACAGATGAGAACTTGGTTATTATCCAATGAGAAATAATTCTTCGATATTATTGATCGATTGTTAGTGAATTGGAGCCTGTCAACTGGTAAGGTCGTTAGTCCTGTAAGTACCCGCAAATGTAGTGCATGTTTTCTTTCCTTGGGAGGTGGCGATTCTCATTCCCCGCTGGATGGTAAGATCCGACGCCGACCTGCCGTCAACTAGAGGGGTTTTCTCTTTTAAAGTATCGTCACCAGTGGGCCACCAGCCTAGTTGGGAGAAGCTCTAAGCTCCCGACCGTTCTTCCGGGATGAATGGTAAGTGCATGTTGGTGTAAGTGCGTGTAAGTAAGGGGCGAGGATAGGACAGGGAAGGGGAAAGAAAGAATGCGCGAGGGCCGTGACCCCTTTTTGTTAGGGTACTGCTCCGGCATTCACCTGGTATTGATCGGAGAAACCACGGAAAACTATCGATCAGAGCAGTCAGCCGCTAGAATTCTCCTCTAGACCGCGACTGTGTTTGACGTAGCTGAGAAGCAAACGTCGAAAAACCTGCCCCCGTCGTGACACGAATCTAGGACCTCCCGCTCAGAGGCACAGCAGTGACATTACTTGATGCCCTTACGCGACATATCCACGCTATTCTTCGATCTTATCAAACATGTGAGTATAAAGAGCGGGACAAAATAGAGCAAAGGGACAAACCGACAGGTATGATTTTCTTGAAGTTTCAACCTGAAGATTTTGTAAATGCCACAAATGTTAAACCGATTCTCCTTTGAATTATTTTTAACAACAATAGTTTAGTGTGCACTTATTAAACCAGATAACATTGGAAAATACACATAAAAAATAATTTTAAATATTACAAAACAGTATCACGATAAATTTAACAAAATGTTTGAGCCCAAAACTACAGGACAATTCCGGTCTGACCTCTCGAAATTTTGCCACTTTACATTATTCACACTTGGGATTCACAATAATTACTCTATGTACACAAATAATCAGTATCAGAAAGAATACCTTTGTGTGCACTAACGTAAATATGTATTTCAACTGTCATGACATGATACATTATGGTGATTGCCTCATGAGATTCCTGTTTTACTCAATCATGTTAGGAAGAGACAAAATTAGTTCCAGAAAAAACTAAAGAATGATGATAAGGCTGTGCATTTTCAGCATAATTATACGCACAATACAAATCAATGGATAGTTCAATTAAGATTCGTTGATTAGTTATTCGGGAAGCGCCAACTGCCCAAGTTCGTTAGTCCCGTAAGTGTAGTGCGTGTTTCCATCGCCGAAGGTGACTGTGATCGTTCCGTGTCCCGCTTATTTGTTATTTCTGCTCCAGCATTGGTGTCCTGCTGCTGGTGTGAACCGGAGAAACCACGGAAAACTACCACTGAACACGATCCAGCATTCTAGCTAGTGTCGAAATTCCTGCCACTGTCGGGACTCAAACCCTTAAACCTCCCAGTCGAAAGCACTGCAGTTGATGTCTGGCTCATTTGAAAGTTTCTAACCAAGAGTAATGTGTTTGAGCAGTAGACAAACAATAGAGTTTGAACAGTAACTTTGGTATTTGATTTTTTTTTGTCATTTTCACTTACACTTTGTAACAAACCAAACCATCACACTTCGAAACTCAATTCATTTTCATTTTCTTTTATTTCTCTTATTCCGCCTGATTGGCTGCTGTACCTAATTACACCCATAACCTTATCCGTATATAACGAACTACCTGTTAGTTATTTTGCGAAAAACTTTCTTAACGGGTTATTTGAACCCAAAGATGAAGGAACCCATAACATTTCCTATCTAGTAAAACTTCCGAGAATTTTCACAAAAACAGTTGCTTGTGCTAACGCTGCTAGTTGGCAATTAACTACTTTGCTGAAGCGAAGATTGCATCCCTACGTCGCATGAAGTTGAGTTCAGAAGCGTCCGTGATGTGGCCTTTAAGAGTTTGAAAATTACGTTACTGGCGTTGAAAGTGGATAGAAACAAAACTTCCAAGACATGTACGATAGTATGGTTTCCGTAGCTTTCAAAATCAGAATTAAAAAATATTCAATTCAGAATTTTCAACTTTAGAGTTGAACTCTTATGGTTTCATAAAAAATTCTTCCGTTATAAATATATTTCCTCTGGCCATCTTTGCTGAAAATTATAAAACATTTTTAAAATCTCAGTGATTACTCGAATACTGACGGTGTTCGATACGTGACATCCTCTCAAGCGGTTGATTGTACTATTTGCACACATCACTTATTTTTATTGGTCTCTCTGAATATTAGAAAATTGCGCGTTGGAAATATTAGGTTGAAACAACTACATTTTAAGCATCGGCCTGATTTTGATACTCTCGCCGTTTCCATAGCATAGAGGCTTTCGGCGAGTCAACTCGGAGGATTCGAGTCTCGTGCGGAATTTTGCTTTTGCTGGTTGGAAACTCTTTTGCGGGTTTATGTATTAGTATAATATAGTGAAGTAGTTATAAATAATGCGAGAAATTATGTGCTGCTGTCGCCCCACTGATGTAAGAGATAACGCGAGGTTCAAAATAAGAACAATAAAAATGCTGTAAGGGATCGCGATTAAAATTGGGTTCGTTCCTCTTCATTCTCAAGTTCGCTGCACCGTATTTGCCAATTTACAAGGCAAGATATGTGGCGAACTTCTACTCCAATATATTACGATTTTGAACTTATATCTTTTTTGTATAGTATTTTGAAGTTGTAGCATAATGTTGTATAAGTTTATCCAAGTAATATACCATTTTGATGAGCTTTTCCACCTATGCAAATTCTAATCTGCTTGGTATCCTACTTACAGAGGAGCTGTTGCATACCGAACTGCTCGCCTTCACGTTTCACAGGTAAATGGACAAGGGCCAATTAGAGCTAAAATTTTCTCAATTGTTGTCATCTTCGGATGAGAAATTCGGGATTGTTCGAGCTTAATACTACATTACAAAGGCGACCTTGTACCAATATTACATACATATACCTTATTACATAGGCGTTGCCTGACAGACTACTTTGAATAAAAATAAAGAAAACCCAATTTTTACAATGAAACACAAATTTAATGGATTGAACATGTATTATATGCAGTTACAAAATACATTTTAAAGGTTTTTGCAGATTCGTAGAAACGACTTCTTCTCCCCTATACGTCACATACAGTTTTTTTTTTTTTTGTTTTTTGACTAAATAAATCTAAATCTAATTCTGACTTAACTCTCACGGCAGACATGCTTTGTGCACATGGCTGTTGAGAAGCGTCCGCAAAAGTACTTTGTCATGCGACCTTATTTATGGTCGCCATTGTCCCATTATGATTACTAAATGTTCATAACAAAATTGAAATGCTATAAGACAAGTGTTGGGTAGTCATTATTGGAAATATTAACCAATATAGACTCAAAAATATCACTGACGTTATTACAAATCCATGACCAACTGAACACATGTTAAAATGCCCTGTGCCGGAAAAAGGCACGCGCACACAGTTACGTCTATTTTAATGCCTAGTCACACAATGAAGGTACACAGAGTGTCAGAATCAGGGAGTGAGGGGAAGAGGGTGAGGAAGCTTTCGGCACTCGTTGCGTTGTTTGACAGGCGACGCCTTAGTACTCTAGGGTTAAAGAAGCATGTCCTCTGTTTACTGTTCCCTGAATATTGCAGTATATCTGCAGCCACGGTAAATGCTTGGTGCGTGCTGGGAGGAGAATTCTATTAATAATTTATGGGCAGACAATTGGCATAAACAATTCTTTAATTCATGAGTCTCAAGAGAACAAAAAAACACGAAGAATTGTTTATGACAATTGTCTGTCTGTAGCCTAGTCTCGGAAGAAAGAAGGAAAATGAATAGTTAATGTCCATTGTCTGTCTATAAATTATTTATGGGATTCCTTTCTTTCCAGATTGTAAAAATATCTTACAGTAAGACAGGCTAATTCTAATTTAGAAGCCTTGATGAGCTGTAGCGGACTAACGCACGATTCAGAAATGGAAGTGGGGTGAACGACTTCTGCGGACCCTGCTAGTGGGGTGTAAATACCGTAAGACCCTGGTGCTGACGAACGGTTCTCAGCACGTGCAAACCTTTCTCCAAGGTCAGGCGTTCGCAGGCTCGACGCTGCTGCTGCCTCGACGCGCTGGCTGCCAAGGCCGCTTCGGAAACGGGCGCGACCTTGGATTGGGACCTTCCTCCAACCCAATTGCGCTGCTGGATCCACCGAGATGCTCGCCACTTCTCAGTCGAAAAATTATGTTCGTGTTTCCTTCCACTCTGCTTTCTTCCTTAACAGACGTCGGTCGGAAATCGCATGTTCTTGAGTTTGAATCGTAGCCTTACTAGAGGAGATAATTGTGGGTGGTAATTCAGTGAGGTTTTACAGCACGAATCTCACTTAACATGGCCACCAACGATGACTTTTCTCTTCTGGTTATGGCTCACGTCGCACGCTTTTTCGTCACGTTACTCCCTCGTTCGACTCCTCCGTCCATTCCATCAATCCAATTCTATTCGACCTCAAACCAAGTGGCGTGTCACACGCGTTTCCCGTTCCTGAAACGAGGGCTTCTTTAGATCGCGTCGGAGACCAGGAGTCGCACCAGGATTATTTCCTGTGCGAAAAGCGTAATGGCTGAGCAGACTAGTTCCTAACATGACGAATTAACCCTTACTCACGCTCAGAATTCACTTCGACTGCCCTCTAAGAAATGTTTGAAGACTGATTTTCTCAACGGGAAAACAAAATATTTCGCCAGTTGGTTCCTTCGCTTTTACCTCCGCAGCCAATGGCGATTTTCAGTTCCATATCCCAATCTTAAAAATTTTTCATTAGTCAGCGTCGGTTTCGCTCGGCTTGACCGTTGCCGACATCAGGCGGTGACATTGCCAACGTGCTACATTTAACTTCGCTCGTGCGCGGACCAAATTACAAATTACTGTTTTAGGTTTCTTGATGATTGATATATATTATATATACATACTAAAACCTTCAATTCCACACTTTCCTGCACTGTCTCATTTACCTTGTCAACTCCCTTTTTAATTTTTAATATGTTTCCTAACTTTGAAATTAATACCGTAAATACACGCGCTAAAACACTACGACTTCTCATTACCACTTTCGATATCTTTCATCCGAAATAATTTCCACTCCTTTCCAAATATCTTCTCGGTCACAAAAAATCGTAAAATTGTTCTTCTTGATGCCCCCTGCGCACTATGTTCATTTGTCTTCTTCATCTTTCACTTCCATTGGCTATTAATTCCCTACTTAGTCTTCTTGAAAATCACGTGTTTTTTAAATAAATTTATTTAGTATATTTAATGTATCTCTTGCGCGGAAACTGCTCAACGTGTCAAAAACCATAAGTTTGCTTTATTATTGTATTTCTTGCGCACTTTACCTTCTACCTTGGTTTCATCTATTTATATTCTGGATAGCTCATGATTCTTCTCGAAAGTCTCATATGTACACAATTCTTTTATAATTTTTTTAGAGACAATCTCGCCAATCACATGAAGTCGTATTTTTCAAATTTGACTTAAAACCTTTACTTCTGGATCTTATTTTTTCCTACACTTAAAATAGTTAATATTGTAAACTTTATAAATGAACTATAATCTTTCTTAGAGATTTACTGGCAACAAAAAAATATTAACTTCAACATTAAGTATTGAATGCTTAATAAATAAAACATTATCATCCGCAAAGTTTCTTTTAATTCTGGTAGTAAATCATTATGAATTCAAATGTTTTTACTGAAATAAATGAGTGGGACAGAGTAATATTCTCCCCTTAGTGTTAGTGTTTGTGTCGTATGGTGCAATATCTCGCGTTCAGCTACCCCCATTCTGAGGATGCTGCTGTTGTGTTTAGTGTGGAGAACTAGATACACTTCTTCAAAATGTGGAGTAAAATTTGACTTCCAATAGCAAAAGGACTGTTAATAAAAAATCCAGCGCATAATTAGAAAATGTACGTTCGTCGAGAAAATGTGAGAAATAAAATAATTCAGTTAATTAATTTTAATTTCATTTACAATATTTGTATAAATGTAAGATCTAAGACTTTTAATTTTACAAGAGTTGAAAATAATCAAAATATTTTTCGTAAGTAAAATATGAGATGTGCACTGTAACTCAAAACCGAATCAAAATTGTGTATTAAATGAAAATGCAGACGACAGTCTTTCTTCAAGAAAGATTTTTAAGATAGAGACGAAAATAGGAATGGAGTAAAAAGAAAAGGGAAGTTAATTTGGAAACTCGTATACTTACTTTCGGAATAATTAAGTTCTTTTAACGTCAATTCTAGTTTTAACTTCCTTGAGGTCCTTCAGTACTTCATTATCGTTCTCTCTCGGGAGTCTGCCATTTTGCTTTATTACTTACATTATATCAGCGCTTCTCTCGGAGATATCGTAGTATTTTTATCCATTTTTATGGGATATAAAAATAGGCAATTTCATAATTATTTACTGTAATGATTCCCAGATACTATTGGTCAAAAGCATTTGTTAATGTATAATGTACGATGATTTTGTTTTTTGTAAACAAAATCAAACTATCCACTTTCTTTCCATTCTTAGAGATTTTGCTTGAGTCGTTACGTTTAATTGAAACATTTTTACTGGTTGAAGGCTGCAAATGAAATGCATGATTCATAGAGAACTGTAATTATTTCATCATCTGTGCTAGCGTAATTTTTTATTGCAGATAATGACACTCTATCCGTCCTTAATATACGATCATTTAAAAAGTTTTAATTATAATTTCAATATTACTACGAGAGTTTTTAATTGCACCATCAAAACACAAATAAACAAACTGAAGGGGTTATCCATTCAGCAAGTTCGAAAAACAATATTAGAAATGAAATAAACAAAATTGGAAAAACAAAATTAAATAAAATAATTTCCTGAAACTTATCAATCATACGAAACAAAACGTGGCTTAGATACTAATGTTAATTCTGCAGTACTCGTGACCCATGTTGTAACGCATGTGCTCGCTCTGGCTGCATTTATGTAGCCTAAAGTAAAACTATATTTTAACAAGAGCTTCGTAAAATCTTTCTGAACAAAATGTTTATTTGAATACACGTGAAAGTCATTAAAATTCATCGTACAGAATTTAAATGTTTGTGTTGTCTGTCGAATTAAGAGGGAGATACGCGACGTCTATACTAAATATTTTATTTCTCCATCTCATCATGATTCTTTTTGTAGTCGTGACAATAGGTTATCATTATAGTGTATGAAAGTAATACATGTCTCTGACAATAGTACATCGTCTTTTGTATTTTATGAATGGCAATTTCCTTACTATCACCACCAATGGCAGCTCTCGCGTGGGCGAGAATTGCACCCCAAACGACTTCAACCTGACTGCAACACGGTTGCAATGAATAGCTAGCAAGCAGACAGGTTGGTAGGAGTGACATATTGCCTGAAGTTACAGACACTCCCACCACATTGAACATAGTAGAGGCTGCGCACCAGAAAAAATAAATTGGCTGAACCACGCCTGTAGTCAGCGCACGTACTCGAGGGTTAAATGTATTAAACGTTCTGAGGATAATCGATAGCCAATTAGACTTATTCTGACCAATCATCAGGCAGAATAAGTCACTCTCCAACTGTTATTTTATTCTTAAATATTAATGATCATTGTTAAAACTGTAAGGGCTATTTTTTCTGAAGACGCAACAATTTTATTAAAAATACGATTTCGGAAAATATGATATCAATAATCACGACTGGAGCCTACTTTTGATTTTTGGGCACAAAGGACGAAATGAAGGGTAAGTCAATAAGTACCTGAACTCAATGTTTGTAATTGATTTCAATAAAATGTACAAAAATGCACATTTTTAAACATACGCATCTAATTTTTTTATATTCCGCTTTCTGAATCTCTCATAAAAAAGGACTTTTTATTGAGCAGAATACTGCGCATGCAATTCTTCTTCACCTGGAGGTTGGAGTTAAAACATCGTCCTCTTAAAGAACGTTGAAATAAAGCTCACAGATAATAATTAGTCGTGGCAAGATCGGAACTGAATCAAAGTTGTTCTGACATCTTGAGACACGCGTTGTCTTGCAACAAAAGTATGTCTTTTGACAATCATTTTCGGCCTTCTCATATTCAGAACCTGAGTAATGTAAATATGATCTGCCACGTCATTAATAGTCACTCATCAGAAAATTCAGAATATGGGCACATACGTGCTCAATATTGGGATCAGTAGCGGATGAGGATGGAAATAATATTTTTTCATCTTGTATGTATGTTTAATTGCTTTTAAATGGTTCAATCCACTGGTAAACTCTTCACTAAGGACAAACGTTACACCCACATTATGCTGAAAGTCTTCTAAGGGTTTTTCCTTTTGGTTCACATTCGGATCAGAAAAAAACCGTTTACGATAGCCAAACCTTTTTTGTGTGTGAAAATGGAGTGACATGTTTACGTCGCAAAATTCACGCGAATATTAGGTGACAACTTGCCATAAGCAGAGTAAACGAATCATACGGCTGGTAAGTGCACGAAGCTGAACAGTCAACCTACAAACGGTTAGAACGAAAGTGCTGATACGTATTGACTTGCTCCCGTATATTCCCCCTCCCAGAAAAAAAATAAACTATGGAAATTTTCAAACTCTTAAACTAGTCTAGGGTAAAATATACTAGAAACGTTATTTATGTTAAAATAATTTTAAAAATAGTTTATTTTACAATGTGTCCAACAAATAATTAAAACCTTTCCACGCGTAAATGTATTTTTTAAACTTTGTCTTTCCAACGAACTGGCGTCTGAGACGACCGTCTCCCTACCTCCGCGCGCCTCGCCCGAAAGCCGTTCCTTATCATGACCTAGGCGCGAAGGTGGAAAACTTTACAGAACCAGGGCGAAAAATCAATTCGAAGTCTTAAAGGGATAAAAAGTAAAGCACGGGCCAAAGCAAAGTTGGAAATAGGAAAACGATACCAGCAAATAACCGAACCCGAGGCAAGAGGCCACCTATGAGGGTGGCATGATCTGCACCAGCAGAGCAAACGGCGTGCAACACGTGTGGAATGAGCACCGGATACGTGCCATGCTTACGACCAAAGACCCACCCGAAGGGAAAACGTTCACGCACGCACACACGCATGTACACGCACGTACGGCCTGCCCGTTTCGGCCATTAGGCCACATCGAGCCGCTTGCACAACTGCAAGAGAGACCCAACCAAAATGCCACGCGCGAGTAGTTCGAGGAACAGGAATCCATGGGTATACCTTTCGCTTACTCTGAAATCGCGTATTGAATCCGAAATCAATGAGGGAGTAATTGAGTGGAATGCCGCAAAAGCAAGCCTCGATAATCCGAAGATCCAATGTAACTGACTTTTTGTGGATCACTTTTTTCCCATTTTAATCCACTAGTAGTTTCACAAAAAAAAGATCTTGACTTTTAACACTCTCTCGGGCGTAATATTCTTTCGTTTTATCGTCGATTGCCATTCATTTGATGCAATATTGTAAATTTTATAAATCTACGGATCATTAACTAAAACAAATGTTACTGTATTGTCTGTTGTAGACCAGATTACCATAAAAGGGTATCCTACTGAGGTAACCCACCCTTTAATTACCAGAATTTATTTCTTCTTATTTATATATACGATTATTGAAACAGATAATCAGTAGAAGAGAAAGATACTCTAGTCGGGAGTTTATTTGAACTTAGATTTCCCCTCATTTTAAACCTAAACTGATTTGTGGTAGTAGTGGTATAATAAGACGCGAGATTTTGTGTCTTCCAAAAAAATATACCTGCTTTTGGATAGGGTAGTTGAAGCAATCTAAGGGTCTTCGCTACATAAGTATGTTATTTCAGATTAGGATAGATAGACTTCTCACAAATGTGTTTATGGCTGTAGTGAGAAAACCTGCTTGATCTAGGTAGTGTGTAACATGATCATACCCAATGAATATTGATAAATTAAAAATATGAAAGTTGGAAATTTTTTCTAATGTACGGAATTTGTTTACTTCAAAGCGCATGTGACAGACACGAGCGGAACACTTCACGCGTGAAGGAAGTGCAATGAACACCAGCCTCACTAGGTATCTAGGTAAAAATATGTTACCCTCCGGAAGAAGTCCAACCGCGAGGTCCTTTGGTTCGAGTCTCGACGGTGGCGAAATTTCGGCACTACATAGAGATATAGTTTTATTCGGCCGCTGCCTGCAAAAAAATCCTAGCGGTCGACTGCTCTGATAGGTAGTTTTGGGGGCATTAATGGTTCTTCCGATCAATACCAGGCGAATGACGGAATACAATATTTCCTTCCTATCCTTGTTCTCTTGTCTCTCCTTACACACACACACACACATGCACATGCACTACATTACTACAAATGTTAGGATTATATTCGGGAGCTTAGAACTTGTTCCGTCTGGAGAGGGGGGATTCTCCGATGACGGAGATGCCTAGACAGTGGAATTCCTCGGCAGTCAACATATAGGTCGGCAAAGTATCTTACATTTTAGCGGGGGTAATGCCACCACATATCGCATTTTAACATGCACTATTGTAAAGGATCTCAAGACTATAGCAGTATACCCGCTCGACAAAATAATTAACCAATCAATCGGGATGAAGCTTAGAGGATTTCTTGCGGTTTGGTGCGCTTCCAGCCTTTGCCAATCAAGTTTTTTGCAGCCTCCACCTCTTTTACAGCCTTTCATTTTCCTCTGATAACGAAGCGCTGTCTTCATGATCGAGGGTGCGCACTCTGAAGGCGAGAGATCTGATCAACTGTAAGCACTATATTCCGAGTTTTACATAGTGGAACTTCAAGTTTACGAGCTGGATAGAGAGGGGGACGTTGTCATCCAATCCGAAGCTTCGTTACGACTTCAATCACTATGCAGTATTTCAGTAAAGCCCTTGAGTGTGCGGACGTGCGAATGTGTGTTTTTGCCATTCCGTCACTGGCCGTAAACTACATCCCGTGCACCAATTGAGACGTATGAAGTGTCATTCGACGCGTCTCGATTGCTTGATTTGGAATTGATGATTTGTTTTCGGTTCCCGCTAGAATATTTAAAGATATTTCCAAGAACGAGATTTTTCATGTTTTAGTGCTGGGATCTTAGTGATAATGATACGAATTAAACCAAAACCTCCTAAATTGACCTATATAGGTGGCGTTGATTAAATATCAGAACCTAAAGTCATTTTTTCCTTATTACGCCATAATGTTTAGTTTTCACGACGTTGGCAACACTGATGTTGACAGCTTAAAGAGAACAATTGAATTATCAAGTAAATCGCTATACAGTTTGATTTCTATTTTGAGTCGAATTATTCTCGTATTTTCAAAAATAAATTTGCAAACTCCTACGAACAGTATTGGTTCGGAACTTATTAAACTTGAAGAATTTCAAGTGAATATGGAGAAAACCAAACTGTATGTAATGCTAGAGAATGAATGAACGTTATGCTCGACTTCCCACTTTGACGTTCTTACATAAGCGTGCAAATACTGTTTTCAAATGAATGTGACCCATGACGTATTCAAATTAACATCTTTTTCACATAAGCATACAAAACAGTCGCCTTTAATGTTAGATTTGCATTCAACGCTAGATTCGTATTCAAAAAGATTAATAGGGAAATTGCAGAAGTATAAGTGAATACAAATTGGAGTGAGTTTGTGCAGTTTTAATGTCCTCAAACATTAGAGGAGAAAAATATGGAAGTGTTAAGGAAATCCGGGGAAGAATCAAATGCAGATGCAAAAGATGTTGTGATAAAATTTTCGGAACTAATTTGTAATGATCTGTATTATTGCATTTAGCATTTGGATTGATCCGGAGTTTAGGCTGGCACGGTTCCTTTGGTTCACTGATTCGGTTCACTATTTCTCATGATTCACAAGATTATAGTTGCGCAGTTCACTTCAATCACTAGAGAATAATTTTGCTGGTATTGATTAATTTTCTTAAGTCAAAGCATAAATATAGCCACAATATAACTATGAATCAATGCCGTATGAAGCTATACAGTTTACTATTACGAAACATTTTTTCTTAATGACGATACATTTTAAATTTCAATTCATATCTAAAATTTCACTTCACAACACTCTTTTAAATCACAATATTAAGACTTTAGCTAGCTGGTTGAAATAGACTTGATTTACTATTAAAACAGCCTCCTAATAACACATTTAGTTATTACTCTGACTACAAAATTATTTACTTCATAATTTTATGAATAGTCAAATTGCGAAGACGTTTATGGCGTGGATTTGCGTGTTTTATTGCCATTTCAAGTTTCTATTTAATTGTTTTGTGTGTGTCTACCGAGATGGAAGGTATAAATTCAGAATTTTTTTATGATTTGCGCCGAAAGGGATGTTTGAATGTGATTCAGTGGTGTCAGAAAGTGGGTTTGCTTGCGTCTCGACGTGTATGTAATGTATGCAAGAATGAAATGAAGTTTATTGAGAGAACGGATAGAACAGATGGTTTTGAGTGGATTTGTAGAGTCAGAGGCCAGAATGGTCATTGTGTGAAAATGTCTGTATGAAAGGATTCTTGGTTTGAGAGGAGACATTAATTCACTGAACTTTAGTTCATAAGAAGTAAAGAGTGTGTATTTTTTTCAGATATAAGCAGATTTGATGATACGTTGATGAATCATTGAAGTTTTTCGTGTTATAAGAATGTTCTACGTAATTAGTGCACATATGTTACACTCATTTTATTACCATAGTATTTTTAATACTCTAAAAATTCTATAATTTCAGCGATTATGTGAGTCGATTTTTTTATATTTTTTCTAATAAAATGCTGCTATCTTTGACATATAGTATTTGTTTGAAAAAATAGTCTGGTGGATTTTATTTTATTAAAATGGGGCGATAGCCCCCCAATAATAAAAATGTTTAAATAGAAAGTGTTAGTGAAATATACTGCGAATTCTAAAGCATATAAAAAAGTGTTAAGTAGATAAGATGCTTTAAGTAGATAAGATGCTTTTTGTGGTAATTAAATTTTGTCTTTGAGTAGTAATAATAGTTTAAGTAGCATGTGAGTGTTAAATAGAAATTATAGTTCTTGCGATAACATGGTGACCATTACAACATGCGAACAATGTTACACTAATTTTACTACCATATTAATACCATTAAAATTCAATATTTTCAGCAATTGTGTGAGTTGATTTTTTTCTTTTTTCTAATAAAATACTTTCTTTAACATATAATATTTGTTTCAAAAATAGACAGGTTGATTTTATATTATTGAAATGGAAGGTTTGGGGGGAGATAGCCCCAGAATATTAAAAGTTTAAATAGAAAGTGTTAGTGAAATATACTGGGGATTCTAGAGCGTATAAAAATGTTGTAATAAGTTTATAAGTTGCATTTTTAGTAATAAAATATTGGCTTTAAGTAGTAATGAACATTTAAGTAGCATGTGATTGTGAAATAGAAATGATATTTATTTCGATAACATAATGAACATTACAACACGCGAATATTAAACAAGTTCAGTTCAGTGAGTCGATTCCCCTCTAGTCAACCGAATCAGTGAACCAAAGGAACCGTGCCACCCTAAACTCCGGATCAACCAGAATTTGTTTTAATGTAAACGTGCTATGTGCAAATTTGTGCATATTACCAAAAAATGTAAACATGTAGTTTTACTACAATTTAACTATTAGCATTAACACCAACAAGTATTTGTTACGATGATTATAATTGTGAAATTGCAATAAAATCAGTTCTCGTATGGGGGTAAGACGCAAGCCCATTGCGTGTTGGGAACTTTTGAACGGGAGTAAAACATTATCAGCTACTACGATTCAGTGGTAAGTCCAATGCTAGATACTGAAAGAACATATGTAACATGAAAGCTACATGAAAGAAATGCAGTATCAAAGAAATTTGCAACAACTACAACTATTTTTTTTACGTTTACAGCGTCAGCGTCTGCAGTTACAGCGTTTGTTAGTTTTTAATATTGAAGATCCCATCTGGATGACAACGTCCCCCTCTCTTTCCAGCTCGTGACCTTGAAGTGCCACTATAGAAAAATATACCGAGTATAATCGCGGTCGCGAGGGCAGAAAGAGAAATGTCGCGTTCAACTCGTGACCTCTTGTTTTGAAAACTTCTGCTGATTCCACCGGAGGTTAATCAGAGGAAATAACGGAATCGGTTATCCGAGTAATCATCCGTTTGAAATCTCATTCTGGAAATAGCATAGACCAGCTCAACTACTTAGCTGGTGTTAAAAATCCTTCGCCAAGACTCGACCCGAGGATTTTCTGGTCTACGAGTGTTCACTCGCAAGACTCGCAAAGTATTAAGCTAACGACCACCTGTCTGCCTGTTCGCCCCCTCGACTGCCAATTCCGCGAGCGCTGACTTCATTTCTCAAAACGGGAGCCCACTCTCTGCCTCCGCTGTATCCGTACGCGCTTCTTCGGTAAACGCTGCTTCCGAAGATTCTGCTGAGTCAGTCTCACGTTTTTCATCGAATAGCAACTCGGATAAGACTCGTCAAATCACTGCGACGGGCTGTCGTTCCAACGTGATGACTCCGAGGGATTCTCTGAAGTTTTGAGAAACGAGTTTCAGCGCCTGGTCGTCACGACTTGCGTAGTTCGGATTTTTTCGTCTCCGCGAGTTCGTAGACGGGCTGCTGATGAGGAACGCATATCGATCCCTCGCCTCCACGTCCTAGTAGGGGCTAGAAGAGCAGGTTGTAATTGCTTTCGTTTTATTATATCCTGTTATATCCTACTAAAATACACGTTTCCTACGAAAACACATGAATTTTGGTTTTGTAGGGAATATATTTACTTGCACTTTATTGGCCGGAAAAGTAAATTTAATTCTACAAGCTACGCTGTGTTATTGAGCGACGATCACAGTTTAAGTAACGTAAACAGTTATTAAATTGCATATTTTTATCAAACATTTTTATAAAATTAAAGATACGCAGGTCGGAAATTTGAAATTGATTCAAACATGTTTTCCGTAAAAAAAAACAACAAAATATATCGTTCGATATAGAAACCTTTGCAGACTATTAAATATAATTTATAAAGGCGAGTAAACATTCTAGATAAAATAAAAAATGACAATAAAGCAAATGTTTCCAATACCCAATGGCTATTTAAATTTATTCTTCACTCTTAAGTCAAAGGTTTTATTCCGCCCAAAAATAAGAACACGTAAGGGCGTTCGGAGCATTCCAGACCAAGCTGAACTCTTGAGGCAAAAAGGAAGCGATTAGGGCAAGATGAGCGATATGTTTGCAATTCAGAAGCTCAAGAAAACGTGCGCATATGATATTCTCCCCCATACGTCACATACAGATTTTACTGTTGTTTTGGCTAAATAAATCAAAACATTAGGAAAATTACTATGTTCTCTCGTTAATTTGTTTCTTCTATCTAGCCCCCTGTTCTCTTCACACAAACGCTCTAACGGAGACATATTCGTGATTTACGTGGTTTCATTAGACTGTGTTGTATTTTACTAATTCTATAAAACTTCAATAGAATTTCAATACAAATATTTATTATGCTATTGAAAATTATACCCACGCTAACTGAATATTTTTTAAAATTTATTCAACGCATTCAAGAATTTTTTTAACTCTGCGATTATTTCGACAGCTTTAATAAAATTACCGTCGAATATCAATACTTTTTAGATTTGCTAGGAAAGCAGAAGGGGAGAAACACTGTCTGCGAAAGAAAACCAAATCATTTTTGTTTTGTATTTATACTATTTTGTTTCAGATTTTGTTTGTAGGATTACCACAAGATTACTAAATGTACAATGCTACACGTTAATACTGTGGGAATCAAATGAAATTAGATAAATGCGTTTTAATTCGTAAATCTTTACTGCGGAAGTACAATTGGCTCATGCAGTAAAATACCAACATTATTAGTTAGTTGAATGTACATCACCAAAGACGATTCCAAAACCTTGATGAAAATCGTGAAATATCAACAAAACAGATGCCATATTTTACAGAACATTTTATTTTATAAAGATTGGTTGCATGTGAGAGCGGTTGAGTGTTTTTTTACTTCTTGGGTGTTCTTGAGTGACAGAAAAGTGCCTTTTTACGTTAAATTAATTACACTTTGAAATTGCGTTTGACGTGAAACTTAAGAGCGCACTTCTCTGCTGCGACAAATTCACGTTTCAAAGCAAAGAACGGCCTTACGCCACTTACTACAATCCGCGCTTTTCCCGGTCACTTCGACATAACAGAGCTTTTCAGGTTTTTTAGGATTTCTTTCTGATGTTATTAGTGCTTTTATCGTTGCAACAGTCAATTTGAACACACAGTTTATAGAGAGCTGGTGCGACTGGAGGAAATAACACTCAGAAAAAAACTGCATTCATTAAAACAAATATTACGTAATTAGCAATGACGGCAAATAAACTGGCAACTATCCGGTAGAATGAAGAGTTGTCACCAACACATTTAGTATGCATTACAATATTCAAATTACTCATTTCATAACGATCATGGATGATTGTACAAGCGTGCAAGTAACTTACTCTCTGCTAATATGTGAAAACGTTAAAATGGAGATTACGTATTTCTAAAGTGATTGAATCAATCTTAGTGGTAATTTGTGACGAAAAAAGCTGTTGCAAGAATGGCTGCTGGAAAACAGCAGCCCAATACAAACACTGTCAGTGCTGCCAATGAGAAGGGGAACGTATACTTTCGGAAATTATGACGTTTATTCTTTGAGGTTTGCGTGTCTCGTGTTTAATAGTAAAACGCCCAAAAATTGCGTTTAATAGACTTGTATGATTTGTGTGCTCACCTGGGAGGATAAAGGAGAAAATCTCACTCAGAAAAAAAAACTACATTAATTGAAACAAATATTACGTAATTAATATTGACGGCAAATAATCTGCAACTTTCCAGTATAGTGAAGAGTTGTCCCCATCAGAACGTTTATTATGCATTACAATATTCAAATTACTCATTTCATCACGATACCCAGCCCCTTCTATGTTCACCCTTGACCAAGCCAGGGAGCTTAGTTTCTCGTCTTGAAGAAAATTGAACCTGATCCTGAAACCCATTTACGTACACCGACGTTCCATGATTGATTATTTGTGTTTCTGATCGTGTCAATTACTATTGTGATTAGTCGGGTTAGAATAGGGCATGCTATATCCCGATGTTCCCCCGTCCATTGGAATGTGAGGTCGTACGCTGACTTACACGTCGCCTTGCAGGTTATCTCCCTCCAGGCACTTCCCTCAACCGTGCATTGCTCCAACTGAGACAAAATAAAAGTATCCGGCTCGTATCACGATCTGTGAGATGAATAGCTGCGTTATGCACGTATTTAAGTGTGTAATGGGAGAAGAAGGGACCTAGAATGAGGAAGGGAAGATTGGCGGGCGATCCTTGACCCGTTTGTTTAGGTGTTTCTCGGGTGTTTGTCTGGTATTGATAAGCAAAACCACGGAAATCTACCGATCAGAGCAGCCGGCTTCTAGAATACTCCCTCAGAATGGTCGAATTCGTCTTAATTATGTATCGAGAATCCACCATTGTTGGATTTCGAACCCAACGACTTCCCAGCCAGCAACGTTGCAGAACCAATGGCAATTCTGCACCTGCGTCATTCCAGTCCGACCACAGGTGTTTAATTTACGATCAACAACGAACTGGGTTTCTGAAGGAAGCCCCGAGCCAATTGTTTTTGTTCTTTAAACAAAGGTGTTGTGTCCAGGGACGGATCATGTTTGCTCAAACGGATAAAACCCTCACGTATTCCGAACGATGATTGATTATGTTTCCAGGCACATCAACCGCTATGGCCATTAATTCCTGTTGTTGTAGTGAATGTTTTATTCCATTATTCCTTCCCAATTTGAACTCAAGGTACGACACGGATCTACACGTTGATTTCTGAAGGTTTCCCCCTTCCAGATATCCTCGCCAGTAGAGCGTCGCCCCAGCCGGGACCAGCTCTAAGCCGCCAAGTGGCTTTCCGACATGTGCGGTCGAGAAGGGCAAGCGTAACAAAGTGTGTGTAATGGGAGAGAAGGGGACAAGGAAGAGGAAGGATAGAACACACGCGGTGCATGGTTCGTTTGCTAGGGCTCTTTTCCGGATTTCTCCTTGTATTCACCCGAACGTGCAAAGGGGTCTTTCAGGTGTGTAAGGGAAGAAGACGGGACACGGAAGAGGAAAGATAGATCAAACGCGGTCCATGGTTCGTTTGTAAGGACCCCCACCACGGCATTCTCTGGTGTTACCCCGAACATGCACGTTAGTGGTCTTGACACGCGTCGCCTTCTCAGAATCCGCTCTCTGAGAGCGAGTTGCGAACGACGTCCACCACGCCCACCCCGCTCGCCGCCAGACGCGCGCGCGCTCTGGCCGTCGGAGAGGGTAAATGAAAATGAATAGCCCTCGGCGCCGCGCGAGAGCTCTTGACGCGCCTCGGCAGCGCCTGCGGCAAAAAGAACATGTGGCGGAGGACGGCACCCGGCTGCTTCCGAGCGATGGGAGTGCTGCTGACAGCGACGGGCGAAGACACGCCAGGCACTCGCTAGGCGATACTGGCACTGAGACTGAAATGTTTTCATTGTTCGTTTCCTATACTATTTAGATGCGTTTTGCGGCTCTCACACGCAACCAATCTTTATGAATAATGTCTTTAGAGACAGAAAAATAACGTAGAATTGAATAATTGCATTTTAACTTCAAAAATATATGAAGGATTTGTTGTAAAAAACGTTTAAATACTCATGACAGATGCAACCCGCAACACGTGAGCAGCGTTGTTGAACTATATGCAGTTATATAACTTCAAAATGAAGCGTTCTAGGGTCTTCACACCTATAAACTGTAAGGTCGAAGACATCAATGAACGATCCTCACACCGTAATGTACGTGACCTGTTCTTGGACATTTTATTACATTTTTGCTGGTTCGGCTCTTCTAGATTCTACACTGCTTGTGCAGAATCTGCAACTCTATGAAAAATTACATTAATTACTTTATATTCTATGCGATTGAATTGCACGAGTTTCACTCTCTGCTCGATAATAAAATTAAATAAAAATAGTTTGTATTGTAAAAGGTGAATTGCACTGTTACGATATGTTGAAATACTTTGTTAATACGATTATAAGTAGACATGTAGAACATGTGACGGACGAGTCTTGAAGGAAAAGGCATATTATTGGCTTAATATGGAAATGGAAGAATATGTAAGAAGGTTGGGTTTAACTTTCAGAGTTTTCGCACGGGCATTCTGGTAATATAAATTAACATGACGATCTAGAAAATAAGTACGTTCAAGTAACGTAGTTTTCAACATGCGGGCATGTTTTTTACATATATTGTTAATTAGTGTAAATACTAATCATTAATTTACTTATTAAATGCTGTTGATAAGTTGATAAAAATGTAACTGCCTTGCTGGACATCGAACCCAATTCCATTCGTGTTGTATATCTTTCTCTTTCTATTTGAACCATCGAGATTGGCATCATGTTGCACTGGATTTTGGGGTTTTCCATGACATGGACGCACGTGTGTGGACACAATTCCCTGTGTAAAGTTCCGCGAACATACCCAATATTTTGTGATTTTATGATCAATGTTTATCAGTGAGTTGATCGTGCGTATGTGCAAACAATATTTCATATCGCTACTTCGTATTCTAGCAAGATATTAGAAGTACGGTCTCTTAATATATCCTTAATGTACATTTTTCATTGATATTTCAGAAATATTCAATGAAAAAGTACGTCAGGAGTCTTTAAAGAAAGATTTACCAGGCTGTAATTTAAATTCTGGATGAGAAAGTTGATTGAAAACCATTGCACTGAACTTAAAGCTTAAATAATCTATATTTATTAGACTAAATGATTGCTTAATGTTGCGGTATTTCTTATACAATGTACAGTAATCTCTCGTAATCATGTACACGCGTAACAGGAATTTAGCCGTAACATGAACAAAAGTTAGGTCCTGGCAAACATGGCATTGCAAATGCTTAAATAATAATCAGATATCACGAATTTATATAACACCAACACCGGTTTTTGCGGTTCCTTGGTATTCGTGATAACGAGAGTTTACTTTAACTCAAAATA
>BOPP01000030.1:4930202-4941303 GCA_017312745.1 Gryllus bimaculatus
CCAAAACCGCAGTCACTTTCTCACAAGACCCAATGTTCATAGTTTTTCTATACATTTTTTGGTTCGGGATTTGAAATTGGGCTAATATAAATACATAGCATTCGAGTGTTGTAGGTACGTCTTACGACATTTTACATAGAACTTTATCTCCGCGCTCACTCAACATGCTGACAAAAGGCTTTCCTAAAAACATATTCTAAATTAAATACTAAGTGTTTTGAGCTCATGACAGAAAAAATGAGGATTTGTAGTAATTGACACTTAAAAAATAGTTTGGTAATAAATTAAATCATTACAAACTTTAGTAAAGAAATAACTCACTTACTGAAGATTTCGTATGCTTCTTAATGGATGTTCAACCTCATCAGTTTATGTCACCAAAAATTAATAGAAAATATAACAGTATAAATGGTATAAGAAAAATTAATATACGTTGTTTTTTCAAACTTATTTTTGAGCGAAAAATGAAACGTATTTTATCACACTAAAAATATGGTGTTAGAGTCTGCACTCATTTCTCTTATTGTTTCAATATTGCGTATCATTGAATAAGCGGGAGAAGTTCATAGAAAATACCTTCAGAGAGAAACGCGCATTTCTAACTAACTTTCAGAATTGTTTTTTCATGGTTATCTTACCATATAAAGAAGGAACATCGCGGACGTAATTGCAGACCGTCACAATTAGGGTGATACAATATAGCACGAACCATTCAGTCATGTCAGTATTAGAGCAGGAGCGAAAAGCTTCCGGACACTAAGCTTCTTACCAGAAACAAAATTGTGGATCCGTATTGTGTGCAAGCACTGCAGCTATAACGTCCTTAGGAATGTTAAGTTCTTCTTTCAACGTTTTAAAAATTGTTTTAAATAGTTAAAAAAACGTTTAATGATTAACTGCCACTGCTAAGAATTGAATTAGGTGTGCTGTCTTTCAAGTTTCCAAAAATGTTTCAAGAGAACTCAATGGGAGAACGCAACGCCAATAAAAAGTTTTGCACGGTCAAAACTCCACGTTCAAAAACCAACGAGAACTCCAGCGTTTCAAGCCAACGTTTTCTACTAGATTTTACCTGTGAAGCCGCTGTCCTGCAAAACATCCACTTTAAGTTCTTATTTATGGCTCTAATACGTCAAAAATTGCCTGGTCGCCACCAGGCATCACACTTTTTTGTAAAAAAAAATCTCATATCAAGGGCTCGTCAAACATGGTTTTAAACTTAAATTGTTACGATAAAATATATGATAGTTTTATATTTGCTGAAAGTAAAAAAACAAATTGTGTCGGTACTGGGGACCGCCATAATACATTATCTTTTCTTCATATATGGATTAAATTTTTTCTCTCCTCAGATTTATAACATTCTGTATAGAGACGGGATTTTAGCAGAATATAAAAACGATAAGATAAGGATGACGTTGAAGTACTTTATGTTTTGGTTTTTCCTTGAATGAGTACATCCTTACAATCTTCCTATTTCATTTCTCCATAGCCCCTCAGCCAACGAGTAGGTCTTGTGGTCCCACACATTTGCATGGTCACAAAACAGCTAAGTATGAGCTCCGTCCGTACGTAACGATAGTACAATAATACAAAATAATGTTCGTCGATTAATTATAATATTATTTATATCTATAGTGAGCGTTAAGTTCCAATTTGTATATTACACACTAGTGAGTAATTACTGTATCCACAACTTTTTCTGCATAAACTGCGAAATCAGATACTTTAGGATTGCTGGCAAAATTGTGCAACAACGGTAGGTGAAAAGGGGTGGTGAATTATTTCGCGTTGTACATGGAGCCATAGAAGGCTTTTAAGCCCAGAAGAAGGGGGGGGGGGGTGAAAAAACATTTGACCGCAAAGCCGCATTGAGTGTTCACCTCCATCTGTTTGGTCTGACAAGTCCATTTAGCCCTGTTCTGTTTAGTCCGTTTGATCTATTGCGTCGTCCCTCCGTCCATCCCATTCTGCCTGTCTCTCTGCTCCGTTCGTAACCGTCCCGTCCTCCTGTCGTCCGTCGTCCCTTCGTTCCGTCCGTGCCTTCGTCCGCGATCTCGTCTCTTCCGTCCCGTCTCCGTTCTTCTCCGTCGGCGTCCCTTCGTCCGTCCGTCCCTTCGTCGTCCAGTCCGTCTCGTCCTCTCGTTCGCGTCCGTCTGTCCCTTTCGTCCGTCCGTACCGTTGCCGTTCGCGTCCGTCCCTTCGTCCGTCGTCCCTTCGTTCGTCGTCCGTCCTTCGTCCGTGTTCTCGTTCTCCTGTATCCGTCCGTCCGTTCCTCCTCGTCCCTTCGTCCCTTCGTCATTCGTCCGTCCCTCCGTCCGTCCGTCCCTTCGTCGCGTACCGTCCTTGGTCGTCCTCGTCCCTTCGTCCGTCCGTCCCTTCGTCCGTCCGTCCCTTCGTCCGTCCGTCCCTTCGCCGTCCGTCCCTTCGTCCGTCCCCTCTCTCTCTCGCACTCTCCTCTCTCTCTCACACTTTCCTCTATCTCGCATTCTCCTCTCTCTCGCATTCTCCTCTCTCTCTCGCATTCTCCTCTCTCTCTCGCATTCTCCTCTCTCTCTCGCATTCTCCTCTCTCTCTCTCGCATTCTCCTCTCTCTCTCGCATTCTCCTCTCTCTCGCACTCCCCTCCCTTCCTCTCCCACGCACTCCCCTCCCTTCCTCTCCCACTCTCCCTCTCCTCTCTCTTTTATTCCCATCTCTCTTTTCACTCTATCTCCTCGGAGAGGAATTTGACCTATAACAAGGCTAACTACCGATGCCAGCAGGAGAAGCACAATTTGAAGAGGCTCAGGGCGCTAATCTCCGTAGTAACGTCCACTTTCGCCCTTAATGGTCTGCATCATTACACCTCTGAAAGGGGGATTGGGGATTTGGGACTTTAATTATTACATGTGCCAGTTGCTGTTCCTTCCACGCACTTATACCAGTTACGCTTCATGCAAGTAGTTTACGTATCACGTTAGAACGTTTATTTAGTTCTTCACGAGTAAAACAGCGAAACTTTATTATCTTTATTTTATTTATTACTTCAACGAGTGAATTTATTAGGAATTTGTAATATATAGATACGTATTATTCTCTGCTAAAGATTTGCGAGATGGTGTACATATTCAGAAATACCAACACACAGAAAGACCTAGATTATGACGACTGAATTTACAGAAATAGATTCATTCCATGCCTTTTGCAGGGATAGGGCGAATCGTTGCGTTAGAGATAGGTTTGGCTGTTTTAAACCACGATGTTAAAACGTGAATGGCTATTTAATTAATATTTGCCTCTGGAAGACAAAACACATCAATGCATCAAAAAAGTTTATTTAGATTTTATAACAATGACCGTGAGGAGTATATTGAAGTGTAAGCGTGGCATCCTTATATATTATTAAGTAACTACGAGTGTGTGTGCGCGTGTGTGCATACGTCACTCATGGTTAGACCACTTCCCGTGCATCAATCGAGGCCTATGAGGTTATCCAACGCGTCTCGGTCTCCTGCTGGGGAAATGATAATTGTGATAATAATATAATAACTGATAATTTTCGTATCCGGCCAGAATATTCTAAGAAATTATCTAAGACGTTTCAAACCATGTGTGGAATTCAGTTAGACCCTATCACGAGTAAAAGTCATAAATTGATTTCCACTCGAATGGTATTGTTGTGTCCGTGAGATACACACTGACTTCTTTAACAGTAAGCGTGGGTGTAGGTATAGAGTACGCTCTCTCCACCTTTCTTTCTAAATCGTTTGGAGACAAACATTATAATAGTGTAAGGCATTTTGAAATGAAGGTCATCGTGGTCAGCGTGTCAAAATATGAAACTTGTGTCAATATAAAATTTAGAGAATTTATAAGAATTTATTTTACCACTCAATCCATAATTTCAATTTCACTTATGGCTTTTTAGGCTATATATCAGTGTTAATAAAGTACTTAACCCTTACATTGGCTACCCAAAAACTCTGTTTATTCTCAAAACTCACCACAGAAAACTCACAAATAGCACAAACAACTTCTGTTTACATTCATTAGGAAGTACTGGGGATGAAAATTTAAAGGCATTTTATGCATTATAGTTCTCTTTAAACACTTGAAAATACAATAAATATTAGAAGGTCGGTACGGAGGTCATCTCACTAATGAACTGCATTTCCTTCTTCGTTTGGATTCTGTGTTTTACGAATATTTTGGAATTCGCGTTTGCCTGATTGAACTTGTTCCGCTGGTATTTCACGAACGGCGTATTCTAGAAATACTTGTATTGCTACAATGTAACGATTAATTATATTGATTGCTTTGTGTATACCGTATTTTGATCATTTCGTGCTTTTAGGAGAGTCAAACGCTAAGGTCATTAGTACCGTAAGAGTAGTGCATGTTATCCTCAATAGGTGGCGGTTGCCTTCCCCCGCTGTATGGCGAGATCTGGCGCCGACGTATATGTCGGCCACCGGTTGTATCCATTTCCCACCAACGTATCGCCGACCCAGCCAGGACAAGCTCAAGGCTTCCGACTGGTCTCCTGACATGTGTGGTAGTGTAGTGCATGTGTGCGTTAGTAAGGGGTCAAGATTGGACAAAGAAGAGGAAGGTAATATCGCGCGTGGTCCGTTTGTTAGGGTATTTCTGCGGCATTCACCTGCTATTGATCAGAGAAATATGGGAAAATTACCGAACAGAGCGGACAGCCGCTAGAATTTTCCTCCTGACAGCGGCTGAACCCGACCTAGCTATGTAACTGATGTTGAAAATCCTGCCACCGTCGGCACTCGAACCCTAGATCCTCCCCGTCAGTGAGGCCTTTATGGGCCTCTTTCTAGCTTCATGGGATGTTGCTTTCGACTATAGCGCGACCCGCTCCGAGTACCCACTTTTTTCTTCTAAGGACATATTATAGACCTTTACAATAGACACATTTGCGGGCTCCTCGGTCTGTGGTGCAACAGGTGTGAGACATCGAGGTCCCCAATGTGAAGATCCACCGACCGCTATGAAATATGGCAACAATGCCCCATTTGAAGTTTTTGCAGAAGGCTACGTCTATGAGAAGTTGCCACTTAATCAATGTTATGAGGTAGAGGGAAACTTACATCAAAAATCTAAGTGGAACAAATTGTATGAAATAAAGTAAAATTCCCTTTCAAATAATTTCAATTACATTAAATTAAAACATTCAAACTTACAGGATACAAACTACACTTTAATTGTAGAATTCGTCTGGTGTCAAACACCCTTGACCCCCCCCGCCCCAGCGGGAAACTGGATTTGTCACTCATTCCGTTACACCTCACCGAAAGGTATTCACACGCAAACTAAACTTCAAAATGTAATTCACATTCTGTGAGCTGCTGCGCCGTTCCGTGGTGGAGTACATGAATGACCTCAAAATCGATTTCGCGCACGCGGCATGCCCCGCGGGCCATTGACACGTCACCATATACGCGTAGCAAGGGTTACCAACCCCCAAGCACAGAATACTCAACAAGGGGCGTAGCGAATGCATTGTTATTTTATATTATATAGTACATAATATTTATACATTTCATTTGGTTTAGAAATTTTTATTTAGAAATTAGTCCCCCCTCCGAGATACGCTATTCTAAACACCACTATTCGAATTAATCTGATGCATCCCTTCCCAAGAATACTGAATCAATAGAATATTTACCGCTATTCCCTACCTCCATTATTACAATTCAAAATATCCAGAGCAGATCGTTCAATAAAGGTCAGTCTACAAAATGTAATTGGTCGCTGGCCGTAAGGCGTGGTGGCTTTTTAAAACAGGGTTTATTTACATCTGCTAATTGTACAAATCAATGGGTTCCACAAAAATATTGGTAGTGTCTGCCCATGGCCGATGGAGCAGATTTACGCGAATTATCTTTTAAATGCAAGCACTCTCACAAATTAGTGTATATGTTGATTGCAACTTACCACACTATGATGAATACGTAACAATTGACTGAAAGAGTCACTTAGTTGCTCACCTGAGATATTCCGTTGGTTAACAGAAGACACTGGCGATTTCAGAAGAACGAATGGAGTTATTAATCGAATTACTTTTCCAATAAGTCCTATTAAGAAAGAACGTCTAGTGAGAGATTAACTGTATTTCATTCACCCATACACATAAACAAAAAGCACATTTCACAATAAATAGACGCTACTAGTGCTACACCTTGTTCCACTCGCTTCAATTTATTTTCCATAAGATTCAACCGAAAATTCTCATTAAATGAATAATTTATTTAACCACTTGTAAATCTCGCTGAAGGAATTATACTTAAATCGCGTGGCTCACCAAATGACTCGTCATAAATCTTCGGCACCGCTAGTATGACTGTCCTCGTTCTCCCTCCGTAACCTAGCTAAAGACGTTGCTAGGCAGCTGAAAACTGATCTGCTGTCCTGAAGTCCTGCCATGTCTTCTCTCACCCAATTATCTTCCCCAGTTACACGCAAATCCATACCCAAATCGCTTTGGTCAAAATGGCAATTCCATTTAATGTTCGAAAATACATTATTCATTGAAACACGTAAAAGATAAATGAAACTAGTATAATATGCCACTAGTCTGTAACGTGAGCTTATTGTGTAAGTACTTGATTTGAAAACGCGTGACGTTTGGAATGAATTTTCAAATCTACGAATTTAATAAAGCTACATTACAAACGAGTTGAAAATATTGCTTTATATAACAGCATTATAAATTTACGAGATAATCAAAGTAAAATTTTGGTAACATTATTACGATGTCGTGGGTACTTGACATCCGTGTGAGAAAACTATGGTCTGTTTTGTTAAATGTCACCTCACTTTCTCTCTATGCATTTGCGTGAATGTGTGATAACGCAATTATTCTAGCCTACGTCATAAATAAATCATTAATAAAATGGCATTTTATGAATGCTTTCTTGCAACTGAAATAGTTATTTATTCCTAGAAATTGTAGTTGCCGTCTAATGCCCTTTGTGAGGATAAATATTGTTCCAAGTAAATATTGTTCCAGTTGTAAATATTGTTCCAGTTATAAATATTGTTCCAGTTGTAGAATGAAATGTACGTGGAACAACGGGCAACCAGCAACCGAGAACATTGGTCACGTTACCACGGGGTGCCGCTACCTGTCACCCTTATGGAACGCCCGACACAACAACATCGGTGCCATTTATAAAGAAGCAGCCATTGCAGCGGGGTGGCAGGTGCTCCGGGAGAATCAGGCAGTGGTGGGCAGCAGTCGCCCTGATCTCGTACTCGCGCGGGGCAGAATGGCACTCGTGGTAGACTTCGCGGTGGCTGACGCACTAGATGGCAAACTTGAGAAGAAATTAGAAGAGAAGCGCGAAAAATACGAAGCCACCCGCGCCCACCTCATTACCGTCGGTTACCACAGCGCCGAGGTACTCCCGCTTGTGATAGGGGCACTGGGAGAATGGTGTGCGGGTAGTGACGCCGCACTAAAGAAAGTTGCGGATGGCCTCAAACTAAAAGCTTTAAGGGAAAAAATAGTCACTGAGGCCATTGATGGCAGTGCGGCATGCTACTACATGCACACCGACAATATACACATGGCCCCGCGTGAGTACAAACAGATAGTGCGGGACAGAGTCCGCAGAGGCGCCCTCCTCCACCCCATGCCACAGGAAGCTAGCTGCGGAACAACAGAAAAGATCTGCAACACCAGACGACAAGCTGGAGTCCCTGCGAAGATCTCGAGGTAGATTCAGATGAATAGATTTATGTATTATAAAAAATATATGTATATATGTATAATACTCATAGAAGTAAGAATTTTTCACTAAGCCAGACGGCAACTGATATGTATAAATGTATATATGTATGTATAAATGTATATATTAGATTAAGAAATAAATATTTGTATATACTTGGTAAATTACATACGTTTTCAAATTATTAGACTAAAGCATGTATTCTCTAAGGTCCAAGATATAATTGGAGAGAAACTCTGTTGAGTGAGATGTAATGTCTTTGAAAGGTCTTAGGAAATTGTGCATTGTCCTTCGGACAATGAGGAAATACCAATACAAATTAAATCCTGGAAAAGGAACTTCTTACCCAAGATAAAGTGGTTCCCCAAAGAAGATGCATGTTTATGCATGATGAAGCACAGTGCCACAAAGAAATAAGTGGCTTCAAGAATTTGGAAGAAAGGCAAATTAAAGTGTTACCATGGCCATGGAATATCTATGACTTAAACCCCATAGAAAACGTATGGGGTATTACCAAGAGAAGAAGAAGGAAATATACAAGCAGTTGTGGACAAACTAGAGGAGATTTGGAACCGCGACGATGAAATTAAACACTCAGGTGAAAAGTTGGTAAACATTATGCCAAACAGGATACAGTTACCTGATTAAGAACAAAGGCACGTACACTAACAGTAAGTATTAAATGTACGACTGTAACATAAACACGAATGTAAAGTGTAATAAATGCAAATCTTTTACGAAAAATGTGTTAAGTCCAATAATAATCCCAGTGATCTGATGGCTACCAACATAAATGGAATTTTTAATAGGTGGCTCCTAATTTGGCTGAGTACAGAGACACTTTCCTGGTGCGCTGTATTATTTATATAACGTGTTATATAAATATACCATTTCCGGATAAACTACTCAATTGCAGCGAATATGCGCAATTGTCTGCAAGTGTAGTTTACATTTTTGTGAATTATTAACCCTTATCTCCCTAGCATGCCGTATGGGCACGCTCTTCGAATCTGTTGCTTGTTCTAACTTTCACCTTAGAATGTTGCAGTAATGCAATTAGAACTTCATGTTGTTTTCCATAACATCCTAAAAGGTGTGTCAATGTGCATTTCAAAATTTTGAGAAAAATATTTTTTAAATATTTTTTAAAAATATTTTTTATTATTTTTAAATACATTTTTTAAATTATAAAATGGTGTTATGTTTTTAAATAATTTCGGCAGATGAGTGTTAATATACATTGTACATTAATAATATGAAGAATAATTTTTTGAAATGTCGATATCATGCACAACCTGGCGGTAATGGGGGTAGTATCGGGATCAGGCAAGGAGCTCAGGCCAAGGACGGTGCCAAGGAGCATGGTGGATTTGAGCAGGGTAGGGTTGGCTTGAGCAGAGCAGGGTAGAGTAGACCACAGCAGGCCAAATTAGGGAGAGGATCAACTACAGAAATAATGCAT
Source organism: Gryllus bimaculatus (assembly GCA_017312745.1). Taxonomy (NCBI): domain Eukaryota; kingdom Metazoa; phylum Arthropoda; class Insecta; order Orthoptera; family Gryllidae; genus Gryllus; species Gryllus bimaculatus. Next base: position 4,939,400 of record BOPP01000030.1, read on the forward strand.
TGCTTTCCTGTTTGAATAGATGAATAAGGTAAATAAGTATTCAGATATAAAGGTTCGGCTCTTAACTTCCCATGCGATTTAATTGCACCGGTTTCTACTGGCATACAATATTTAAGATATTAATTGAGATAGAACTTCCAAACAATTTTGATATTTGATCCAATGAAAATTTGTGCCCTACAGCGTGGCAGGGGGAAGTTTTAGTTACTCTGCGGTAGTGCTCAGTCATCGGCATTGTGGGTTCTGTCAAATGAATGGGAAGTGGGAACACAAACAACCATAGAAGCCTCGTAATATGTAATGACCTGGTAACTGCATAGCGGAAAGTTGTCAACAAGTGGGATAGTTAATTGTGACAAATATTCAGACACATTCCGTTAGTTAGCTAATATTTAATAAAAAGAACTAATAAGCATTTATGCTCACTTTTTTCCCGGAGAAATAAATTTTCATTCATTCTTACAAATTTTGTCTTATTTTCTTCGCTGTAAAGTTTTCGAAATTAATTCAGGCAATTAACCGTAACAAATCATTTGAGATTGTTGTCATCAAATATTTTCGGACCATAATTTAGAAGTTACTCAATTACACTAGACGACTAAAGATTGCATCACAAGATTAGATTAAATACTATGGACCGTCCTAATATTTTCCCTTCTATTCCTTGTTAATCGCCTCATTGATTAATAAATTCAGCTGGATGTCACTTACTGCTATCGTGTGTCAATTGTTTTCTAATGCTAGCCACTTAAAATTTTGTGTTTCACGGATTCGTGTTCTAGACCCCCTCCCCCCCCCAAATATGCGACATTGTTATTAGCTGGAACACCAAAAAGAAATTTGTTTTATAACAAAGTTCATTCTTTTATTATTAACAAAGGTCATGCGACTCCAACAGTCATTGGTCAACGCTCAACTATTCTATTTAATCGGCATGTACAGAACAAATCCTCGTTCAAGTCGTCCCTTCTTTATGTTCGTTCACAGATTCATATCTTCATCTGCCCAGACTGTATTCTAACTGTTTTCTAATTACATTTCATCTTCTCAAATGAATTTCATTATTCTCTCCTAATAAATATGAATGTCAGATTCTATGTGCCAATTATATCGTTTATGGTCTGCAATTACTATCAATTTCCGAAAAACTCTATTCTAGTTTAAATATTGACGTTGAGAGATATTAATTGCCACAATACAGAGCCAGGGCCGTTCTGATTGCTTCCGGTGGCAACATTCAAAACATAACATTACTGAAATTCCTGGTATTTTCATTTTATTTACACACGTTTTTATCAACATTCCATTACCTAAAACTTGCCAATTTTCAATTTATAGTTAATTTTTATTAATTTATTTCCATATACCGTTTCTGGTCTGGCAGTGGACTTTTGAAAATTATTAACTTCAGGTAATTATTAGAAATTTGACATGGTAATGGACACTCAATATTATACTTTCTGAACGTGTTTGACGCACTAGAAAGCCTATAAATCTAACAATTCATGTCGCATTATTGCAATGCGAGTATTAATAAAATGTTTAACTTATTTTTTAAACATAAAAAGGAAAAATACATAAATTTTCTTCATTTCATTCCACACCACTAGAAGACATAAGCTCATAGATCTTCAAGTTTGAAGTAAGCAGAAAGCCTTTCAATCTTGTCTTTTTAAATTTTGTACTTGAAGTGGCCTCTGCTGAGACAGACTATTTACCCTTGGTGCCGTTGACTTCAGATAATAAGGGTCTTAAGTATTCTTGCTCTAATTATTTTCATATTTTAACTTAGACATGAAAAGTATAAAGAACATAAAATAGATCTAATAGTTTTGTCACAAGACACATGAATGGCGGGAGTGAGAAAAAATATTCTCTGTGTGAATTTAAAATTCCTCCACTAC
>BOPP01000030.1:4949032-4971267 GCA_017312745.1 Gryllus bimaculatus
GTCGTAGGAGAAAAATATATTCAAAATGAATTTCATACTATTTAAATTAAATTATTACCACCAAAAAGAAATATTACATAGTGAAACCTTGGTGTTGCAATGCATTAAGTATAATTTATTTTAGGAAACAGTTTAGGAAGCATTTTAGGAAATCAGTCACAGCTCATAAAAGTATTTTCTGGGAAGTGGATTGTGGCAATTTGACTTCAATGCAAAGAAAATAACCAAGAAGTACATGTAATATGAATATTGGTCCCTTGCAATAAATTCTGCTAAAGCTTCAACTGCGTATACGATTCGTAAATATTTTGTATCATGAATGCCAGAAGATGCATAAACTATACATCATAATTATAACAGCAATTTCATAATGATGCGTTCTCTCTGTGCTGATAAACAATTGAGTGTTTCTGTCAATTGTAAAATTAAATACTGCATTTCAAAGAATTAATTGCGATTTTAAGTAAAAATAGGATCTATTTACAATAATAACACACCACTCTTAGGTTTACATGTTCTAAAACGCGAGATACTTTGCTCCATCGTGAGATAATAATAATAATAATAATAATAATAATAATAATAATAATAATAATAATAATAATAATAATAATAATAATATTTTTAAATCGCGAAAAACACAATATTGTATTATTTGTTTTCGGCGTGGTTGTGATGCCAGAAGTGCACCACCACCCTCCACATCATTTTAAATCGCGAAAAACCACCGTGAAATTGTGTTGTTTTTTTAAATTTTTTATGTTAGACGTTGTTCTTAGATCCAAAGACATATGTTTCCCCGTATGCCTGTCAAGGCGCTGAATCGGAATCCCAAACCATTATTGCGCCATCATCCTTCAGTTTTTTTTAAAATCGAGAAAAAAGCACCGTGAAATTGTAAGTAGTAAATTTCACGGTATTTTTTTTATTTGCGATTAAAACACTGGAAAGTGGCGGCAAAATTCTGGTTTCAGATTACGGTTCTGGGTGAGAACATTCATTGAGAAACATGTCTCAAGTCTTTGGGTCTGAAAACGTTTTTTTGTTGTTGTTTTTTGTTTTCTGTACCTGTGTTATTAAGTTAATGTTCACTCTCATTGATGTTGCATGCAAACACATTCTAAAAATAATACGTCCTTAAAACTTGACATAAAAATTCAAATAATATTAAACTGTGAAAAATATCGAATGAAACGTCAATTCTTTCTCATGTATTGATGAGAACCAAGAGATGAAAGAACCAAAAGCGTATTAAACATTTTGTAAGCACTCACAGTTATTAATAGCTCACACATCAAAAACTCTATATGCGAGAAAAAAAATGTACGATGCCTTTGGGGGAAAATGTTACGGGGAATTTTTTTTAGTAACACAACATTTAGAGAGAACGTCGTCCCATTTTGCCGTACAATTCTGTGACATTAATCAATCAAAATACTCCCCAACTAAGATAACGTTCTGCTTTTCCATTCGCTGCATGCGAAGCACAAAAAAGAGCCAAATGCGTTTAGGTATCGGTCAATATGCTGCTTCCTGGAAACTTCGCCCTCCGCAAAATTAAACGGAAAAATGTTCAATACGAAGGGATATCGTAATATTTTAACTATCACCAAAAATGATCGTATAATACTAATGCATTTTTTTCACTATACTCGGTGATCCATACGTCCATGATGGTGAGACAAGAAACGCACTGTTTTTTTATCGTTGGAAATAATACTCAATGTGGCCAAACTATAAAATGGAGAAGAATGAGGCTTGCCTTCTTGACTGAACTTTTCCAAGACTGGGGTTTGCAATTTAAAAAATGGTTCTTGAATATGAAAGGTTAGAACTTCCAACAAATTTACGATGAAATATTGGCTGTTAACGATAAACACAGTGTCCATCTGACGACATTATTTTGAATTTCTTCTAGTCACATGACCAACATATAAGTCAAGAAGACCATCATTGACGGAAGGAATAAACAAGTTACAACCAATTTGCGTGACTCACATTTTATAGTGATAATTAAAGCATTATGATAGAATCCGCCTCGTGTACTGATGCCTGGTATGGCGCTGATGTTGGCACGTGCGTGTTGCAGGTTCAGGCAGTACTTCAAGGACGCGGTGTGCACGTGGCGGTGCCCGCGCAAGAAGGCGCAGCTGAGCGGCCAGGAGACGCCGCCTATGTTCCGCCACTACTCGCACTCGTACTCGCGATCGCGCTCAGGTGAGCCCGCGCCCCGCGCCACTGCTTCTTCTTTGGTCCTATCTTCCATATACGGAAGTTAGGTGACCCATAACGGGTTTTCTTGGGATAAGTTATTCAGGGTGGTTTCCCGTTGTGATGATTGATGATGATGATGATGATAGGGGGGAGAAAGGACGAACACAATACAACCATGCCCGAGGCGGGATTCGAACCCGCGATCTTTCGGTACGGGATCGCTACGGCACTACTGCCTTAGCGATCTCGGCCACCAAATCGGCACTATCACTACTACAACATAGTTTTTTTATTCGTATGAAATAGCTGAATTGGGTATTTTTTTATGGTCTCGATTGAATTGTTTTGCCGAGGCTAAAGGTTTAGGCAAACAAAAATCAAGTTTGACTATTGAAATAAACACTCGCTTCGCTCACGAAATACGAACAATATTCTACAACTGTACAAAAATTGTATTCTTCACCCACCACCAGGGCATGAAGGCAGGGCCCCCTTCAACTGGCCAAAATAGATATTTTTTCGTTTTAAATGACTATAGTGGTTGATTTGATCATGGTCTTGATTTTTTGCCGAGACCGTAGGTCAAGGCGAAGAAACTACATCAATACTATCAAAAAACACTTATTTTTCTCACGAAATATGAAAAACTTTTTTTTTACAACTGCATAAAAATTATATTTGAAAACATTTGTAAATTTATATTGAAATAAAAGAGTCTGATATCTCGGGGGATAGCAGTATTAAATAAGGCCATGAATGCGGAAGTGTTGCTAAGAGATACGTGTGTTTACTTCGTTATATTTCTAGGCGTGAAGTACTTTTTGTCAGGGTTGTTCAATCAAGACATGTTGGATGTTCTATACTTTGTCAACCGTCTAGTTTTACTGAAAAAAATTATTCATTTCACGTGCGGATAGCAATGCGCAGAATCCGCCGTTTTATTCCGTTGTAGAAAAACTCATTTTTAGACATCCTATAGTAAATGTTAAGGCATGCACTGTGTGCTAAAAGTTCAATTTCTAGCTCTAGTGATAAAGGTGATATGATGTTCAAATGTTCATAAAAGCGTATGACTATAACAAATTAATCAAAATTCTTTCATCTGACGGCTACCGCTGCCCTTCACGTAACATAGTACTAATTATGGGATTTGTATACTCTAATCAAAATAAAATTAGATTCAGTGAGAAAATTGTGTATGACATACGTGGGAAAAATTATTTCATTTCGCAAATCTAAGGAATTGCGCCACTCGCCTTACAATCTTTAGTAATCGGAAAATAAAAGGCTACTTCTACTACTAGTATCGTAAAGAATTATTACTGGAACATTAGTATTCGAGAAGTTTTACAATCTTCATTTAAACTGATGAATAGATAGACGGATGTGTGGTGTAATGGAAAGAGTTCAAGTTTTTGAGGTGTTAAAAGTTGTCACTTTTCATCAGTAATGGATATGTTTTAAAACTGTAATAAATAAATGTTATTGTAAAATGTAATTTTTGAAGATCTAATCTAACTGAGGCCCTTTTGGCACCTGTCATAAATAAATAATTTACATAAAATAATAATCTACAACGAAAATTTGGTATATCATCTAATGCACTTGATGGGATAAGTTAACAAATGAAGTTTCATGTCCCGGATGGGATGGGATAAGTTAACACCTAAAGTTCCGTTGACCCGGAGATCCTAAATTCGAATTCCGAGAGCAATGGATATTTGACATTCTCAGCACCAAGACTAAATAATATCACAGGGGAAAATAAATTCTGTAGTTATTTAAATATTTAATGTTTTATATATAATTTCAAAAACAGTAATAGTAATGAGAATAATTCAAAAAATCAATATTTAATTATTTTTGAACGACGATTAATACTGGCTAAATACATGTTTTATGGCCTTCATTAGCAAAGGTGCTTTGTTGGAACTGAAGCACTATAGATAACACACTTGTACAATAATTAAAGATCCGGATATGATGATGATGGTGATGAACTTGGTGAGAGAGAATTCAGGTGCTCTAGGTCAATGATTTAGAAGACTCATTATGGTGAAAGGGAAAGTAAAACTCGTTACATATTTCAATTTACGGCACGAATGCATACCCGATAAGCCAAGATAATACCGCATCATCCACATCCTCGTTGACCTCGGAATATCTTATACTTTGTTTTAAACAAATTTCCTCATTACTCTGCACTTCAATTTATATGATTTTTCACTTCTTGTGAAATAAGAAAATAGATTATGATTTAATATTATTTTTGTATTATTTGTAATATTATGTAAAATTTACAATTTTTTAATATTGGAGGATTTATTTTTTTTAATTAAAGCTCTACCTAAATTCTTGGACCCTGGTTTATGTTTGGGAGTAAGGAATCAAACGAATAAATGTATGAATAAGAATTAAAATATTATTAATTAAATAGATACAACTTTCCTATTACTGCGCTTCACAGCTAATCTGCCCTACGCTTCTATGTTAAGCTTTTTTATTTATTGGCCCGTTCACCTCTTAATTCAAGTGTTCTACAATCCACAACTCGCGTGCTAATTTTTATGATAATACAAATCGTATTGTATCACGAAACCTAGCATGTACTATTGAAAATACTTCTGCAAGTTAGTTAAGACACTCAAAGTACTAACGATAATTAGGACGAAACGTTGTTTAGGACAACATCTAAAGTATTATGTGTATTTCTGAGAAAGTTAAACATTAATGTAAGTAAAATGAGCTTTCTTTACTTACTAAGTGAAAATGTTACTTTTGTAGTACTTACATTGGTATTATGAAAATTTAATCATCTACACTCAATGAAAATTAATCCGATTAAAGAACAAGCTTTGTCTTTAATACATTGTGTTAAAATGATTGTTAATATTATACAATTATTTGGAAACTCCAACTGATTTAGATATATTAGAATTTAGGACTCGTAACCTTCATAAAAGAAAGATCGATTTGGTCATTGTCAACTTTATTCAGATAAACCGATTTCCCTACCTTGGCCATCATCAGCACTGCAGCAGTGTTGACTCCCACTAACGGGAAATCTAATGATCATGACCCACACTTCAAACCGGTTTATCTTAACCTCGATAGTTGAAAATGACCAAACAGTACCGTTTCTTCTCTACTGACAGACTTTAACCTCCCCGATATATCGATCGCCATCAGGACGTTGCGGGTCTCGGGTGATTTGGTATTTCAGAACGCAGATGGAACCGCTGGAGCTCGGTCAGGTGACGCGGGGACGCCCAACTGCTGGCGCTGAAGCCCTGCGCGGCCCCCGACAGAGTGGCCTGCTGCCAGGAAGGTTGGTGCAGAGTTGGCGTTCGCCGTCAGATCTTCCTACATTGCGCCGTTTCCCCGCCCTTGTGCGGATTATCAGGCTCAAAAAACAAGACACTATATTCAGACACCCTTTCTTCCAGATAGGTCTCTCAATGCTCCCACAAAATTAAGTTTATTCGAAATTACGATTAATAATTTGGAGAGAGGCAGCTTGTTATGTGTGTAAAAGCACGTTTAGAATGTAATAATTGAGTAAGCAGAGCAATGCGTAAAGAGTTTAGTGAGCATAATAGTGCCTTTATAACTTGATTATTAGAAATAATATGAATACAAAGTAAAACATTATTTTATTGCCTGATCTCTCAAAAAATTGATTATTTCGTTTTAATATTGCTTATTAGTTTAAAGGAATAAGATTTAGATCCATTTAAATGAGAGTATTACATCAACACACTCTTAACAGATGCTGGGGCAAAAATGTTTTTTCCTGCAAGACGACAAAAGTATTTGAATATTCTAGAGTACATCAAAATTGAACTCAAATAGTTTTAAAATTATAACAATTCATGAATCGATAGATATTAAATTTTATTATGTGATACCACAATCAGTATCTGAGTAAGTGAAAACTTTACTCATCCTTACATCTGCACAATATGGTAGAAAATCTCTGACAACTCTATAAGACATTTCAAGCATTTTCCTTATTTTTCACCATTCTCAGACATAAATATTTGCGTTGCATTTTAGTAGGCTGCTACTCCAGCCCACTTTGTTCCAAATTTCTCTCAGTTTCCCCCAGGAGTGGATTAACACATAAGCAGGCAACGTATGTGCCTAGGGCCTCCCTAGGGACCCCTATAAATTTTTAAACGAAAGTTTATAGAAGTAATTTAATTGTTTCATTGTAATAGTAAAGAATAATAAATTTAATTTCGGTTTTAAAAAGTGTATTATAATGTGTTTTTTCAAATCAATTGAAGTTTAAAACATGAGTATATATAAATTGAATCTGTAAATTGAAGGGGTCTAATTTATTTTCATACGGTTTTAGTCCCGAAGGCTCATTATTTCAATATTATTAAGAGGCCCCTACTTTGGTCATCTTTAGGGTTCTTGAAGGTATTAATCCTACCCAAAGACACATTCATCAGCCGCGCCATCATTCCAGTTTGTAAATGGTGACAGAAAACTTGATGGTGCCCTCCTCGTCCACGAAGGACAGGGCCTGCTGGTAGGACATGTCGAGGCAGCGGCCGCTCTCCACGATGGAGCCGACGGACGAGTAGTCGGGCAGGGTGGTGCACGCCAGCTCCAGGCGCCGGTCCTTCTCCTCGTCCGTGAAGGCGAAGCGGAACTCGTACTTGAGCGAGTCCTGGTCGTAGCCGATGTGCTGCACGAACCAGCACACGCGCAGGCGCTCCGGGTCCTGCGCCGCGCAGTACCAGAACAGCTCCCCGAACGCGGAGATCAGCTGGAAGTCCTCCATTTTCACCAGCAGGTTGGGCGACCACCGCCACTTTGTCGTCTCCTGGGAGGAATGTAACGGCAGATATCCGAAATGTAGAAGTTTTCAGGTTTAGTAAAAATTCTTATGTTTTGTTAAGTGGGGAAAATCCACTTTTTTTTCCATTAATGAACGTGTTTTAGATTATTATTGACTTTTTTGATGCCTAAATTGTTAGTGTCAAAAGTGTATGTCATCCAAAGGATATTCAACACAATGCCAAAGAAATACAAGCCTTTGCTTGGAAGTATCCTGAGTACGCCAAGCACGACTTACAATGCACGAAGAAATTATGAAACAACACAACAAGACAACAGCCAGGTTGAGGCTCAGAAAAGATAGACTTACACGAGACATCGAACGTATGGAGTATATCTGTACACGGAGGACGAACAGTAAATAGTATATTTTCAGAAGACAATAACGTAATTAGAAATAAATACAGTTTGTGAGAAAAATAGGGAGAGAGATATGGAAATGGCCCGAGAAATATAAATTAATTGTCATATTATCTTACCGCAGTCTATACCAATCTGCAAAGTGACTAGTATATTGGTTGTATATTAAAAACAATTCCCTAATTAAATACAAAACCCATTTTTAAATACATTAAAATTCAACGATATTAATACTTAAACCTTAAGTCCGCAAAGAAAACATCACATGTCTCAATGTAATTTTCATTTTCTTCGTATTTTAAAACCCAGATATTTGTCACTTTATGTGCCATTTAAATTTTCTATCATTGCATATTAGTATCTGTCCAAAACATTTATAGTGTTTTCTATGATTCTGTACAGAATGAAGATAGCTTAAACATTAATGGAAGAAAAATTGTATTATTTCATGAACACAATTGCAGTTTTTAGTAATGAGACGGGCTATGATACCGAACAATTTTTGAGAATGGTAGCAAATCCTGAATTCGAATTCGACATACATTATATTTGTCTACAGTGAACAGCAGACTGAATCAAAGCTACTGAATTCATATCGCAAAAATTTTAAGGTAACGTTCACGTCAAAGTAATGCACAGTACTGTACGTCCACTCTTTAACAATTTTACTATCATGCTGTCAGATAGTGACCTATTTTTTTTTTTGCAATCCGATCATAGCAATAGTATTCGGCGTATAAAATTAATGTTATTAATATTATTATTCGATAATATTATGCGAAAGATTCAATGGATAAAAAGTATTTTTCTCGTTCAAGATTGAAGAAGAGGATGAAACCCTGGGGAATGAGATAGAAGTGCAAAAATAAAATAAAACGAGAAAATAGTATAAAATAAAACTATGGTCGCAGAAAGTCGCGGTAAGAGCACGGAAGAACAAGAGTAAAAGTAAGAGATACAATCCAACGAGCACGAAACAAAAATGAAGAGTCCAGAGAAATGAAGAGTCCAAAAATGAAGATCCAGAGAAATGTGATATATGGGAACGGATAAGAGAGTGAAAGTGTAAGCAGCAACCAGACTGCGCGTCTAGTCGAATGACAGAAAACAAGGCATACAGGATGGTAAAAACGCTATGACGCCTATGGAAATCGTGAAAGAAGAGAAGGTAGTGAAAAGGGCGAAGGTGAGATAATTGTTTAGAAAGATGTAGAGACTCCAAGGAGAGCGTATAAAGAGGTATGCAGAGCTCGTGGGAGGGAATATAAAGATGTAGGCAGAGTTCCTGTGAAGGAATATAAAGGTGTAGGCAAAACCCGTGGTAGTGAATATAAAGGTACAGGTGGAGCTCGTGAGATGAAGTATAAAACGCGTAGGCAGAGCTCGTGAAATGGAATGTAAAGGCAAAGGCAGATGTCGTGGTAGAAAATATAAAGGCGTGAGCTCGTGGAAATGAGTATAAAGTTGTAGGCAGAGCTCATGGGAGGAAAAATTAAGATATAGACAGAGTTCGAGGGAGGAAATATAAATACATAGGTAAATATCGTGGGATGTAATGTAAATATGTAGGTATAGCTCGAGGGAGGGAATTTTATTTGGGTTCTGACTGATCTTGTATGAGAGAATATAAATGTGCAGTCAGATCGTGGGAGGGAGAGTGGGGATATAGGAAAAGCTTGTGGGAGGAAGTATACTCCTGAACATAAAGTGTTAATGGGGAGTCACAGAAGTGCGTGTATCATAAAACAAAAGCACAGAAACGACACGAGTAGACACGGGGTCTTCCGGGACATTCAACCCGTATAGCTCGAGGGAGGGAATAAAATGGTTCTGTCTGATCTTGAATGAGGGAATATAAATGTGAAACCAGATCGTGGGAGGGAGAGTAAGGGTATAGGAAAAACGTGAGAGGAAATATACTCCAGAATATAAAGTGTTAATGGGGAGTCAGAGAAGAGCGTGTATCATCAAACAAAAGCACAGAAACGACACGAGTAGACGTGGGGACCACCGGAACATTCAAACCGTATAGCTTGAGGGAGGGAATAAAATGGTTCTGTCTGATCTTGTTTGAGGGAATATAAATGTGTAGTCAGATCGTGGGAAGGAGAGTGGGGATATAAGAAAAGCACGCAGGGTGTAGTGGGGAGTTACAGGAGAGCGTGCATCATCAAACAAAAGCACATAAACGACACGAGTAGACACGGGGACCACCGCAACATTCAACCCGTACCCCAACCCACAGGCCAAGCGAGACGAGTGGTCGGGGCACAAGGGCGAGCGGCGAGCGGCTCACCTGCGCCGAGTAGTAGCGCGGGTGCATGGCCGCCACGTGCTCCTCCAGGTCCACGCGCCGCCCCTCCCACTTGCAGGGCACGCCGCTCGCGACGTTGATGAGGCAGTTGTACACGCGGTACGGGCAGCGCGGCTCGTGGAACTCCAGCTCGTCGTTGGGCACCTGCACGTACGCACGCACGCGCGCCTCAGTCGCCTCCACCGCACGCTGCGCGTAAATGTCTCTCAGCGAAACTTCGCTCTCGATTGGTCCCCGATAAACGTTTTCCGGGTTGAGTGGTGTTTGTATTGCTTGCGACAGACGTTTTGCAGACCTCGCAGCGCAGGACAAGAGATGACGAAACCACGAATTGCTCGACACCAATCTCTCGTACAGATTCATAAATAACATTCGTACGTATGGAGAGTTATTCTTTACCTCATATGCTGCTTAAGCTATGTTTTTGAAATAGTTACTACAGTAGCTCGATTACCATGTCCGGAAACAACTTCCAGTATGCAGATGACCCGGCTAGGCGTCGCATGTATATTGCAACAAGGATATAATTTCTATGGAGAAAACCGGTATTACAATTTTTCTAAAAGGCTTGACGTTCTATTATATGTCACATATAATATGTAACATAGATCAACCATTTAAACAGTAGAACTCTAGTTTACCGGTCAATTGGAACTGAATCTGCTGCGCATAATTGGATAAACTATTAAAAAGCCACTTCTTTAAAAAAGCAAAACGTGTGTATACGTTGTAATAGTTGTGATATTTTAATAAATAATACGCTAATATATTATTTTTTAAATAATATATTACCATGTATTTAGGTATAAATAATTCATTGCTCGCTGCCAGATTTTGACTTAATACATTTACTGCGCGGATTGGTTATAGAATGATTAAAAACGTACAGTGTTCTGTAATAAATGTCAAAGAAAAGCGGCTCGTAAAGTAATTTTAGTCACACTCATTGCCTTTTCCTCAAAGCAATGCGGAAAATTCGCGATCCGGGTTGTCTGTGAATTGAAGTTCTTCAATGCTTCCCTCTCAAAGCAAAACGCACGAAGGAGATTTTTGTCTTAAAACTCCAGGACTTGGACAGGGTTAGAGCTGATGCGTTAACCATTTCACGTTTGAAACCGTCCACAATGAACGTTCGGAGCCAAAAATGAACTTGTAAAGAAATATTAAAATATACTAAAGGTGTCGAAAATTGAGATGTGAGAATTCAAACATTACAATTTCCAAAATAAGTAATGTAGAAGTTAAAAAACCTTTATGGTAATTCCACTGATATGGTTAAATTAAATTTTTTATAAGCTTGTAAAAAAAGCATTAAAAACATACCACGAAAGGCACTGCATCACATTAATTCAAACTCTGAACATCTAATATTACATAACAATTAATTAGTAAAATACATTATCGGTTTTGTTCATTGCAGGATCTATTTCTAATGCTGAGAAAGGGGTACTCAGAATACTGAAGAGAAATGTATCTCTGTGTGGATGCATGTGTTTTATTCGCAGGCCGTGATCACAACCACCAGGAAAAGGATTCAACGCGTGCGTTGGACATTTGTGACACGACTCCCATCTCTTTAGCATTCATTTCAATGCTCCAGTTATAAAGCTTTTCGGTCACCACATTTGAATCCAAATTAGAATATTTTCCGCTTGTCAAAACATGCACATAATACTTTACACCATCGCTATTTGCAGTAACGCAGACTAGCATTAAATTTTTCGAGTGATACCAAATTATCTCCGTATCAGAATTCATTGAAATTCTGTGAAAAGCTGCTGTCGCATTAAACTACATTCATCACTCAAATACATATACGATGAGCCATGTTTATTAATCCTTATGGTTGTACTGGATTTCTGAAAGGCTGGGAAGTGGTCCAAATATGTTAAAACAGTAAAACAGTTTGATAAAAATCAATGAGAGTTACTTCCAAATTAAAATTAAACACTGTTTTATAGTAATATTTGAAAACAAAGGAAAACTTTAATAATTCTCAACAAATTACTAGTTTCAAGGTTCTCCAACAGTATATTAAATAGATTGTCTGAATAAATATTAACTCTATAAAAATATATACTGAGGTTCCAAAATCTGTTACGTTTGCCCCAAGCAAAGTTGCTCCATAATTAATTTTTGTCACGAGCTGCAAGGAATAGAAGCTATGAAGATGAATATAACAATCACCATTCTGCAAGCAAGGAATTTTGGTAGTCAAAGAGGGCTGTTGAAAATAAATATAGGAAATAAAATCTGGCAGGAATAATTAATTTTGTTTAATAATTACTCTATCCACCCATTCTTAAAAAAGTTCCTACTCCTTTCAAACCCCACGAACCGCATTTAACGAAACGATAGACAGCTTACGTCAATCTCCCCACTGTGCTGATTCAGGGTATCGTTCACCCGAAAATGCACCACAACCAGAGATACTCACTCCCTTTACCCCTTCCCATCTATTCCCTCTGTGTGCGGCCTTCGGTTCGAGCTGAAAGAAGAGGGAAACACTGTAATCCAGACGGAAGCTTTATTACATCTCAAATTTTTGTTATTAGAGCTCCCGAATGGATGACAATGTCCCCTCTCCTTTCAGGTCGTCTTGAAGCGCCATTGTGTCTGAATCGGAGTATTCTCTCCGAATTTCCCGAAATTGAGCTTCAAGCCGGCTACGTTAGTCGAATAGCTTAACTATGCTTCATGAAGTCACAAAAGTTAAGCAACTAGAGACACCACGGATTCCTAGAGACTTTACTATCTGGGAACCCTGAAACTAACGGAGCCAAGGCCCTGGCCGAAGGAACAAATAGCACTGACTGCGACGCGACGAGACAGAAAGACAACACCTTCACGAAGGATTACTCCAGGAGCGCTCAATGCCCAAGAAGGGTAAGAGACGTGTTGCGAATACGATCTAAATAAAAGAAAGTATTGTACATGGCTCCGGTGACAAATAATGCCCGCGGCGGCTCTAGAGACACTGTTTCAAACAAACCTGACATGCACGTCTACTCATCAGGACACAGAATATTTTCTCCGCGAAGAATCAGAATTTTTGATCGAGAAACTGAAATTTTGGAATGGTTTCTACTTATTTCTTGCTCATTACTTTCAGCGTTGTTGTCTTTTCGAAAGAGATACTGAAGTACTGCTCGGGTGGCTAACCTCTTAAACGCAACTGCGCTGAGCGATCGCTCTAATATTCAGGTATTCAGGACTGTTTTTTCCATATGGGTACCCGCGAGTATCTAAGGCCTTACACCTCTTATCTGACACAGGCACCACGCTCTATCTTACCATCTTCTTGTAGTAACTAAAAGAGAGACTGCCGTCTACTTTCTTGAGAAGACGCATGCACCAAGCGTGGCTCGCGGAACACAAGCAGAGGGGTCTGGTGGTAAACACACCTCTGAAGGTATCGCTCAGAACAGCCTTAGTTCCTTCACGCACACATTATTGCTATAAATACTTCATTCCCGACTATTTCCGGTTTCCAACGCCGCCAATTTTTTTGGCGCCACCAAAGCTTACGTCAAGCCACTTAGGAGACTAGGACCATTCTTGCTCCCTTTGGATATCCTCACAGTTTCAATGGAGACCGACTACGTTGGTTCTGAGGCAGCACTGCCTTAACTACTTCAGCGTCTCTGACCGAAAAATCCTAGGGTTCGGATGCGACTGTGGCTGATTTTCGTTATTAGTTACATAGCTAGGTCGACTTAAACATTTTCCTGCAGGATACTTCAGCGGCCGGCAGCTCTGACTGGTAGCTATCGTGGCTACGGCTCTCAGATCAATACCAATACTAATACAGAGGAGATTACTCAAACAAATAGGCCATAGACCTTCCTTCCTCAACCTTACCGTTACCTCTCCCCTTACACACGCGTTTATGTATTACACCATGAATGGTGCGGACGATCTTCTGTGGCGCCGTTTGATTTCAGGTGCTGAGGAGACCAAGCACAGGAAGGAGACGGCGGCACGCCCGCGCCAGAAAATAAAATAGATAAATAAACGTCGGATAGATTAGAATGTACTCGGCTTCTGACGGCAGGTTTTTCCCCCTTCCGGGGTTTTTTCCTGAGCCGTACCTTGTGGCCTCTTTTCCGCGGCTTTCATGCGATGGAGAGAACATTTGGGGTGAATACCAGAATTCGAAAGATTAGAACGTGAAAGGATGTAGGTATTGTAATGGCTTAAAGACCTTTGGCCTAGCCACATAGGACCAAGTAATCTAATTCGTTTGCAATAATTACCTATTAAATAAATAAATATTACACCTTGAAGCGTTCTGATATGGAGACAATTTGGTATCACCCGAAAAATCTAACACCAACCTCCACTGGTGAGATCGCCACCCCGGACAGAGCACGCACTTCTTTTACATGACCAATGCCTATAGTAGCAGCCGCTCCCGAAAACCCTACTCCGCCCAACCCACCGGACGGCTGCCAGTCAGGGCGAGCGCCTCGTATCTACCTGTCGCGAGCAGCCGGCGTGCGCGTGCACGCACGGGAAGAGCAGCTTTGCGCGCCATGTCCTCGGCGACGACGTTGCGGATGCCGAGAGGCGCCGCTGCACACGGGCAGGTGCTGGTGCGCGCGGCCGCGCAGCAAACTTCAGATTTGTGTGAGCGGCTTGCACTGCATCGATGGCGCCACCATGTAGTGCGCGCAGCCCGGCACAGCGACGCCACCACGTCCTCGTTGTACACGCTCTGCCGGCCCCGCCGTCGAGTCCGGCGAGACGCGATGGTCGCGTCGCTCCGCGGCTCGCCGCCACTCGCGCACAGGCGCGCACGTCTCCATGCTCGAATCTCGAAAAGGGTCCATTCGAAAAGGGTCCATTCGAAAAAGGGTCCATTCGAAGAGGTCCATTTTCGAAGAGGTCCATTTCGAAAAGGGTCCATTTCGAAAAGGGTCAATTTCGAAAAGGGTCCATTTCGAAAAGGGTCCATTTCGAAAAGGGTCATTCCGAAAGGGTCCAATTTCGAAAAGGTCATTTCGCAAAAAGGGTCCATTCGAAAAGGGTCATTTCAAAAGGTCATTTCGAAAAGGGTCCCATTTCGAAAAGGGCCATTTCGAAAAGGGTCCATTTCGACAAAGGTCGCATTTCAAAAAGGTTCATATTCAAAAAGGGTTCATTTCGAAAACGGTCCATTTCGAAACGGGTCCATTAGAAACGGGTTCCATTGAAAAGGTCATTACGAAAACGGTCCTTCGAGTCCATTTCGAAAAGGCAAGGTCCATTTCGACAAGGGTCCCGAAGTCTTCGAGAAAGGGTCCACTAAAGTCATGAAAAGGGTCTCACTCGAAACACTCGAGGTCCACTCGAAAAAGGCGTCACCTCAAGCACTCAAAAGCGTCACTCAAAATCCCCGAAAAGCCACGAAAAGGTCCACCTCGAAAAGGGTCTCGAAAGCACCTCGAAAAGTACCGAGTCCCACCAAAGGTCCCTCGAAAGGGTCACCTCGAAAAAGGTCGCACCTCGAAAAGGTCCACCTCAAGTCCACGAAAAGGGTCCCCTCGAAAAGGGATCCCGACCTCGAAAAGGGTCCACCTCGACAAAGGGTCCACTCGAAAGGGTCCCAACTCGCAAAAGCGGCCACTCGAAAAAAGGGCATCGTCCACCTCGAAGAAGGGTCCACCTCGAACAAGGTCCACCTCGAATGCGCACGAAGGTGTCCACCTCGAAAAGGTCCACTCGAAAAGTGTCCCCTCGAGGCCCCTCGAAAAGGTCCACCTCGAAAAGGCGTCCACCTCGAAAAAAGTCACAAAAGGGTCCACCTCGCAAAAGTCCACTCGCAAAAGGGTCCACTCGAAAAGGATCCACCTCGAAAAGGATCCACCTCGAAAAGGATCCACCTCGAAAAGGGTCCACCTCGAAAACGGTCCACCTCGAAAAGGGTCCACCTCGAAAAGGGACCACTTCGCAAAGGGTCCACCTCGCAAAGGAACCACCTCACTAAGCGACCACCTCGCAAGGTTCATATCGGAATTAAATGCAGTGGATAAACATAGATTTCGTGTAGAAGCACATAAACAACAACGCAATTATATATAGAGACCAGCTCAGGGGGACAACTGTTGCCACTGCATAGACTGGGAAATACTCTCTACTTATCTTGGCCTGAGGGGCAACGCCTCTGCCGGGACACGCGCGTACTTGTCCGAACGATTTTTGGACGTAGATTGGTAGGTTGTGTAGTGCATGAAGGTGTGTGCCTATGTGTGTGCGTGTGTGTGTGTGTGTGCGTAAAGGTAAATGAAATCCATGGATAACGACGTGAAGACCGTGCCGGGCGGTAATGTTTTTCTACACTATCTAAATTACTGGGTGGAGTTTTAGAGTCGTAAATACTAGCCACTGACAGGAAGAGAATTGTAACTGGCGACCTCTCTGGTCGAAAGATTTTGTGTTTTCTTTGAAGAAAACCAGGCGAATTACGGAGCTGTACAAAACATTCTGTAAGGAGCTGTTACAAAAGGGCCATGGATCTCGCAAGATTTTCCCGCACTTATCTTTGTCACATCCTCTTCCCTTACACACACACACAATTGCATTCACTACACGAAACTTCACGACAGAAAACTTGTCGGGTGATGAGGACGTGTCCGGTGTGAGGCGTTGCACCATTGGGAAGATACCTCAAGAAGGAAACTTTGTGAGCCGACGTGTAAGTCGGGGGCAGATCTCGTTCACGCGGGAGAGGAATACAACCACCTCTTGAGATGTAACATTCACAACACATACGGGGCTACTGATTACAGCAGTTGACCCGCCCGGAAACGCCAACCAACCCAACCAATCAATCAATCATGACAATGTTTATTAAAAATAATTTGCTGAGAAACTATTCCTTTCTAACCAACAGATCATATATAAATTCTATTCCATATCCTGAATAAAGCAATTGTAATCCATTAGCATGTTTCAAGACGAAGATAAAATCAACTTTGCTCGGATGTACACGAAGGAAAAAGAAAATTTGTTGATTGATTGGTGAACGAGTAACGACAATTAAGAATCGAACTGGAACAACAAAGATCTATGTCCCCTGCGACCGAACTTCAGGAACTTCAATGAATGGTTTTGAAATATTTAATCTACAGAGAGTATTTGCAACGCTTTATGTTTTAGTAACCTGGCAGTTTTGCCAACTGATGGTTATGAGAAGAAGTCGCATGAGAAGAACTTTGTTTTCGGCCTGGAAACTGAAAGCTCTGAGTGTGATCACTGCGTGATCGAAACAATCTTCAGCAAAATATATTTTTAGATACCAGACAACATCGTTAATTTACCATATTTACTTTGTATTAGTAAGCGGGCCTCTGATTCAAATACTTTGGGGGATTGATTGATTAATTTATTAGTGATTCCGGGAGCGTCTACTGTTACGGTAGTTATGAGGTTGATCCGTAAGTGTAGTGCATGTATTTGACATGTATGAATGCGATTATCCTCGACACTTGGTTATGTATTCTATTTCTATAAACTTTACAAATTTAATTTGCATTCGTGTGTTTATTTATATCAAATCATATGCTAATGATCTTTTTTACTTATTTTCATCTTTGTAGAACCGTTGAAGATGGAATAAATTAAGTCCCGAAACGCGTGTATAGCTGTTCTTTCTTTATATTAAATTTATGTTGTAATATACTTTGTTATTGACAACTCTTCAATCCTTAATGAATATTAAACTACACCATTTTATAAAATGTGTGGAGAGAATTCTACGACGTAGCTTCTCTAATCTGTGGTTTTCCATGGTATCTATGGCCATAACCACACGAATGCCGGAACAGGACATTAAGAAACGAGCCGCAGACATTGCGCTATCTTCTTTTTCTCATACTTCTTTCCGTCACCCCTCCTTACAAACACACACATGTACACAGAATGCACTACCACGTGTCAGACGACCAATCGGGAGCTTAGAACTTGTCTTGACGTAGGAGGTGCCTGTGTCGGAACGATATCTGAAAGGGTGCAAAACCGACGTTTATGTCGGCACCGAATTTTACAAGGGAGGAACTTCGACACTTTCAATGATGCACTACAATTACGGAGCTAATAGTTACAGGTAACGCCCGGAAACAATAATTAATTGTCGAAAGAAAAGAATGAAAGAAACCGTGAATTCGTAGTTTCTTACCAGCTGATGTATGACGGAAGGAACGACGAAGAAATGCGGACCCATAGGGCACAACAGGCTCTTTGTTTTCTGAAGATCCTGAAATTGAGTATAACAATTATTTAACTTCATTCGTCTGTCTTCGTTCAACTGTCTTTTGGCGTTAATCTTCATATCAATACGCAAAACTTACCATTATTTCTGTCATATCGAACAATGCTGGTCTCAAACGAACCCACGGACTTTGGTCTGTCTCGATCTGAAATATTTTGCAATTCAAGGAAAAATCTCCAGGTATTTTTTAGTTCATTTTCCCTTTCGACATTTCGTTTTCGTTACACTGCTCTTCAATGAAGACATGACAATTTAAGTTTTCCTTCTCATAAGAATAATTTACGAGTTTTACTTCACAAATCAAACGTTGTATCCTTGTTTTGAGTAGTATTCCACATTCTTAATGGTTTAAATTTGTAGTTGATGTTAAAGTTAATTGAGATGAAATGTTCACAGTCAAGTAATAAATGTTACTCATTCTTGAAATGTTACATTTTCCATTCTGAGTTATTGATATACGGGGTAACGGTAAAACTCGGACTAAACATTTTAAAAAAATATTAATTTGCAAAGTTGAACTTTTCTCTTGTTTAAATGCCTTAAAATATGAAAACAAAAATAAAGTGTGAATGATATTGTACAGAGTAAACTTAAATTCCATTTTAGAACATAGTTCATTCTTTCTAATAAAATTTAGTGTCTACTTAATTCTTATTTTAAGGTTTATGTACGCTTTTCTTAAGTTATCTCAAATATGAATAAAATATTACGTCACATTACCTAAATTGTAAATTTGCGAAATAAATTGTAAAGGCAAGAAGCTCAGAAATAATATTTAGACAAATTATATCCACGGTATTGACATTCTAAATAGATTGATCTATTTCAATAGATCAAAATACGTATTAAAGTATAGAAGTATATTGAAATAGATCAATACAATCAATACATCAAGCTCGTTCTAAATAGATTTATCGTAATACCTAAAAAAAGTTTATGCCTTTGAATACTATAGTATTTTTCTTTGTAATGAAAACATTGATACTGAGATATATTTTCTGAATGCACAAATTTCATTTCGCTAAAAATGACATTCTACTTTCGTACTTCAGCTCTCTCGAAAGAGATTGATTGAAATACCTAATGTTATATTTCTTAAATTTTTATTGCATATGTTATAACCAACAGGTTGTTAATACCTATATTTCAATTTTTATATGAAACGCTGAATATACATGGCCTGAGAATAAAGATTGAATACGTGTGAATGCGTATCACAATCATGGGAACATTTGTTAGCGAATTGAGCAACAGTTATTTTCTACACTTGTGAAAGCAAAATCTTTATCTCAAACCGCTGAGAATCAATGTATGCCTTTGTATTTCTTATCCGCAATCCAAGGTTATAGCACTTGTGTCTTAAATGCTGCAGATTTTTTTAAACAAGAGGAAGACTTTGCAATTGTGATTAATCCCAGTGTTAAGCTATACATTTCCAATGAAGGTAATCTGGTTTTGTAACTTTCTTCATATGTAATTATTGTAAGTAACTTTATGAAGACACACGTCAATTAATTTTTATTCAAAGCTCATACGCTGTCAATGATTATTAAAAGTATTCTTTCATTGCTCTACCAGATGAAATATTTAAAAGGTAACTTTTAGAATGTTTCATCGACAACTCGTAAACAAACGAAATGCCTATATTTACGCTGAGAAGGACCGCAAAGTTCTTCCAAGACTATTTCCCAGCTATAGCTAATTCACCTTCACAATGATTGTAATTCAAAACATAATATAAATCAAACCACATAAATAAAACACTAATGCGGGCGCTTTAATTTTGAATACTCACATCCAATTATAAAATTAAAATTAAACATCTTATTTTCTTTTAACGTTGAAACAATCTCAAATTATTTTCTCTCAAACATTTATTTTTAATTTGACAAAATTTAGATTTGACCATTTATTAACACTACTGTTCTTAATAATTTAAATAAGTTATTACTTGCAAACCTTTCCTTTTAAATATATTTACTTAAGAACAAATAATGCGTTTTACCCTCATGATCTCAAAAAAGGAAGATTCTACATCTCTCGAGAATAGAACCAGAGTGATTCAAGACTCGAGATTTTATTCTATCTTATTACAATTCATACTACAGATATAGTTTAAACCATTAAACTATCTCACACTGGTTTTTTTCGCTTAAAATCTTTTTTCCATAACGCATATCATACAATTTCTGAAATATTTTTCAATTTATTTACTAATTTAAAGTGGAGTGTTTCAGTAATTTTAGACTACAATTCAAAAGCTTAATTAGAATATCAAGATGAAATGCTAGGGCAAAATATCTTAAAGTCTTTTGCTAACTCTAAAATAGCAACTCCACAATTCAAAAATAATAATTTTCTGCAGGCCAAGCCGTTATCAACAAGGTCAATACATAGCGCATTTTGAATGCCAAAAATCAATATTTCCCCTATAAGCTCTCAATAAAATGTTTAGGAAACGTTTCATCAAATCTAGGGTGATTGAGATTTCATAGAGAGATTTAGTTCAAGGACTTTAAGACTAAATGTATACGTTCCACGCATTATTTTTAACAAAGAAAAATATGAAATGTCAAGGTTTGCTGAACCTTTGCATTTCATTATATGAAATAATGTCGGATACTAAACAATACGCCAAAAATGTATGTCTAATTGTAACTATCAATGTCCTAAATTACGCATAGCATTACAGAGAGCACGAAAACTTATCTTGAGAATTGAGGATGATAAAGTTTCCCCTGAGTTTAGACGTATATTATTTTATTTTTGTTCATTAACTGCAAAGAAAGGTCATTAGTGAAAGTAGCATTGGCTGGGACTGAAGCTGGCTGGCCATAAGAGGCTATTTGTACGCACATTCATACCGTTTCTGTGTTGATCCAACATTCTTAGCACACGAACGGGCGAAAGAATAAATTGGCAACTTAAAAATTATAAGAAGCCTCTTTAGATCTTTTAGTATTCCTGACAGTTCAACTCGTAAGAATTTGCATCGTGCCGCACGACTTTCTTTGACAATCAACTTAAAAGTAATATAACAAATCACCCTGATCTGCTAAACAAGTTTTTGGCACCTCAAGAATCTGTGTTTTGATGTGAATGTTTAAAAGGTATTACGTCAAAGTAGAGGCAGATGTATTCCCTAATTGTGACAATGTCCTTGGGACAACATCCAAAAAAATCGAGTATTATTTCTCAAGTGTAAAGATACATTAAAACTAATAAGATAAAACTTGGATAAAATGTGTGTCGTTTTTACACCGGGCGGATAAGACCATCAAGAGAACACTGTGCGTGAGTTCAGCGATTCTGAGAAAAACATGCTATTTACAATAATACGTATGTATGTATAATGTGTATAATTCTTCACAGATATTTTATATCAATGTAGAAAACCAATGACGGAAGTCTTTTATCATCTGATTGACACTATTCGTGAGGATTTACAAGAGCTTGTCAGTTTGAAAACAAAGTAATATTTAGGAGAGAGACTTTTTTTACTCAGTAACAGTATAAAAAAATCCGAACCGTTAATATGTGTGTCGCCAAGATTGTATTTAAATGTGTTTTATACTTGCGGCTAGAAAGTTTTTAAGATGTTTTATGTCAAGGTTTTAGAGCGCTCTATCTAACGAAGTTATATTGTTATATTACGACTGGTGTATTGTAAAACATTATCACATGATAAGGGATTGTGCAGAACACACAAAACGTCGTATCATGAAAAAACTATTTTTGATTTAAAAAATCCACTAAAAATATGTTTGTCCATTCCACAAGATCTTGTCACTTTGTAAGGGTTGAACACCCGAAACGTCGTGTCACGAAAAAAGCGGATTAAAAAAGGTATCCACTGCCCATAAGTTTCTTTTCGATCCCACAATACCTTGTCACTTGATAAGTGGTTGTGCAGAACGCCCAAAATGTGCCAGGGGAAAAAACCTACATTTGATTAAAAAATATCCACTAAGCGTAAGTTTGTTTTCAATCTCACAAGACCTTGTGGATGCTTCTTCTTGTTGGATGCTCAATGGCGCTTTGCTGTTTGTCAAACACTACGCGTACGCCCGTGACGGCCGAGGCCGCCCTCTCATTCCAGCTTTGTGTCTGCCTCGGCCAGCGTCTACGCCCGCGCCTGCGCCTATCCCAACCCCTGCGTCCAAGCCTATGCCTAAACGTGAGCCAAAGCCTATGTCCAATCCACTTCTAAGCCTAAGCCTAAGCCTAAGCCTAAGCCTAAGCCTA